>CM065398.1:7857500-8232500 GCA_033060915.1 Euryodendron excelsum | reverse complement strand
ATACTCATACATTTACACCTGTTTTGTATTATTGCTTTGCTTTATTCTGGACAGTTATATTATTCTATACATGTACTAATACGTGTCATGGAAATAGGTTTTCTAAGGCCCGTTGATGGCACGGTGCTGACGTTACAGGCCCATCATCGATTGACCTACATATGGGAGCATGGGGTATGCATAAGTTAACTTTTTCAATTTGCATGCATTTATTTTATTATTCATTTAGATGGTTTTTGATATACACTACATTATAACCCCGTATGCTGCAGTATGTATTACAGGCTGGATTTTATGGTGTATACCGACTTGGGCCTATCAGTTTGGACCACCACTTGACCACTGCCTTGATTGAGCATTGGCAGAGGAGACACACACGTTCTATCTACTTGTTGGGGAGACTAACATCACTTTCTGGGACGTTATTGTACTGTTGGGACTACCTGTCGACGGGGACTCCATCATACGGGGACATGTGCCTACTATAGTTTTAGAGTGCCAATATGGCTCCGTGACACATGTCAGGTGCTTCTAGAAGATGCTGATGAGGTTATAGTTCAGCAGCACGCACGTGACTACATTATGTGACTGTTTGGGGGGATACTATTTGCAGATTATTCTCAGACCCATGTGTGACTGGCACATCTTTCATTTTTATAGCACTTTGGCGACACAAGGAGATAGCTGGGGTAGTACAGTCCTAGCCTTGCTTTAAAAGGCCATGTGTCAGGCGGCGAAGTCTAATGTGAGGTAGATTACGAGGACACTAGTTTTGTTATAGGTAAAACGACTGATATAATTGACAATGCTTTATGATAATGATTTCTTTTTACTATGAGTTATTTATTATGCAAGTGTCACACCCATTTTGTATAGATATGAGCATGTGAGCGCTTCCCACGCATGGCCCCGGGTCGCATGGAACACCCTAGTGATAGCTGGCAGCTAATACTTATAGGAGGGTTGCAGTTCCCCGGCGGACCATGGGGAGCCAAGTATAAACGACTGACTTACAATTCTTACCTATAAATATTTACGCGATACTAATAATTTCCATATTATGTTTAGCATTTATGTTAGGTGGATATGTAAATATAGCACAAACACTACTTTCACCCATGTGGTCCACATATACCGAGATCAGCTGGACCGATTGAGGCCTAAAAGCACTCGAATGCGAGATTGATCAAATGCAATGAAGGTTGGATAGATATCATTTTACAGAATATGCGAAGAAAAAATGTGTTGATCCAACATAACGAACAATAGAAATTATTGAAAATCCGTTGCTAGTTTCTGACCTAGAACTTTCAGACTTCTTAGAAAAAGATGGTCACAATGACTTTGTTAACTATCTACTTAACAACCTTAGCTTTGCTGGCAAACCACTATGTTGTTATGATCACGGTCTATAAAGCTTGTTCAAGTTTGTAGTTCAGTATGATTTAAAATAAGTTAATATGTTTTAATGTAATATATGTGTGAGATTGGTTTAGGTCATATTTTTCATTTTCTATTTCATGTCACATATATTCATGTTATTTAATTTGGCCGTTGGGGTATTGAAATGGGGAGGAAGGGTTCAGGGAGTGTGAAACTTGACAGGAGGCACCGGTGTGTCACCAATGATGTGTGGGAGTTGATGACATGTCAAACAGAGTCCCAGTTTGAAAGTTATGCGAAGTTTTGAAAATTTAAAACTTAGGCCAACTCGGTCATTGGGGTAGCGAAATGGTGAGAAAGGGTCCAAAAAGTACGAAACTTGACGGGAGGCCCCACAGTGTCACGAGTGACGCGTGGGAGTTGACGGCATAACAAATGGAGTCTCGGCTTAGAAGTTATGCAAAGGTTTGAAATTTCAAAACTTAAGTTTTCAGAGTTAGGCCAACTCGGCCTTTGGGGTACCAAAATGGGGAGGAAGTGTCTGGGGAGTGCGAAGCTTGACAGGAGGCACTAGCACTAGTGATGTGTGGAAGTTAATGGCATGTCAAATGGAGTCTCGGTTTGGAAGTTATGCAAAGTTTTGAAATTTTGAAAACTTAGATTTTTGGAGTTAGGCTAACTTGGCCATTGGGTTACCGAAATGGGGAAGAAGGGTCCGGGGAGTGCGAAACTTAACGAAAGGCACTGGTGTGTCATGAGTGATGTGTGGGAGTTAACGGCACGTCAAACGAAGTCTCAGTTTGAAAGTTATGTAAAGTTTTAAAATTTTAAAACTTGAGTTTTCGGAGATAGGCCAACTCGGCCGTTGGGGTACCGTAATAGGGAAGAAGGGTGTAGGGTGTGTGAAACCTGACGATAGGCATCGGTGTGTCACGAGTGACGTGTGGGATTAAACGACACATCAAATGGATTCCCGATTTGGAAGTTATAGAAAGTTTTAGAATTTTAAAACTTAGGTTTTCGGAGTTAGGTCAACTCAGCCGCTGGAGTATCGAAATGGGAAGGAAGGGTCTGAGGAGTACGAAACTTAACAGGAGGCACCGGTGTATCAGGAGTGATGTGTGGGAGTTGACGGCACGTCAAACTGAGTCCTTGTCGCGCCTCGATTTTTCACACTCGAAAAAAACAAGTGAGAAAAATACAGTGCCCTCTCGTTAGAACTCATCCTCCTAGAAGAATAAGTGCGACTAGATTTGAATTAGAAATTAATTTGAATAAGGGTTTTTAGAAAAGATTTGGAGTTACCACCTAACTTGATTAAGGTGAGTTAGGTCACTTAAAACTAAGTGCAATCCGAAAATTAAACTTAGAGTTTTTGAAAAGTTTTAGAAAACTTCTTCAAGAAAGGGTTTTTAAAAAAATAGGTTGTTTGGCAACCTTTGGAAATATTTAAGCCCTTTTTGAAAAATAACTCCGTTTTGATATTTGAAAATAGTGATTCTACGTTCGGAGGTTAGTTACGTGTAGAAAAGATATCCTAAGATCATCACCCTACCTCGCTTTTGCGGTATCTACATGTCTATTTACCCTAGTTTCTCTCATTTAGAATATTTGATTATTTATTGTCCAACTATATCCACTTTCGAAAAGAATTTTGAAAATAAGTTTGACATGATGCATGAGATGCAAGTGCAAGAAAAATATTTGATTTTGAAAATAGATTTGAAAAGACTTGGTTTGAAATTTAAAAGAAGGTTTTAGAAATTGAAAATAGATTATGGAATTGGAGATTTTAAAAAGATTATGGAATTTGAAATTTGAAAAAGGTTGTGGAATTGAAAACTTGAAAAGGGTTGTGGAATTGGAAACTTGGAAAAAGTTGTGATCGCACCCATGAATATTGCCTACGTATCCCTTTATTGGAATTAGGTTAGTCGTAGTTCGGACAAGTGCCCAATTGAAAATAAACATTTTGAGATTTTTTTGAACAGTTTGACTTGAAAAGGTTTGATTTGAAAAAAGTTTGATTTGAACTTTGAATAAAAGATTTAAAATTAAACTTTGATTTGAAATTGAACTTAGACTTAGAATTGGACTTGAAAAAGGGGTTTGGACTTTGAAAGAGAACTTGAACTTGATTTTGAAAAGAAGGAGTTAAGTTTTGAAAATATTATGACTTAGATTGAAGTTGAAAAACTATCTTGGTTTAGAAAATAGTTTTAGAAAAGAGTTGAATCTTCCTAACTTAGGATTAGGGTTGAACTAGGGTTTAGGTATTCTAGGGTTTAGGTAACCTAAGGTTGGAACATGGACTTGAAATAAGAAGGTTTGACCTAGACTTAAAAAGTTTGATTTTAGAAACAAAAATTAGAATTAGGAAAGATGGGATTTAGAAAAGACTGAAAATGATTTGATTTGATTTAGAAATACTTGGCTTGGAAAGACTTGTAAGGATTTGACTTGATTACTTGATTTGAACGAATTTAGAAAGTTGGATTTTGGAAAGTTTTGAATTAAGAAAGTTTCAAAATATGAAAGTTTCATTTTAGAAAAGTATCAAATTAGGAAAGTGTTGATTTTAGGCAAGATTTGAATTTGGAAAGTTTTGGATTTAGAAAGTTTTGAGTTTAGGAAAGTTTTAGAATTTGAAAAGATGTAAAAAGTTGAAATTTAAAAAGGTTGGAATTAGGAAAGGTTTGATTCTTATTTCCTAAAAGTGAAGATTATATTTTATTTTCACAAATAGATGATTTGATTTGGTTTCTAAAATTAGAGGATTAGATCTAGTTTCCTAATTTGGAAGATTTGATTTGACTTCCAAAATTGGAAGATTGGATTTAGTTTCCTAAATTAGAAGATTTGATCTAGTTTTCTAAATTGAAAGATTGGATTTAACATGGAATTGAAAAAATTGAGTTTCGAAAATCTAGGATTTGGTGTAAAAAAGGAGGTTTTGGGGATCTAAGATTTGATGTAGAAAATAGTTTTTGAAAACCTAAGGTTTAAGGCAAAATAGGAAGACATGATTTTAAGAAAGGAACTAGAGTTTCCTAACCATGGATTCTAAAGCTTGATATGGACTCCAAGAAAAGAGTTTTTTAGAAAGTGAATCCTTTGAAAAGAATTTCTAGGAAGGAAGTTTGAAGAGAGTTTTTGAAAAGAAATTTGAAAAGCAAATTTGAAAAGCAAATTTGAAAAGAGGTTTGAATGTGGACTCTTGAAATCTTTTGAATGTCTCACTTTCCTAAAATGATTCTAACTATGAAAAGATTTAAACCATTCTAAGTTGGTAGTTTTGAAAATAACAAGGATTTTGAAATATGAACCAATATGATCACATTGAATATCACACTTTCCTATCTAACCATGGAATGGCTAGAATCATCTCAAGATTGTGATTTTTAATAAAAACAATTAGGGTTTACACCCCAAAATTTGGACCTTGATCGTCACAATGAATATAACACTTTCCTAGAACAATCCTAACCATGGAATGGCTAGAATCACTTTAGGAGTGTGATTTTGAAAATTAGTTTGAAAAAGAAGATTTTGAATGCAAGTTTTGAAAGAAATTTTTGATACAAATTTGAAAACATCTTTAAAAACAAATTTGAATACATATATGAATATGATATGCACAATGCAAAAGTAGTCGTGAACATAAAATGTTAGGCTTCATCACATAATCAATGGGGCCGAACCCACACCATCAAGGGTCGAATTTGACGAAAGCCCTCGACACGGTGACCTTCAACAATTCCTCCCAGGTATGAATCGAGATGTCCCTTGTTTCAAGCATGCAAGAAAGGGAGATAGAAGATGGGAGATTAAAATAGAAGAAAGCCCAAGTGGGCTAGGAGGGAGAAGAGAGAGAGGAAAATTACATAAAAGTAAATCAAAAGCCTACCTTGCATTTTTCTTCCTCTGACTTCCTTGTTTGCTTCACTTTACTCGAACCTTAAGAGCTTCTAAGTTGCTTTATTTTGAGTCTTCAATGGAGGCCTTGGAGACTTGAGTTTGAGTGTGTAAAGTGTGTAGATGTTAGGGCTTAAGTTTATAGAGGTTAGGGCTTGAAGAGACTAGAGAGGGCTAGGGTTTGGAGGGACTTCGAGCTTAGGATTTTGAGAGATAGCATTTTTTGACTGAGTTTGCGGATCGTTTTTACACAGGGGGAGGGTTTGTATTTATAGACAAACAAAATAGCCTTGGTGCTTGTTGTAGTGGCGCTAGGGCAAAAAACATACTGGGGCCACTAGGAGTGACGCCAACCACTTAAGTAGGTTTTAAGGTGGCGAGAAATGTATTTTTCGACCCTTAATAAACAAGGCAAAAGATCTGGGCGCTTATCCTAGTAACTACCATGTAATTTTTGGATTGGCTCTACTATGAGTGACTCTGGAAGGTCCGAAAATGATCCGGAAGGTTTTGAGTAACCAGACTCAGCCAGGAATGCACGGGAACTCTCAAGAGAGTGTCTCGGAGGTAACTAGCTTAAGAAATAATGTTAGAATAGTTGAAAAGGTCGACTGATCTGCTAGGGGCAAAACAATCTTTTAAATTGGAAAAACACCGGAATGAATTCGGAGTGACCTGTGAGAAGGCTTGAAGGCTAGAAACACTATTGAGAGTATTCTAAGGGGTTATCAGTTTGATACCTAGAGCCGGTATTGTTAGAAAAATCAATCGGCCCATTAGGGACAAAACGATTATTTTGCATCGGTCTTACTAGAATAGACTCGAAACGATCCATAAAGGCGTTAAAAGTTTGAGAATACTATTAGAAACATCCTTGGAAGGTTATTGGTTTGATACCTGGAGGCGGTGTGGTTTCTAGAGGCAATTGGATGCCTAGGGGCAAAATGGTCATTTTGACCGGATGGTTGTGGAATTGATCTGGAACCGACTGAAAGGCACTTAAACATGCCGAAATGTCTTTGGGACAATCTTAGAAAGGTGGAATTACCACTCTAAGAATTTAGGCACTTTCTTGAGAAGCGTGCCCGAAAGGCCCAAGGGGCAGTTTGGTCATTTTTCACCAGAGTGGGCTAATAGGCAATGATGTTGACCCAAGTTTGAGTGTTTTCACTACTCTGATGGTGTGTGATAAGTTGGTTTCCAAAAGTATCCCGTCCTTTGGTAAACGTGTCACATCCAAGAGGTGTGTTCAGTCCCGTGACATAAGGGTTTTGTTGGCAATTCCCAATATTGACTTGTTTGTGAGTGTTTCTGCCACTTTGACAATTGCGATGTTTGCGAATGTTTCTGCCACTCTGATGGGGTGCATTAATTTCGGAGACTGCTTGATCTCGAGAAGCTATTAGATGGACTTATTGTATAAGGAATTAACTTTTTTGAAAGACGTGCTGAATAACGGACATTCTATATTGGTGGGCTAGAAGGTGCTAGAAGTGAACCTTTCTACCATCTCAGCTACTTCAGTTTCGTCCCTATTGACGGGTTTGAAGTGACTTACCGTTCTGAGAAATTTTCTCAGTAAAGGTGTTGGACTGGATGGACTTACTGTTTGAGGGATTAACTTTCTCGAAAGACGTGCTTGTTTAAGTTTGATTGGTCTGGATTGGAACTAAAACTGGAATTGAGGTTGAAATAGGGACTTACCGTCTTTAGGAAGACGTGCCGACTGGAATTGGACCAAGCAATGCCCCAAGGGCATTTTAGACATTTTGCCTCTATTGGGCTTGGTAAGTCCACGAAGAGATTTTTTGACTGGATTGAGTCTAAAAAGTTGGTTTTGACTTGAATGTGTTTGTGTCGATTTGAATGCGAGTCCGGTTTGACTGGAGATTGCTGAGCGGGCAAAAGTGGGGTGCTTACAACTGTCTCTTTTTTTTTCTTCTTTGTTTGTCGAAGGTAGAAAATGACAACATAAGAGTCCCATGTTGACCACGAGGCGAATAGAGGGATGGAGTTCGAAATTTTTTGAAGACTGAAGTTTTATAATGGTTATTTGGCCCAAAGCGCCGATTTGGCTAAAATTTTGACTGTGGCGCTAGGCTTAAATTTGCCTTGACACCACTGCTAGTGGCACTAGGCCTGAGATTAAAATAAGATAATTTTTTATTCGAATCCTTGTGGGTTTGAGAGAGTTTGGAGAGTGTGTGAAAGATTCTAGTGCTTTGCCAAAAGTGAGCGTTGTGCGTTGAAGGAGTTGCTAAAAGTGGTCCCCATCGTCAGAATAGGCACTGGGAAAGAAGATTTTGTCGGAGAACTCCAAGAGGCGAGTTTTTTTCGTTTTTCATTGATTTTGATGTGCAGAACTTCGTTTGTGTCATGCAATTAGTCAGAATCGATGTTTGAATGTCTTTTGAATGCTTTGGTGATGTTTCTAAGTTTTGATACTTGTTTGATTGAGTTTGGGTAGTTTTGGCATGTTTGTACGAAATGAGTTTCTACAAGAATTGAAAATTTACTCCTAGAGTTAGGGGTTTTGTATTTTTTGACTAGATTTTTGTATCATGTGCCTGAGAAAAATGTGTTGAATAACCATATAAAATTTTGTGATTTTTTGAAAAATTTTTAAATTTTTAATTTTTTAAAAATAGAAAAATGTTGGAAAAATAAGAAAAATTGAGAAATTGATGAAAAGATTTGAACTTGACATTTGGAAAAATATGAAAATATTTTAAAAAAAATTTGGAGCAACTTTGAAAGATTTTTGCAGTAATTTTGAAAACTCTTGAATTTTTAAAAAATAGAACAGGTGCTTAGAAACTTAAAGATCTTAGGACAATGTAGGGATTTTTTATATATGTTGGTGCTATATGATTGTGATATCATGGGGTGCACTGATTACACTCTAAAAGTGTAATCATAAGCTCTTAAATTACACATTGTTAGATTTATATTGTAGTTAATTATCTTGTTTTAGTCCAATAATTGATTTATTATGTATTTTTGTGTATTTTGTAGGTTTTGGAGTGGAAACAGCGAATAAGAGCCAAAATTCCAGAAGACCGTTCGGACAGTACGTCCGGATGGTATTTAGCCGTTCGGACGGTGCGTTCGGACGGACGAAAGAGCGTTCGGACGGTGCGACAAACGGCGGAGCTCCAGAGTCGTGTTTTTGCTTTTGAAGCCATTCCAGAGTCATCTTTTTGCGTCTAAAGAGCGTCCGAAGACTGTTCGGACGGTAAAACATCCATTCGAACGGTAAAATAAGCGTTTGGACGGTGCGTCTGGACGCACTTTGGATGCGCGTCGGACTCACTTTGGACGGGGAGCACAAATTTGACCTAAAACGCTAGCCGCGGCCAAGGGAAGGGGGGAGTTGGTTTTTGGTTAGATTTAGAGTTAGTTTTTGAGTTTTGTGGAGAGTTTTTGGTAGTTTTGATAGTTAGGAGTAGGTTTTCGGTAGATTGGCTTGGGAGATCTTCATTCAAGGTTGGTTTTCCATTTGTTCTTCATTTATTAGTTTAGATTTATTTCTTGTAATTTTATTTGTAATTTTCTTTGTTATGTTGTAATTTTCTTATATTTTTCTTGTAGTTTTATTGTACCTAAACTCTTTTCATTTCTTTTAAGTAAATGTTAGCTTCCAATCCTTGTATGCTTTATTTTCATTTTTTATACTTTTATTATGAGTTTAACTAGCTAGCTTTAGATTGGGTTCAAATGTGAAAATCACCTAAATAATCCAAAGAATTAAATGAAGGCATCTCATGAAATAATTGCTATATTTTTCTAGAATTTCATTCTCAACAATTGATTGAAAATAACTTAGAAAACCTAGGTTATTGACTATGTTTGGCTAATCAATGCACAAACCACAAATTTGGTATTGACTAAGTTAAATCGATGGTATTAACCTTTGATTCCCCATTGAACATGTATCTAATTTAAATTGCTTGAGAATAATCGGTTTTCAAAGCTAAATTCTCCGAATCAAGCACACTTAAATGTTGTGTTTGATTTGAGTTATAAACCCCATTGGAAACCTTAGATGAAATTGAGTGATTGGATTATTTGAGCCCAATTCTCCTTTAATTGCTTTAATTCTATTTTCATTTTACTTTACTTTAATTGTCTAGTGTTAATTGTTTTTATTTTCATTGCAATAGGTTAGTAATTCAAAATCATCATCAAAACCAAAAAGATTTTTGGTCCTTTTATTTTCCTTTTTATGTTAGATCTAATTCCCCACATAATTGCAAATCAATCCTAGGTTAGGTTAGCGTGAGTTGAGTGCTAGAGCCTATATTTGGCTAGGTCCCTTGGGCGAGAACGATACCGAATTATCGATTTATACTTCATCACGACCCCCGTACTCTTGCGGGGTGCTAACTCCATTTATAGGAATACCACATTCGGAGGCGAGTCATGCACTGCTTGTGTGTTGTTGTGAAGTTTTGAGCGTTGTAAGGACTATTCACAAATGAGACTCTGTTGAAATTTTTTTAAATTAAGGAGAGAGTTAGAAAATTTTTGAAATGAAATCTTTTTAAAGGGAAAATATATAAAACCTTTGAGGGCGGGGCCTTTTTGGCAAAAAATGCCTCGAGAAAGTCAGGAAGAATTTTTCAAAATGAAGAAAAGAGTTGAAAATTTGGAAAATAAATATTTTTGAAGGAAAAAGAGGTAAGACGTTTAAATGTGGAGCCTTTTTGGCGAAGAAGGCCTCGAGAAACTCAGGGAGGCCTAAAACTATTAAAAGAAAAACTTAGAAAAATTTTTGAATAAAACTTTTGAGGGAAACACTTAAAAAGTTTTTAAAATGGATTTTGAATCTGGAAAACTTGAAAATTGATAACGATTTTGGAAAAAGGAAATTTTTGGGGATTGAAACCTTAAGAATTTTTGAGGATTAATTTTGAACAAGACTTTTTGGAGCAAGAAGTTTTTAGAAAATCTTTAAACTTGATTGGAGCAGAAATCTTTTGAAGAAGAAGATTAAAAAGTTTTGAAATGGACTTTTATTGAAAATTTTTAAGATTTGATTTTTGAAAACGAACTTTTGAAGGAAAAAGTTTCGAACCCGTTGTCGATTTGAAACTTGGACAAAACTTATAGAAAATTCATTTTGACTTGAAGCTGTAAACACTTGGAGGCAAAAAATGTTTAGAAAATTCATTTTGACTCAAAACTTTGAAATTTTTAAGACAACATGTATAGATAATTCATTTTGACTCGAAAGTTAAAATTTTAAAAACAAAATGTGTAGAAAATTCATTTGGACTCGAAACTTGAACTCTTTGAAGACAAAATGTATAGAAAATTCATTTTGTCTTGAAACTTGAATTGTTTTAGACAAAATGTATAAAAAATTTATTTGACTCGAAATTTGGATTTTTGAAGACAAAATGTATAAAAAATCGATTTTGACTTTAAATTTGAACTCTTTGAAGACAAAATGTATAGAAAATTCATTTTGACTCGAAACTTCAATGTTTTTTAAAAGCAAAACGTTTAGGAAATTTGTTTTATCTCGAAACTTTAAACCTTTGAATTTTTTTTTGAAAGCAAATTTTTAGGAAATTTGTTTAGACTTAGAAAATTCATTTTGACGCAAAATTTAAAATCTTTTGAAGGGGAAGGTTTAGAAAAATCATTTGAAATTGAAAGTTGAAACGTTTTGAAGAAATAGTGTAGAAACTTCATTTCAACTTGAAACTTGAAATTCTTTTCTTCTTTTTTTTTTTTTCCCTTTTTTCCTTTTTTTTTTTGACTTACATATTCTTTGGGTTGCTGAGATCTTACTTGTTCTCTTTTCTCTGCCTTACCTTTGAGATGATTGACGCATGAGAGATTGCATTGCTGACTGAATTTGGAGTTGAGAGGACACAAATGAAAGCTGAGCTGATGACAATGAGAGCTACTCTGGCCAAGGAAAGGACTATTGCTGTTGATGCTTGGGCTGATAGGGATGATTGGCACGCTCGGATGACCACATTGATTGACGTTGGGTTTGAGCTAGGGCTAGTTTGGGTGGCTAATGTAGGAGACAATGATCTATGCTGGATGCAATAATGAGATCTGCTTTGGTTGAATAGAGGACTAGTGTTGCTAATGAGGAGAGGGTGGCCTTGCTACGGCTACTATAGAGGATGCCCTAGATGAGGTTGTTGGAGATGTTGAAAGTGCCACTGCTGGAGCTGATGCTAAGGATGAGGTTGAGGTTGTTTTTTGTGGAGACCTATGGCTTATGTTTGGCATTCAATCTGGTGAAATGATACTCTTCCGAGGTAATTGATGCTTCTTGAACTGGTGCTCCTGGCAGAACAATGCTCCTCTAGGAAAGTCCAAGGTTGATGTCTTGAAACTGCTACTTCTTGAACCGACATTTTGTCTGGCGAAACGATGCTCCTCTAAGGAAGTTTAAGGTTTGATTGGGGAGGTTAAGAGTGGGCCATTGCCCCATTCTCTGTTTCTTCTCAGCCATAAAAGTCTAAGCCGGTGCTGGAGATGTCTGAGGTTATTTGGGGGCGGCTTTTTGGCTCCTTTTTGTGCTTTACCCCGTTCCTTGTGTCCTATTTTGAGAGAGAGAGAAAGACATATAATATATTTTTGTGCAAAAACAGTTTACTCATGCCAATTTTAAAAATGCACAGGTAAAGAGGTGAATGCATGTTTATACTTTTTGAGGAATGCCCATACAGGAATGGAATTGAATGCATATCATACTTTTTGATTAATGCACAGGTTTATATAAGAATTACATGTCCTACCTTTTTTTTATGAATACGTAGGTTCATACAAGAATGGAATTGAATGCATGCCATGTTTTTTTATGAATGGATACAAATTACACAGAAATTTAATGGATGTACAAGTTATACATGACATGAATATACTAGTACTATATGTATATAGGTTATTTACGAAGAATGTCCCAGGATTGCCCCAGGGCCTATACTCTCGGGATTCTATTTCCCTTCCAAGATTCTGCCCCTTCAGTTTTGTCCCATTCTTATTAGGGTGTGACAGCATTTGCACCATTCTTAGGGGATCTTGACCTTTTGGTTTGCCTGCAGGTATTTTATCCCTACTTTCTACAGGGTTGCTGTTTGGGGATTTTCTATCCTTACTTGGTTTTCTCTCTTAAATCTTCAAATGCCACTGTGGCTTGACCGACAACTCGCATGCCCTTTGCAGATCAATAAGTAGCTTGGTCCTCAATCTGAGAATACTTCTTTTAGGATTGTAATGTAGGCTAGGTTTAGGGGTTGTAAGAAATGAAGGGATATTGAGGCTCAAAGATTTTCTTTCAATGGGTTGTAAACTAAAATCATCTTAGCACACTTTGGGCCATGAGGTTGCCCCTGCATTCCTCCCCAGCTCTCCTTGCTATTTTTTTTTCAACTATTTATCTTGGTATTGTTCAGGTTTATTTGGACTAAGCAACTTTCTCTGATCAGAGAGGACTTTAATTTGGACCATAACATAGGCTAGGTTAAGGAGTTTATGAATGAAAGGGTATAAAGGCTCAAACATTATCACTTGTGGGGTTTCGAAAGACTAATGATCACCTTCAGCAACTTAACTTCCATTCTCTGCTTTTTTTCTTTTCTTTCTATTATTTTTTTCCCTTCTAGACCGTTCTCTCCCTTCGAATTAGGATTTTTCATCAAGGCATTTGTTCTTTAGTCGACTTTTAGAGATGCCAACTTTTTTATTTCTATTTTTGGATGACAATATCATCTTTTGAAGACTACCACAAGCACATCACCACCTTTTTTTAGAGACGCCATTAACCCCATGTCTTCTTAGAAATCATCATTTTTATCATCGCTTATTAGTTCCTACTCATGGCTTTTGTTTTAACCCAGTGTGGGCGGTGATCATTAGGTCGGTTTTCTTGAGAAATGTACCTGGCTCAAGTGGGCTTTGCAAAGTGATTTTTTTTTTGTGTATGATAGTAGAATTGAGGGCCTCTTATCATTTCAAATCGAATTTCTTAGTTCATAAAGTCTTTGTATAAAATTTAGGCAATGTTCCTAGAGATGGCGTGTTTCTGCCAGTAAACCCCTATATACTCTGTCAAATCATCTACCTTGTGCTTACTCCAGTGTGGGGGATGGTTATTGGTATGGGGATATCTGAATTGAAATCACTTACGGCTTTAGTGGGCTGAGCAAAGGGTAGTGCTTATTTCTTTTTGGATGAATAGAACAATGACTTCTCATTATTTTGAGGACTCGGCTGCCTATCGCTTAGTCAGGATATCACTCAAGTATTGCCTCTTCAATAAGTTCCGCACCTCTTTGTTGAGTCTATCTTCCTCCTCTCTTTCACTCTCTCTTTTTCTTTTAAAAGTTTTAACCCCCGTTGAATGGGTTGTCCATGCTATCCTATCCTTCAAGTCTAGTTATTAAAAAATAGGGAAGAATCCCTAAAAGCAATAATCATCCACAAGAGTATGAGACAAAGGGGATAAACTGAAAACTAGTTCTTTTTTTATTTCAAATTATAATTGCATGGCATGTAATGTTCATCTAAATAAGATATGCAAGAAATAAAAAGATATGAAGAAAATAAATAAATTTTGTGGAAACATCCCTTTTCTTGTGAGCCTTTTGGTGAGAACCCTTAATAGGGTTTTGAGACTATCCCAACCTCAGTGCTTCATTCACCAAGTCCAAGTGTATCAACAGAGGGTGAATTGACAGATCTTTTATGGCATTTGGCATGCATTTAGAAGTTAGAGGATTCTATTGTGGCAATGCACGGGGTCTGACTGGGCTTTGCAAATAATGAAGTCCTCTTCTGCATGGATGTGATTGTCGCGGCATGGTGCAGAGGTAGTTGCTTCAAGGTAATGTCTTGCTGATGGATGGTTAGTTCTTCATGCTCCTTAATGTATGTTCGGCCTTTTCCAATAACTAGGCTTATCCTTTTGTGAGTTTGAATTGGGCGACATGCTAGAGGGGTTCCATGAGTTCAATTATACTCTTTAGCCTAACAAAAGGAAAAGAAAAACAAAACACAGTTAGCATGTGGAGTTGGAAGTTTTATGGATGCATGTCCTATAGAGGTCCCTTCTTTAAAGGAATCTAGGCATGATGCTATGTCCATTTTGGAGATGAGATTTTGCCCCTATATGCAATATAATACCTCTTCAGCATGGGTTGGTTGATGCTTCTTTATTTGGGCAATCCTGCCTCCACAGACGGAGAGGGCTTGGGGCCCCTCTCGAGACATAGTTCTATGTATGCCATGAATCCTAGGGTTAAAGAACCTTTAAGAGTTTTGGTAGGTTTGATTAACATGAGATTGGATTTCTCATTTCTTTCTACGGTTGATTAAATGTATGAGAATGCAATAACTTGAATTTCTTGGAACTCTTGTATTGGAATAGATACAGATGCATGAGCATAATGAAAGTGAATATATGAGTAGCATGATAATAGTAAATGAATGGTTTAGAAGACCCCTTTCTTATCTTGCTTCTACCTTCAGCTCTCTTGGTACTTGGAAATGAGGGGGAAATGATAGAAGATAAGAAACAAAAGATAAGTTATCGTTCTGATTTGAAAGTTTTTATGCAATGTATGTCCTAGGGGTGCCCCTACTTGAGAGGGAAACTAAATATGATGCATTTGGCTTACTTCTTGGAGATAGAGGGTTTGCCACTATATGCAAGTACCTTACCGTTGATTGGGAACATACATTCATTCATACATTCATTCGCAATAAGTAGAAGGATACATTGAACTTTGAGTTTAAGATACAAGAGAATTAGAGTATACTTTAATCTGGGGAGAGGGAATATTTTTCTTGGGACTTCCACCTATCTACTTTTATATTTGAGATCCTAAACTACTTTTATGTCTTCGGATTCGCCTCTTTGAGTTTGATGTCGAGGAGGTCATTGAGAGACTTTGCTGTTTGATTGCCCCTTGTCTTCGTAGCAACCCTATCTCCATGAGTATAGAGGGATTGGGGCCCCTCTTTATGGAATGACTTGAAATGCATACCATGAGTTCTTAGGATTACGTGGGAACTCTTAGGATTTTGGTAGGTTTAATACAAGGGGGAGTGAACTTGGTGTCACTCTCTTTGGGTTGATTATATGCGTGAAGATGCAGTAACTTGAGTTACTTTGAAACTTTTGTCTTGACATGAAATATTGAATGCATGAACATGTATGCATAGAGTAGAGAGAGAGTGAATGCAATCATAAAGTAAACATGTATGCATGAGCAAATATACGAGCATTATAACAGTAGGAATAAATAAAAATAAAGAAAAGTAAAGTAGTCATCCTTTCCTCCATGGTTTTGAAATTGGTGTGAGTGTCTTAAATTTGGCATAGGTTTGGCTTTGCATAGTTTCTGCATAAGCATGTAGTTAAGGGTTTACTAATGCTTCCTAAGAAGGCTCGGTTCCCAGATCTTCAAACCTAGGCCCATACCATAAGGTGGGGCCATTATCAGTTGGTGATATGAGCGGGGGAATCATCAAGAGGCCGTAGGCTAAGAAACTGACACAGTATCTCGCCCACAACCAATATATCGTCCCCTATTCTAATTAGAAGAGATATATTCAGGTAGAGAATGCAAGTATGCAAATGCTTGTGCATGTGCAGTATATGTGTGAAATTTTAAAAGCGGAGGAAATGGCCCAACAACTCCGATCCATCCTATCCATTCCATTCATTCATTCATGACATACATAGCAGTTAATATGAAATAAAATAAAAATTTGAACAAAGGTCCACCTACAAAAATAAAGGTGCACAAAGTTAGTACTTGAATGACAAACTTAATGCAATATAGAATTATTAAATGTAATTGAATGCAAACAATGACATGTTTTTGAAAGTATCTTTGAGAAGTTTGATTTTGAAAAATTTAAAGTGGATAAAATTGGACAAATTAATCAAAAGACTCCAGATGATTGTGGGTGAATTGCCGTGACAATGGCCTAACCCTCTAAGCGTTCCTAGTAAAGTCGCCAGCTGTCGCGCCCTGATTTTTTCCACTTGAGAAAAATAAGTGAGAAAAACACAGTGCTCTCTCGTTAGAACTCATCCTCCTAGAAGGACGAGTGCGACTAGGTTTGAATTAGAAATTGATTTGAATAAGGGCTTTTAGAAAAGATTTGGAGTCGCCATCTAACTTGATTAAGGTGAGTTAGGTCACCTAAAACTAAGTGCAATCCAAAAATTAAACTCAGGATTTTTAAAAAGGTTTTAGAAAACTTCCTCAAGAGAGGGTTTTTAGAAAACAGGTTGTTTGGGAACCTTTGTAAAGATTTAAGTTCTTTTTGAAAAATAACTCCATTTTGGTCTTTGAAAACAGTGATTCTTGGTTCGGAGGTTGGTTACGTGTAGGGAAGATATATTAAGATCATCACCTTACCCCGCCCTTGCGGTACCTTCATGTCTATTCACCCTAGGTTCACTCATTTAGAATTTTTGATTATTTATTGTCCAACTATGTCCACTTTTGAAAAGAATTTTGAAAAGAAGTTTGACATGATGCATGATATGCAAGTGCAAAAAAAAAATTGATTTTGAAAAGACTTGATTTGAAATTTGAAAGAAGGTTTTAGAAATTGGAAACAGATTATGGAATTAGAGATTTTAAAAGGATTATGAAATTAAAATTTTGAAAAATGTTGTGGAATTGAAAATTTAAAAAAAGTGTGACCACACCCATAAGGATTGCCTACGTATCCCTTTGTTGGGAATTAGGTCAGCCGTAGTTCGGACAACAGTCCGATTGAAGATAGACATTTTGAGGTTTTTGAAAAGTTTGAGTTGAAAAGGTTTGATTTGAAAAAGGTTTAATTTGAAAAGAGTTTGATTTGAATTTTGAATAAAAATTTAAAATTCAACTTTGATTTGAAATTGAACTTAGGCTTAGAATTGGACTTGGAAAAGGGGTTTGGACTTCTAAAGAGAACTTGGACTTAATTTTGGAAAGAATGAGTTGGGTTTTGAAAACATTTTGACTCAAATTAAAGTTGAAAAACCATCTTAGTTTGGAAAAGAGTTTTAAAATAGAGTTGAAACTTCCTAACTTAGGATTAGGGTATCCTAGGGTTTAGGTAACTTGAGGTTGGAACATGTACTTGAAATAAGAAGGTTTGATCTAGACTTGAAAATTTTGATTTAAGAAAGTTTTGATTTTAGAAAACTTAGAATTAGGAAAGATGGGATTTAGAAAAGATTGGAAAGGATTTGATTTGATTTAGAAACACTTAACTCGGAAAGACTTGCAAGGATTTGACTTGATTACTTAATTTGAATGAATTTAGAAAGTTAGAATTTAAAAAAGATTGGATTTTGGAAAGCTTTGGATTAGGAAAGTTTCAAAATAGGAAAGTTCCATTTTAGGAAAGTGCCAAATTAAGAAAGTTTCATTTTAAGAAAGTTTTTATTTTAGGAAAAATATCAAATTAGGAAAATGTTGATTTTAGGAAAGATTTGAATTTGGAAAGTTTTGGATTTAGAAAGTTTTAAGTTTAGGAAAGTTTTAGAATTTGAAAAGATTTAAAAAGTTGAAATTTAGAAAGATTTGAAATTAGGAAAGTTTGAAATTTGGAAAGGTTTGATTCTTATTTCCTAAAGTTGAAGATTAGATTTTATTTCCAAAAATAGATGATTTGATTTGGTTTCTAAAATTGGAGGATTAGATCTAGTTTCTTAATTTGGAAGATTAGATTTGATTTCCTAAATTGTAAGATTGGATTTAGTTTCCAAAATTAGAAGATTTGATCTAGTTTCCTAAATTGGAAGATTGGTTTTGACATGGAATTGGAAAGATTGAGTTTTAAAAATCTATGATTTTGTGTCAAAAAAAGGAGGTTTTGGAGATCTAAAATTTGACGTAGAAAATAGTTTTTGGAAACCTATGGTTTAAGGCAAAATAGGAACACATGGTTTTAAGAAAGGAACTAGAGTTTCCTAACTATAGATTCTAAAGTTTGACTTGGACTCCAAGAAAAGAGTTTTTTAGAAAGTGGATCTTTTGAAAAGAATTTCTAGGAAAGAAGTTTAAATAGAGTTTTTAGAAAGTAGATTTTTTGTAGAGAGTTTTTGAAAAGAAGTTTGAAAAGAAAATTTGGAAAAGGGTTTGAATATGGACTCTTGAAATCTTTTGAATGTTTCACTTTCCTAAAATGATTCTAACCACGAAAAGATTAGAACTATTCTAAGTTGGTGGTTTTGAAAACAACAAGGATTTTGAAATTTGGACCAATATGATCACATTAAATATCACATTTTCCTAAAACAACCCTAGCCATGAAATGACTAGAATCATCTGAATATTGTGATTTTTGATAAAAACAATTAGAGTTTACATCCTAAAATATGGACTTTGATGGCACAATGAATATAACATTTTCCTAGAACAATCCTAACCATGGAATGACCAGAATCACTTTAGGAGTGTGATTTTGAAAACTAGTTTGAAAAAGAAGGTTTTGAATGCAAGTTTTGAAAGAAAGTTTTGATGCAAGTTTGAAAATAACTTTGAAAACAAATTTGAATACATGTATGAATATGATATGCGCAATACAATAGGGTTCATGAACATACAAGACTAGGCTTTAGCACATAATCAAGGGGCCGAACCCACACCATCAAGGGTCGAATTTGATGAAAGCCCTCGACACGGTGACCTTCAACAATTCCTCCTAAGCATGAATCGGGATGTCCCTTATTTCAAGCATGCAAGAAGGGAGGTAGAAGATGGGAGATTAAAATAGAAAAAAAGCCCAAGTGGGCTTGGAGGAAGAAGAGAGAGGGCGGAATTACATAAAAGTAAATCGAAATCCTACATTGTCTTCTTTTTGCTTTGACTTCTTTGTTTGCTTCACTTTGCTCGAACGTTGAGAGCTTCTAAGTTGTAGCACTTTTAGTCTTCAATGGAGGCCTTGGAGACTTGAGTTTGAGTGTATAAAGTGTGTAGATATTAGGGCTTAAGTGTATGGAGGCTAGGGCTTGAAGAGGCTAGAGAAGGCTAGGGTTTGGAAGGACTTCGAGCTTTGGATTTCAAGAGACAACATTTTTGGATTGAGTTTGCAGACCCTTTTTACCTGTGGGGAGGATCTCTATTTATAGACAAACAAAATAGCCTTGGCGCCTATTACGCAAGGCAGCAGGGCAAAAAAAAAATACACTGGCTCCATTAGGAGTGGCACCAGCCACTTAGGAAAGTTTTAAGGCAGCAAGAAACGTATCTTTCGACCCTTAATACGCAAGGCAAAAGATCTGAGCGCCTGTCCTAGTGACTACCATGCAATTTTTAGCTTAGCTCCAGTAAGAGTGACTCCAGAAGGTCCGGGAATGATCTTCCGAGTAACTAGACTTGGATGAGAATGGACGGGAACTCTCAAGAGAGTGTCTCGGAGGTAACTTGCTTAAGAAACAATGTTAGAATAGTTGAAAAGGTCAACCAGCCTGCTAGGGGTAAAACGGTCATTTGAATTGAAATACACCAAAATGAACTTGGAGTGACTCGTGAGAAGGCTTGAAGGCTAGAAACACTATTGAGAGTGTTCTAAGGGGTCACCGGTTTGATACCCAGAGCCGGTGTGGTTGTTGGAAAAGGCGACCGGCCCACTAGGGGCAAAAGAGTCATTTTGCACCGGTCTTTTCGGAATAGACTCAGAATGATCCGAAAAGGTGTTAAAAGTTTGAGAATCCTATTAGAAACATACTCAGAAGGTTACCGGTTTGAACTCAGAGCCAGTGTGGTTCCTAGAGGTGATCGGATGCCTAAGGGTAAATGGTCATTTTGACAGGATGGTCTTGGAATTGATTCGAAATAGACTGGAAGGCACTTGAACATGCTGAATTATCTTTGGGACAATCTTGGAAAGGTAACATTACCTCTCTAAGGACTTAGGTACTTTCCCAAGAAGCGTGCCGGAAAGGTCCAAGGGGCAGTTTAGTCATTTTTTACTGGAGTGGGCTAGCAGGCCCTGGTATTGACCCTAGTTTTGAGTTTTTCTGCCACTCTGACCTTGTGTGACGAGTTAGTTTCCAAAGATATCCTATCCTTTGGTAAACGTGTCACGGTCAAGAGGCGTGTTCACTCCCGTGACATAGGGGTTTTGTTGGCAATTCCCAATTTAGACCTGTTTGTGAGTGTTTCCACCACTCTGACGGTTGCGATGTTTACGAGTGTTTGCGCCACTCTAACGGGGTGTGTTCATTTCGGAGACTGCTTGATCTCGGGAAGCTGCTAAATAGACTTATCGTTTGAGGAATCAACTTTCTCGAAAGATGTACTGGATAACGGACATTTAACATTGGTGGGCTAGTTTGCACTAGAAGTGAACCGTTCTACCATCTCAGGTACTTGGGTTCCATCCTAGTTGACGGGTTTGAAGGGACTTACCGTTCTGAGGAATTTTCTCAGTGTAAGCACCCCTTTTTTGACCGCTCGGTAGTCTACTCTCCGTCTAGACTTGTACTCAAGTCAATATGGATATATTCCAATCGAAACCAGCTCTCTAAATCCAAATTCCGTTTTTCCATCGCTTCGCAGGCCCACCAGGCCCAAATAGAGGCAAAATGACCAAAATGCCCTTAGGGGCATTGTACTTTCCAATTCCAATTCTAATCCCTCTCTCGAGACAGTTGATTCCTCGAGACGGTAAATCTATTCCAAATTAGGCACGTCTTTCCGAAGACAGCAAGTCCCATTTCCAATTCCAAATCAGGCACGTCTTTCTGAAGACGATAAGACTCCTTTCCAATTCCAATCCCTTTCTCGAGACAGTTGATTCCTCGAGATGGTAAATCTATTCCAAATTAGGCACGTCTTTCCGAAGACGGTAAGTTCCCATTCCAATTCCAAATTAGGCACGTCTTTCCGAAGATGATGAGACCCCTTTCCAATTCTAATCCCTCTCTCGAGACAGTTGATTCCTCGAGACGGTAAATCTATTCTAAATTAGGCACGTCTTTTCGAAGACGGTAAGTCTCCTTTCCAATTCCAAATCAGGCACGCCTTTTCGAAGACGATAAGACCCTTTTTTAATTCCAATCTCTCTCTTGAGACAGTTGATTCCTCGAGATAGTAAATCTACTCCAATTAGGCGCGTCTTTCCGAAGGCGATAAGACCCCTTTATAATTCCAAACCCTCTCTCGAGACAGTTTATTTCTCGAGACGGTCTGGCACGTTTTTTAAAAAAATCTCTTCGGAACGGTAAGTCCCTTTAAACTTGTCGACCAAGACGAGACCCCAAGTCCCCTAGATGGTAGAACGGTCCACCTTTGGTGCCTACTAGCCCGCCAATGCTGAAATGTCTGTTTAGGCACGCCTTTCGAGAAAGTTGATTCTTAGGCGCTAAATCCCTTTAGCAGCTTCCCGAGATTAGGTAGTCTTGGGAATGATTGCGAACCGTTAAAGTAGCGAAAATACTCATGAACATCACAACCGTCAGAGTAGCGGAAATACTCGCAAACAGGTCGATATAGGGAATTGCCAACAAACCCCTGTATCACGTGACCGCCGTCAGAGTGGCGAAAACACTCAAAACCCAAGTCAACGCCGGTGCCTGCTAGCCCACTTCGGTGAAAAATGACCAAACTGCCCCTTAGGCCTCTTCCGACATGTTTCTCGAGAACACACCTGAGTCCTCAGAATGGTGAGTCCAATCGTATAAGATTGTCTTAAAAGCAGTTCGGCATGATTAGGTGCCTTCTAGTCAGTTTCGGGCCAATTCCGAGACTTCCTGGTACAAAATGACCGTTTTGCCCCTAGTGGGCCGGTCTCCTTTTTCGACCCTACCGGCTCTGGATATCAAACTGGTAATCTCCTGAGTTTGCTTCTTATAGTATTCTCAACCTTCCTTTACCTTTCCGGATCATTCCGAGTCCGTTCCGATAAACCCGGTGCTAAATGACCATTTTGCCCCTGGTGGGTCGGTCGCTTTTTCCCACCACACCGGCTCTGGGTATCAAACCGGTAGCCTCTTGGGAACATTTTAAATAACGTTTGCAAGTCTCAAGTCTTTTTTCAGTCCATTCTGGGTTCGTCCCGGAAGCTTCTCGATCCGATTAAGCGTTTTGCCCCTAAAGGCCTGATCAACCCTTTCGACACATCTATATCCTCATTTTTCAAGTCAAATACATCTGGGACACTATTCTAAGTGTTCCTGCTCTTTTTCAGCCTTCCGGGTCATTCCCGACCTCTTTAAATCATTCCTGGACTTTCTGAAGTCACTTATAGTGGAGCTAGGCTAAAAATTGCATGGTAGTCACTAGTACAGGCGCCCAAATCTTCCAAAGATACGTTGCTTGCCGACTTACAAACTTTCCTAACTGGCTGGCGTTACTAGCAGTGGTGCCAAGCCAAGAAATGGCCTGGCGCTACTCTTAGTGGCGCTAAGAGGAATTTTGCCCTGGCGCCACCACAACAGGCGCTAGGTCTATCCCACCTCTATAGATACAGAGCCTCTTTCAGCATGAAGGAGATCTGCAAACTCAGTCTAAAAATCCTATATTTTGATACACTCCCAAAACCCTAGCTTCTCTAGGTTTTCCAAACCCTAGCCACCATACACAAACCCTAGCCTCATATACACTCATACACACTCTCATACAATTATACACTAGCTTCCAACCCTCCTTCGAGGACTTGAAGGGCTGCAATCTGAAGTTTTGAAGATTGGTGACAACTCTTGAAGATTGAAGACAAAGATCAAGACGAAGACCGAAGAAAGGCAAGGTGCGCAGAGCCAAGTAAAATAAACAAGACAAGGTAGGCTTTCGCTTTACGTTTCTGCACTTCCCCCTCTTTCTTCTCTCTTCTAACCCACTTGGGTTTTCTCTATTTTAATCCCCCATCTCTTTCCCTCCTTTCTTTGCATGCTTGAAACAAGGGGATTCCCGGTCCATGTGTAGGATTGGACTATTGAAGGATCACCGTGTTGGGGGCTTTCTTTTAGTCTAACCGGAGACCACGTGGGTTCGAACCCCTTGATTATGTGGTGAAGCCTTAACCTTGTATGTTCACGATCCCAAATTTACATTGTGCATATCATGATTCTTGCATTATTCCAAAAGTCATTTTCAAAGTCGTTTTCAAAATCGTTTTTAAGCTTGTTTTCAAAATTGTATCAAAATCCTCTTTTTCAAAACTTGTTTTCAAAATCACAATCCTAGGGTGATTCTAGCCTTTCCATGGCTAAGATTGCTTTAGGAAAGTGTTAGATTCAAAGTGACCAATATGGTCCATATTTTCAACCCTCGTTGTTTTCAAAACCACTTTCTTAAAGTCGTTCTAGCCCTCTTATGGTTAGAATCGCTTTAGGAAAGTGAGATATTTTTATACTTTCCAAAAAGCTCTCTTTTTCTAAAACCTTCTTTTTCAACACACTTCCAAGAACTCTTCTTTCCAAAATGGTTTTTCCAAATACTTCTTCCAAAAATCTATTTTTAAACTCCTTTCCAAAATACTCTCCTCAAAATTCACTTTCCTAAAAATTCTTTCCAACAATCTCTTTCTAAAAATCTTTCCAAAAACTTTCTCTCCAAGATCTTCCTTCTAGAAACTCCTCTCTAGGGTTTCCTTTCAAAAACTCATTTCCAAAAATGCGCTTTCCAAAAATCCCTTTTCTTGATGCCCAAGTCAAGCCTTAGAGCTAAAAATTAGGAAACCCTAATTTTCTTTCAAAAAACATGGTTTTCAAACTTGTCTTAAAACCTAGGTTTCTAAAACCCCTTGTTTTCTACATCAAAATTACATATTTTCAAAACCTCTTTTCTACGTCAAAACTATAGCCTTCCAAATCTAGGATTTCTAAAACTTCTTCTTTCCAAATCCTTATCAAATCTAATCTTCCCTTTAGGAAATCAAATCAAATTCTCTCTTTAGGAAACCAAATCAAATATCCCCGTTTAGGAAACTAAATCCTATCCTCCGTTTTTGGAAATAAAATAAAATCACTTCTTCTTAGAAACAAAATCGAAATCTTTCCTAATTCAACTCCTTCCTAATCTAGTATTTTCCTAAATCTTAAGTTTCCAAAACTTGAACATAAAAATCTTTCCTAAATTTTAAAACTCAACTTTCATATCTTTCCTAATTCAACCTTTCTTAATTCCATCACTTTTCAAATCTAGGTTTTCCAATCTTTCCTAAATTTAACCTTTCCTAATCTCAAGATTTTCTAAAACTAAAACTCTAAAACTTTCTAAATCTTAAACTTTCTAAATTTCAAATCTTTCTAAATCCAAAGCTTTCTAGACTCAAAACTTTCTTAATTCAAACATTTTCTAAATCTTTCCTAATTTAAAATATTTCTATAATTCTAAGCTTTCTAAATTCTAAACCTTTCTTAAATTAAACTTTTCCTAATTCAAAATTCAACACTTTCCTATTTCAAAACCTTTCTTAAAACGAAACTTTCCTACTTTAAAATTTTCCTAAACCAAAACTTTCCTAATTCCAAAACTTTCCTATTTTGAAACTTTCCTAAATCAAAACTTTCCTAATTCGAATCTTTCCTAAATCCAAGCTTCCTTAATCTTTCAAGTCCAACACTCAAGTCAAATCTTTCTAAATCTCAAATCTTTCCTAAGTCCTTTCTCTTTCCTAAGTCTAGGTTTCCTAAACCTTCATCTTTTTAAAACAAGTCTAAATCTTTTTTCCAAGTTCTATCTTTCCGAATCAAAGACCAATCTTTTCAAATTCCAAATTTCAAATTCCAATCTTCTATTCTAAGTTCTAATCAAATCTCTTTTTCGAATCCAACTCTTCTATTTTTAATCAGACTCTTGTCCGAACTACGACAGACCTGATTCCTCAAAAAGGATACGTAGGCAACCCTCACGGGTGCGGTCAGAACATTGTTCAAATTTCTATTTTCACAACTTCTTTCAAATCTCTAATTCTACCATCTTTTTCAAGTTTCCAATTCCATGATCTATTTCCAACTTTCACTTCTCAAATTTCTATTTCCAAATCTCTATTTCTAATTTTTCAAACTTTCCAATTTCAAAATTTATCCTTTCAAATCTTTCTTCTAAAGTAAAATCAAATTCTTCTTTTCAAATCTATTTCTAAATCAACTCTCTTCTATATGTAACCAACCTCTGACCCTAGGATCACTGATTTCAAAAACAAAAAACGGAGTTATTTTTCAAAAAGGGCTTAAATGTTTTCCAAAGGTTGCCAAACAACCTGTTTTCTTAAAAACCCTCTCTTGAGGAGATATTTTCAAAATCGTTTTTCAAAAACCCTAAGTATAGTCTTCGGATTATTCTTAGTTTTTAGGTGACCTAACTCACCTTAATCAAGTTAGGCGGCGACTCCAAATCTTTTTTAAAAGCCCTGTATTTAAATCTCTTTTCAATTCAAACATAGTTGCACTCATTCTTCTAGGAGGGTGAGTTCTAACGAGAGAGTACAACATTTTTCCCGCTTGTGTGTATTCCTCGAGTGTGAAAAATCTAGGCACGACACTCAGTAAACGTGCCGGATTATATGAACCTATTGTATAAGAAATTAGCTTTCTCAAAAGACGTGCCTGTTTGAGTTTGATTGGTCTGGATTGGAACTAAAATTGGAATTGAGATTGAAATAGGGACTTATCGTCTTAAGAAAGACGTGCCGACTGGAATTAGACCTAACAATGTCTCAAGGGCATTTTGGTCATTTTGCCTCTATTGGGCTTGGTGGGACCATGAAGCTATTTTTTGACTGGATTGAGTCTAGAAAATTGGTTTTGACTTGAATGTGCCTGTGTTAGTTTGAATGTGGGTCCCGTCAGACTGGAGATTATCGAGCGGGCAAAAATGGGGTGCTTATAGTCCCAGTTTGGAAGTTATGCAAAGTTTTGGAATTACAAAACTTAAATTGTTAGAGTTAGGTCAACTCGGCCATTGCGGTACCGAAATGGGGATGAAAGGTCCAGGGAGTTCAAAACTTGACTGGAGCCATCAGTGTGTCACGACATGTCAAACGGAGTCCCAATTTGGAAGTTATGTAATGTTTTGGAATTTCAAAACTTAGGTTTTTAGAGTTAGGCTTACTTTGCCGATAAGGTATTGAAATTGGGAGGAAGTGTCCGGGGAGTGCAAAACTTGACATGAGGCACCGGTGTGTCATAAGTGACGTGTGAGAGTTGACGACATGTCAAACGGAGTCCCAATTTGGAAGTTATGCAATGTTTAGGAATTTTCAAACTTATATTTTTTAGTGTTAGGCCAACTCGGCCGTTGGCATATTGAAATGAGGAGGAAAGGTCTGGGGAGTTCAAAACTTGATTGAAGGCATCGGTGTGTCATGAGTGACGTGTAGGAGTTGACGACACATCAAACGGAATCCCAATTTGGAAGTTATGTAATGTTTTAGAATTTTAAAACTTAGATTTTTGGAGTTAGGCTTACTTCGCTATTAGGGTATCGAAATGGGGAGGAAGGGTCTGAGGAGTGCAAAACTTGATGGGAGGTACCGGTGTGTCATGAGTGACGTGTGAGAGTTGACGACACGTTAAATGGAGTCCCAGTTTGAAAGTTATGAAATGTTTAGGAATTTCCAAACTTACATTTTTAGTGTTAGGCCAACTCGGCTGTTGGGGTATTGAAATGGGGAGGATGGGTCCAGGGAGTGCAAAACGTGACTAGAGGCACCAATGTGTTACGATTGATGTGTGGGAGTTGACGGCATGTCAAGTAGAGTCCCAGTTTGAAAGTTATGCAAAATTTTAGAATTTCAAAATTTCAGTTTTTGAAGTTGACGGCCGTTGGGTACTGAAATGGGGAAGAAGGGCCTGGGGAGTGTGAAACTTGAAAGGAGGTATAGTTGTGTCACAAGTGATGTGTGCTAGTTGACGGTACATCAAATGAAGTCCCAATTTGGATGTTATGCAAAATTTTGAAATTTTGAAATTTAGGTTTTCAAACTTTGGCTAACTCGGCCGTTGGGGTACCAAAATGGGGAGGAAGGGTCCGGGGAGTGCTAAACTTAACTAGAGGCATCGATGTATCATTAGTGATTTGTGGGAGTCGATGGCATGTTAAACGGAGTCCTAGTTTGGAAGTTATGCAAAGTTTTAGAATTTCGGAACTTAAGTTTTCGAAGCTGGGCATTGGGGTACTGAAATGGGGAGGAAGGGTCTAGGGAGTGAGAAACTTGATGGGAGACATCGGTGTGTCACGAGTGACGTGTGAGAGTTGACGACATGTCAAACGAAGTCCCGGTTTGGAAGTCATGCAAAGTTTTAGAATTTCAGAACTGAAGTTTTTGGAGTTGGGCCAACTCGGCCGTTGGGGTACCAAAATGGGCCGGAAGGGTATGGGGGGTGCAAAGCTTAGCTGGAGGCACCAGTGTGTTACGAGTCACGTGTGAAAGTTGACGATACGTCAATCAGAGTCTTAGTTTGAAAGTTATGCAAGTTTGTTCAACTAGTTCATAGATAGAAGGGATGTCTGAATTCCTGATATAAACGCCATTACAAATGGCGTTTTTTAGATGAAAATAACGCTTTTTCAAATTTTTTTTTAAAAAAAATGCTATTTTGAAAAAGCATTTATACACTTTGTATTTTCCACTAAAGCATTTATACGCTGTGTATTTTTCACTTTTTTTTTGGACAAAAAAGAGAAAAATACAATTATAAAATGCTTTTTAAAAAAGTGTTTTTATTAAAAAAGCCATTTCTAATGGCTCTCAATCTGGATTGCTGAATAAAGTTGAATCAGCCCCCAAGTTGGAAAATAAGTTCAAATTTGACCTTTGTGAGGGAAATCAGCCCCAAACTCTCAACCTAGGCTTTAAATTTGAGACCTCAAGCCCTCTAGTTTGTTAAATTCACTCCCAGATGCACTTTAATCTGTCCACTAGTTAACAAGAACCCTTTAACAACTAATATACTAACAACAATTGGATTTTAGTGCGTGGCATTCTACCACAACCATGGTAGCCTAATTTGTATTGCTTAGTGAAGTAATAAATTAATGACTGCCTTGATCTATAACAAGATGGTTTGAGACTTCAACTTTTACTTAGAAATTTAAGATGACAAAACTTGATTGTTTGGTTTTGTCATTTAAAGAAAAAGATTGTCATTTCTATCCCCCATAAACTACAATAGGAGGAAGAAAGTGCCCACTAATATCACGCGTTCAGTTAATTGGTACTTACACCAACAGCTTATAGTCAAATCCTAACCTTATCGATGTTGAGAAAGTGCCCACTAGTAAGATCACTATCTTGTTCTAAAATATATTTAATGTCGAGATTTTTAATGCCATGTAAATACTATTACAGAATAGTGGATTTGTCTTGGTTCTGTAATAAACTATTGAATATTAAATACATTTGGTGTTGGTGACATACATTAGTAGACTAACAAGGCTGATGTACAATGTTTGGTTGACTTTTGGGGTTGAGAATAGCTTCCAAGTTGGCATCTTAAATTTTTTTAGCAAATCTTCAATTTACTTCGTGAAAATAAAATTTCTCCTTTTGCCTGCTACAATTGGATGGTAATAAAATATTTTATTATGCCAAAATCTATCATCTCGTATTCTTTCATCATGACCTTTCTGAACATCCACAATCACAGAATTAATACTATTATGTGTCAAATCAATAATATAAACGCAAAAAATCATTAGTACCTCCCTCTTTAACACAATGATGGCTCACTGGTAACTCCTATTAACAAACTTTGGTCACCTTCCCAGCATCCTTATTGTTCTCCAGTAGAAGTCACTTTCATTCACCCAAAAAAATTGAAAAACAATTTGGTGAAAATCTCTCGCTCTCTCTCTCTCACACACACACATAGAGACACACTGACAAATAGAGAGCGAAGAAGGAGAAGAAGAGAGGACTATCAGAGGAAGAAGTTAGCTCTGCAGTAATTCACAGGAACAAGGGAGGTTTACTCATACTGACCCCTCCCCACTTGCTCACATAAGAAAGCACAAAAAAATGGGTTTCCATTATTGGCCACTATTTTGATAGCGTATTCGAAAAATTGAAAACAGAAACATGTTGCCAAGCATGTTTTTGTTTAATGTTTCCAAAATTTGTTAAAACAAAAAGAGAAAACTAGCAAAAAACACATTAACCAAATGGCCCCATATATGTGAGTAAAAAGGTATCATATAAAGCAAAAGGTAAGACAATTAATGTGCAAGGTTTATATATATATGCACAGAAAAATATATTACAGGGCACTCCTTCATAAACAGAAATCAATACAGTAATACCTAACTGATGTAATTTACATATGAACTCTAAAGAAGGGACTAGTTAAGTAGAAAAATACATGCGAGGATCTTTTCTCTCCAATTTTCAAGATTTTTAGCATGCATCTCCAATTATTGTAATGCCCATATTTGTGAATGACCTCAACCTGAGAACACAATAAGTGAAAGCATATTGTATGTCCGGGCCAGCTTGCGCACACCTCAACTAATCTCAGAGTCTGTGTAGTCCCCCCGTCCTACACAAACCAAGTAATTATCAGACCAAAAGTCTTGGGGAAACTCTTGCGCTTGACAAGAGTCGAACCCCTAACCTCCCTTTGGGAGGTCATGAATTCTGGCTAATTGAGCTAGCCTAGTTGGTTAAAAATAAAAATGTTGCATGTTTTTTTTTAAAAAAAAAATAATGTAACCAGTTTCACAATAAAGAGGATTATGATAAAGTCACTAACTCACGATTATGATGATTTTGGTTGGTGATTACGATGATAAAGTCGCTAACCAATTATCTCCCCCTCGCATCCTTCAAAACAAGGTCTCTGACTACCTAGCTCTACTTTTTCAAGGACAATTCTCAGTTTTTTGACCATGTCTTCAAGGACCACTAGTACACAACAGGGCCAACCAAAGCAACCTTTGTTCTATATAGCAACATGACAGTTTTAATTACTCAACATTGCCTAAAACTTTAAAATATGATCTAAAAGAACAATTAAGGTACTCACCAAGTTGAATGTCACTACGAACGATGCTATGATCATGACATGATTCGAGTGACATCAACTAGATCAAGAATTGGTTTGTGTAATTTTGGTAAGTGGAAAAATCAGTTTCCATAAAACTTTCAAAATTTGTACATTTGTCATTCCACACCACCGTACCCGTTAGAATCTTATAAAGAATTTTTATGATATTAAATTTATAATTTATAGCAATGATTAGTTTCCATTCTAATCAATAAATTATCACCTAGTAATTCCGAGCACTCATCTAAAAACCAAAGAAGATAGGCCAGATGACAAGGAAATTAGGACCACTGTTATAAAACCAAAAGAATATAAAGTAGATAAAATTACTTAACACAAAGTATCATGAATAGTTCTTTAGGAACTGTCAAGTATTTATTATATTAGTTCTTATGAAACAATTAGGGGTTCATCTTCTGGATCAGCCAAGACTTTATTGATAGTACAGAACCAAATAGAATACAATATGATCTTTAAGGATTTACCTAAATTTCCCTTCCTTCTATTTCTCTCTATTTTTTCTTTTCTATTCTTTCTCTATTTTTGGTTGTACCTCGAACTATCTCTGGGCCCTTGTAGTTATACTGATTTGGAGACGTCTGCGGGGATTTGAGGCTGCAAGACTTGAGGTGGCAATATTTAGCCACCTTAGGTCATCCATACATAATACTCTCAATTGGATGACTGTAAAATAGTACAATATATATATATATATATATATATTGTGAGGTATGTTAAAAACTACCTCATTAAAATCTTGTTAGGAAACCCTAGTGGAAAAAAATCTTAGCGAAAGAAAAAGAGTACAATACTTTAACTCACTCTGTACAATAAGAATTTTGTTTACTTCATGAAAGATTTCTGAAATGACGCATACCAATGCCATACATAAGTTTCTTTTAAGTCTACCAAATTATCACTTGAACGTATCTACTGGATATCAATATCACCGCTTTTCTAGAACTCATGTATATAAAATTTTTTTAGAGAAATATGCTTCATATTGTCACCTTTGATGTAGCCTCCCTTAATCTGTGTAATACAAGTTGCATTATCTTCGTATAATATTGTTGAGCTATTTTTAATTGTAGATAATCCATAACTTTCTTGTATATGTTGAATCATAGATCTCAGCCAGATGCACTCTTGGCTTGCTTCATGAATTGCGATTATCTCAAAATGATTTGAAGAAGTCACAGTTAATATTTGCTTCACAGATTGCCATGATATAGCAGTGCTACCATAGGTAAACACATACCCAGTTTGAGACCCCGAGCTTTATGTGGATCAGAAAAGTAGTCGGCATCTGCATAGCCAATTAATTCAGGGTGTGACTCATTTGAATAGAATAAACCCATATCAGTTGTCCTTGTAGATAACATAATATATGCTTAATTCCGTTCTAATGTCTTGGCGTTCGTGCATAACTAAATCTTGCTAGTAAGTTGATAGAAAATGCTATATCAGGTCTTCTACAATTTGTAAGATATACAAGAGCATTAATTGCACTAAGATATGGTACTTCAGGACCAAGAAGTTCTTCATCATCTTCTCGAGGACAAAAATGATCTTTCTATACATCTATTGATTGGACAACTATTGGAAAACTTAACGGATGAGCTTTGTACATGTAAAAATGAGTTAAAACTTTTTTAGTATATGCTGATTGATGGGTAAAAATTTCATTTGATAAGTGCTCAATCTGTAGTCCAAGACTAAACTTTGTTCTCCTAAGATATTTCATTTCAAATTCCTTTTTCAAATAATTAACAACTTTATTAATCTCTTCAGGAGTTTCGATAAGATTTAAATCGTCAACATAGACTGCAATGACAACAATTCGGATTCTGATTTCTTAATGAAAATACATGGACAAATTATATCATTCATATATCCTTCTTTCAAGATATTCACTTAGACGATTGTATCATATGTGATCAGATTGTTTTAACCTATATAAAGACCGATGAAGCTTAATAGAATATAAGCTATGGGGTTTTGAGATGTATGCTTCAGGCATTTTAAACCCTTTTAGTCTTTTGACATATATGTCATTTTTTAATTCTCCATATAAGTAGGATGTTCCTACGTCTATTAGATGCATATTCAATCCTTTAGAGATTGTGAAGCTAATCAAGAATCTAAATGTAATTGCACCCATTACAGGAGAGTAAGTCTCATCATAATCAATACCTAGTCTTTACGAGAAATCTTGTCTATGAGTCGTACTTTATATCGTATTATTTCAATTTTCTTATTTCGCTTTCTTACGAATGCCCATTTATATCCAACTAGTTTTACATCTTCAGGTGTTTGAACAATAGGTCCAAATACTTTATGTTGTGCTAATGAGTTTATATCTGCTTTGATAGTATCTTTCCATTTTGGCCAATCATTTCTTTGTTGACATTCATCTACTGTTTGTGGTTCAGTTTTTTCATTACTTCTAGTAATATCAAGAGCCACTTTAAATGAAAATATGTTGTCGACAACCATTTTATTTCTATTACAACTTTCTCATGTATTCATATAACTTATTGAGATATCATTATTTTCAGTTGTCATTTCATTTGCAGGAGATATCTCTTCAGGAGGTTCCACTTTTGGGATTCTTTTTCAGGAATCTCTTATTCAGGACATTTAGAGATTATGTTCTCTTCAAGAGTAGCAACTTGTTTATACATTTTTCCACGTGTCTTCCTTTTTCTAGGAATAGTGTCTTTTGCACCAACCAGCCTCCCACGCTTCAAGCGCGCTTTAGATTCATTTGCTGCTGTACTAATAGATTGTTCTACAAGGATATCAATACGTGCTAGAGTATTAACAGCTGGTATATGTGATTTTGTTACCTTTTTTGTATCATAAAAGTATCAAGCAATTGATTTGTGATTGTCTGTAAGTGAATTATTATGTGAATTTTTTATTCACATTAACTTGTTCGAGGATCAATATAAGATAGCATTGAAATGTTCCAACTGATCTCTCATTGATTTTCTAATGCTTTTTTTCTCCCCCTAATAATGAGAAAACTAACTCATCAAAATGACAATCCACAAAATGTGCCTTGAAGACATCACCTATTAAGGCTTCTAGATATCTAATAATAGATAGAGAATTAAAGCCAATATAAATTCCAAGTCGACGCTGGGGACCCATTTTAGTATGCTAGAGGGTGAAATTGGAACATATACAGTACAACAAAAAACTTTTAAGTGAGAAATATTTGGTAGTTGACCAGTAACAAATTGTAATGGTGAGTATTGATGATAAGCGGTTGGTCGGACACGAACTAATGATACAGCATGCAATATGGCATGTCCCCAAGTAGAAATAGGTAATTTTATTTTCATAAGTAAAAGACGAGCAATTAACTAAAGTAGTTTTATAAAAGATTATGCAAAACCATTTTGTGTATGTGTGTGAGCAATTAGGTGTTCAATATCAATCCTTATTCGCATGCAATAATTATCAAAGACTTGAGATGTAGATTCTCCAGCATTATTTAGTCGTATTGACTTAATTGGGTAATTTGAAAACTGCGAGCGCAATCAAATAATTTGAGTAAGAAGTTTAGCAAAAATAATATTACGGGTAGAAAGTAAATAAACATGTGATCACCGTGTGGTTGCATTTATTAAAACCATAAAATAACGAAGTGGTCCACATAGAGAATGTATAGGTCCACAGATATCCCATTGAATTCTTTATAAAAATGATGGGGATTCAACAACTACTTTTGAAGGAGTTGGTCTAATAATTAATTTTTTTTTTGTAAACAGGCAGTACATGTATAATCATTTAACAAAAGGATCTTCTAGTCTTTTAGTAAATGTCCATGTGAGTTCTCAATAATTCGATGCATCATTGTTGATCGTGAATGACGCAAATGATCATGCCATATTTTAAATTTTTTTAGGTCAAAGTACTTCTAGTGTACCACTGCAAGTGATTTCTCAACTTTTATAGTAGTATAATATAATTTAGAAGACAATGCAACAAGTTTCTCTGATATATATTTCTTTTTTGAAATATAAAAAATAATGTAAAATTGTTTTATATTATCTTCATTTGTCATCTCAATATAATATCTATTACGACATATATCTTTAAAACTGATTAGATTCTTTAAAGATTTAGTAGAGTACAATGTGTCATCAATACATAGCTTTGTTCCTCTTAGCAATATTATATTGGCCCTTCCAGAGCCTTTAATCAATTTTGCTATGCTATATATTGTATTGACATTAGTTTCAAGTAATGTCAAGTGTGAGAAATATTTTTTTTGTCGAAGAATTATGTGTGTTGTTTCAATAACTACTAGACATGTGCTTTCACCTTTCATTTTAGAAATAATCAACGCATTGGTATGATCCAAGCATTTATATATATAATATTAAAATTACTTATTTAAAACAAGAAAATTCATTAAAAAGAAAAAGCATATGAAGGAAATATTACAAAATATGATAATAAACTAAATAAGATAGAAAATAACATTAATTAGTGTGGACATCCCCATCATCAATTCATGGTTTATTTTTTCACTAGAGTCTTCAAAGAAATCTAAAACATCTAGATGAGTAATATTAATTGGGCTATTAAAATTCATAAAATGCATTTCTGCATTTTTTCCCTTTATCTTTAAATGAGGCTTGGTAAAGTTCTCTTAGTTGTTTGACCACACGATAGGTACGTGACCAATGTACTTTCATTCCACACCTATAACAAGTATCTTGATAATTCTTAGGAGGTTTGCTCTGTAAGCCTTTCCCTTATTCTTGCTTTACTTCAAAATTGTTCCACTACTGGTGGTATGGTATGGTGTGGTATTTTTAAACCTCATATGATAAGTGTTACCTCCACGATAATTTCTACGAGTTCAAAAAACATTCCTGCCATGGCCACAGCCATGTCCGCAACCATCTCCGCGTCCATGACCATCAAATGAGATTGTATTCACTTCAAGGAATGGAGCAGAACCAATAGGTCAGGACTAATGATTTTTCATTAGCAAATCATTATTTTGCTTAGCCACAAGAAGATATGATATTAATTCAGAACACTTTCTAAATCCATGCTCTCGATATTGCTCTTGTCGGAGTACATTCGAGGTATGGAATGTGGAGAATATTTTTTTCAACATGTCTTCATTACTAATAATTTCTCCACATAAATTTAGTCGTGAGCTAATTTTAAATAACGCAGAGTTGTACTCACTAACAGTTTTAAAATCTTGTAACTTTAGGTGCATCCAATTAAATCGGGCTCTTGGGAGGATTACGGTCTTCTAGTGCTCGTATCCCTTCTTTAAATTTTTTCTATAATGTCAATAGGTCTTTTACTATGAGGTATTCAGATTTTAATTCTTCATAAAGATGATGAAGAAGAAAAATCATTACTTTAGGGAGATCCTGTTGGGACGCTTCATTTTCCTCAATTACGGTATGCCCAAGTTCCTTCGCAGTTAGATGGATCTCAGTATCAAGGATCCAAGATAAATAGTTATCTCGGGGCCCTTGTAGTTATACTGATTTGGAGACGTCTGCGGGGATTTAAGGTGGCAAGACTTGAGGCGGCAACATTTAGCTGCCTTAGGTCATCCATAGATAATAATCACAACATTCTAAGTGATCATAGTATATTTCTCCAATTACTTTTTATCTTTACTGGAAGTTCCAAATTGAATCCAACATCCTGATATTATTCCATCTATTGTTGATTGACAACTTCCAAAATCCACAAAATATGCATTGTAATTCATATATCCATCATGATTTCAAAACTTATCAATAAGTTCTTACAACCAAATTACCTCTCAAAAACAATATAAGGACCAAATCATGGTCCCAAATTAAAAATCACAGACTTTACTAAGAAAGTATCATGTCTCAGTCAGGCAGTGTCTCTGACACGTATATTTATTATTTTTAAATTTTTTTAAATTGAAAACGCTTTAAACATTTGGGGGATGCATGTATCCATCGTTTAAACACATATGAAATGCATTGCAAGTTTAAAGAAATAACGTGAGATCCAATAGTAAAATAAAAATAATTGTAGATTTATATCTTTAATGCCTACTCCTTTAAAGGTTTTAATTTTAGAAATTCTAAAATCCAAAAATTCTAATTTATTTGTTAATAGAGCTTTTTAATTAGGTATTAGGACCTTTTATCACATTTTTTTTCAATACATAAACAAAATAATTTATAATGAAGAAATAGTTATTATTTCCAAGTACACAAAAAAATAAATTTATTTGTTGTCATGTGTAGGGATGGTAAAATAACCTGACATATCGGGTCCTCGCTCTGGCCCTAATGGGACGGGTATGAGATAATACTAATCAAAGTCGGATCGGGTTTGGGACAAGGTGCAATAACCCGCCTAGAATATGCCCCATTATATATATATATATATATATTAGGAGTGGGGCAAGGCAGTGGGAGAGGTCACCAAGGCGGGGCAGAGATGGGACAAGGTTCCCCCAACCCAAACCCGCCCCATTGCCATCTCTAGTCGTGTCGTGTCATGTCTTGATTCTTCTTTAAGTAGCCGCATTAGTGGATTTGTATTCATGTCTCGTATTTGTATTTGTGCTTCTTATTGTTAGTCTCAAAATTTAATTAATAGATTTTGATGATAACAAACATAGATATTCCAATGAAAATTTTCAATCGACGAAAATTTTATTAATCTTAAGATTTCAACAAAGTATGTTTGAAATGATAGTCAAGATTTTCAAAGTACTATATGTTAAGAATAAAATTTATTAACGATAAGATACTTAATTATTGATTTGTGCTTAAATCTTAATTATCTAACCTTTCTTGAGTTTATTCTGGGACAAAATAGGGATGCATAACATGAAGGAGACTCAAAGTCAAAGATAATAGCCAAGAAGCTCATTGGAGATAGCCTTAGTAATTTGAATATAACTTTTGATTTGAGTAATGGATTAACCTGATTGTTATGGAATTACAAAGAAGACTCAAATATATATAAATTTGTATCTCATGAAGATTTCGTGAAATGAGTGTTTGAAGGGACAAAAATAAGGTTAAAAATGACCTATTGGAGCATAAATTCAAAAAATGGCAGCTGGGAGACAGTCTTGGTAATTCACTCCTATCTTTCAATCCATATATTCAAGTGACTTGATTCTTGCGACAAAGAACAGGAGACCTACGAATCTACAAATTTGTCTCTAAATGTCCATTTCAGAATTCAAAATTTATTTGGGTGAAAAAGGTGAAATCTGACTTAGTAAAACAAAAATTGAAAGATAACGACTGGAGAGACGGTCTGAGTAATCTTCTCCTATCTTTTTATCCACGCATCTAAATGATCTAATTTTTGGAGATCTGGAAATCTGAGGTCCACATGTACAACTTTGTATCTAATAGATATTTTATAATTCGAATGCTATCAAGGTGAAAATTAAGGTGAAAAATTGACATAGTGAACCAAAAATTCAAAAGTAAAGGCTGGGGAGACAGTACATGGCACATAACTTTTGATATTGATATCAAAATGACCTGATTCTTGCGGATCGAGAAAGCTAACGTCCATATCTAATAGCTATTTTAAGATGCAAACATTTACAAGGTGAAAATCAATCTAGAAGTGAAGATAACTAAGTAGAAATTCAAAATTCACTATTGCAACAGCTAGCTCAACGAGAAGAAACATCTTCAATGCTCTCTAATGGTTAGGAATTGATTTCAAGCTACAAATAATCTACTGTTCTTCCTCTATAAATAGTGATACAAAATAGAAGCAATGGACACATAAGAGATTACAAGAATTGAGCATACAAAGTGAGATTCATCAAGATTCAAGTTTTGAGCACTTAGTTCTTCATCATTCTATTTTATTTTTGAGCTTCATTATTTTATTCAACTCTTGAGAGTTTTGTATCAATAGTTGAGAGCTTCAACTTTCATATTTCATTTGTACAAGGATTGTTAAACCCTTATGATTTATTTCTTAAGTGGTTGAGAGGAATGCTTAGGAGAAAAAGATCCTTTTATGCACTATTTTGGAGAGCAAAACAAATGGTTATTTTTTTTTAGTGTTTTTAGAACAAAACACTTGGTGTAAAAGTTTGCTAGTAACAGGTCAAACTATTGGTGTAAGGCTATTTAAAGAATAGTGAATTTGCCTAAGGAAGGAACCTTGGAGGCGGATGTAGGTTTGGTATAAAATGAACCAATCAAACCACTTTATATCATTGTGTTTGATCTACTTATTTTTTCTATTTATATATTGCTTATTGTCTTTTGTTTATGTATTGTTGCTATTCTTGTGGCACACATATACAAACTTGCATCCATTATACTCATCTCACTTTGATTATCTCAAATTGATTATCTGTTTATTTCTCATAATCATTGCATATATAAGTTTCTCATTGTAAGTCATTTCTATTGTATCTTTACATTGTTTTAAGTACATTAGATTATTATGAATTTTAATTTTTCATTACCAAGCCCCCCGCCGCCCGCCCCCCCCGCCCCCCCCCCCCCCCCCCCCCCCCCCCCCCCCCGCGGCCCGTGGGTTGTCATGCTTGGGATAACACTTATCTCCCAAACATGATCACTAGTATGTAAATAACCACCTTTCTCAAAAAGTATGTGAATAAACCGAACTCCAAAATTTAAAAGAACATTAAGTTGATTTATATAAGCTACCCAACTACTTATTTCAAAGGGGTCAAGTATCCAATCCACCAAACTTCTCAAGCCTCCCAATGAATACGTACAAAAAAGATTCTTTTGCAAGTAGAAAACACAGGGCTAAAGCCAAATTTGAATATTATGGTGAGAGAAAGGAGAAATTTTTTTGTCTATTGAAAGTTGAGGCTTAAAAGCACAAAAATAGTGAGATAACGAATTAATAAAGGAAAGAAAGGAGAGAAATGGTATAGAACTAACCAAAATAGATAATTTTCTAGAGAAAAAAGAATAGCAAAACATCAAACACCCTATAGGTGGATATACTAGTATTAGCATTTACGCAAAAAACTGAATAAAACCCACTAAATATGGTGAACTTCCTAATGACACCTTATAGGTGGTGATTTTAGTATTGCCCCTTACATTTTTCTTACTTTGTCATAATATAAAATATATACACAAGGACAAAAAGTTTGAATTGCGATAGATGACACATTATAACACATAAGTTTGTGCCCTTATTCTGCAATATATTATTGAAATTATCGTGTATAATAAGATGACAAAAAAAATAGATAACTGAACATATGCAACTTTGAGTTTAGACTTCGGAGGAATAATACTACACAAGCAGAATTTCTATATAGAACTTTCGTAGACAATGAGGTGGCTCATTGTACTCTTCTCATTTACAACAAAAAAACTCATTATTGGGGCTCATAATTCCAAAAATGCCACTAACACATCATTTTGAGTGAGATTTTTGTATGAATGTCTATTTGTATAACATTTTCCTAGGTGAAAGTTAATCCACCTTTATGACACATTCCTGGTGATTAACTCTATACTATTACAGCTTTGTATGAACGAAATCTCTGTTAAACAATCTTTAAAGTTAAAATTACAGTTTATCAGTTAAAAGAAGAAAGCAAAGCAAACCTATATTTCGATGGGAATGCTAAATTATAGAAGAAAACATGTCATGGCACTATGTACCGGTTTCCTTATAAGGTTGCACATCTCCTCTCTCCCTTGTTTAATAGTCTTCAACCAATACCAGTAGGATGATTGCTGTAGCACCTTAACATTGTTGGCTCCTTCACTCTTTTCAACAGTGGCTTTTTCTACAAAATACTTCTAGTCGACACCACTTCCTCTCGCATCCCATTGACATTACTTCCTTTAACACCCCAGACCTTTGCATTCCATTTCATGCATTCGATTATATTTTGTGTGTATTTAATTATGTTTAAGTCAGAATTAAGTATGTATTGATTGCTAGTTTGAGTAAAAATTTCATAAGTGCATATATATTTGATTAGGGATTTTTCAGAACCAACTAGAATTGGATTTTTATACTATAGACATGTTCAAACACTCTAATTAAGAAGCTTAATTAGCTTCATTTAATGTTAATAGTATTTTAGAACACTTTTGTAGGAAGTGATTTTCAATTAATTAAGTTTAATTGTTATTAATTAGTCTAATCAAAGATTAGTAAGCTTAAGCATAATTAACTCAAGTGAACATTAATTAGTTTAAACCTTAGTTAATTAGTCCTTAATAATGCTTAATTAGAAGAGTGAGTGTTAGTTGAAGATAGTGACACCTCATTTGGTGGGACCTCCTCTCTACTTATGTAAGGGACATGTTTCTTTTTTAGCCATGTTGTCTTGCCATGTGCAAGACATTTGTGTGTGCGTGTGTGTGGGTATGTCATGCTTCTAACATGAGAGAGAGAGAGAGAGAGAGAGAGAGAGAGAGAGAGAGAGAGAGAGAGAGGAGCTCCTTGTACAGAATTTGTGTTTGGAGAGAAGGAAAGCGAGAGAAAGTGAAAGAAAATAAGAGGAAAAAAGAGGAGAACACGAAAATCAATGGGGAATTGCATAAGACTTAAAACTAAGGTATGATTTCTTATTCTAAGCTTGATTCCTTCATTTTAATTAGAAGAAAACACATTTACCTAACAAGTTAAGATAATATTTGCATGTAGCTTTCAAGGAAATTGAAGACAAACATAAGAGAAGTAACCTTAGTTTGAAAGATTTAAAATTGCCAATATGTAAAGATTTAGGGGAGTAAGATTAATGCTTTTAGAGGCTTTGTATGAGATCTTCTAAAACTCTAATGTGAATTTTGAGACCTAAATTAGTGGTCTAGTGTGGCTTTTATGCAAGATTTAACCAATGATAAAAAATTTAGAATTGACCAGCTTATACTATTATAGTCATATCCCTTTCAATACTTAAAATTTTTTAATGAAACTAAAACCATTAGAATCTAGACTTTTATACCTTCCCAATGATAGGTTATAGACCCAAATCTAAGTTTGTATGAGAGAGATATGCCCATTTTGATATTGGATCACCGAATCTAGCTAAGCTGAATTAATGCATTTGAATTGAGTTAAACTCAAACCAACTGTTGAAGACTTGAAAATAAATCCTAGGAGCAATAATGGTGTATTAATTGGTGATGTTTGATTACATTACATGTTCTAATTGTGTAGCATTAACATAAAAAAATGGGATTTACAGCGTTAAAGATTTAAGGTAAGTGGTGTGGATGCTTGGAGCTATTCATTTCAATTTGGTTTACTTACAAATGTGTATTTTGAGTTATTTGAACTAGCTATTCATTTCAATTTGGTTTACTTACAAATGTGTATTTTGAGTTATTTGAACTACAAATGATACGCTTTTGATTGAAATGCTATGTTTCGCGATTGTCGCGTCTCCATTTTTTGCACTCGAGAAAATACAAGTGAGAAAAAATACAGTACTCTCTCGTTAGAACTCATCTTCTTAGAATGACGAGTGCAACTAGGTTTGAATTAGAAATTGATTTGAATAAGGGCTTTCGGAAAAGATTTGAAGTCGATACCTAATTTTGTTAAGGTGAGTTAGGTCATCTAAAACTAAGTGCAATTTAAAAATCAAATTTAGGGTTTTTGAAAAGATTTTGAAAAACTTTTTCAAGAGAGGATTTTTTTGAAAAACAGGTTGTTTGGTAACATTTGAAAAGATTTAAGCAATTTTTAAAAATACCTCCATTTTTAATCATTGAAAACAGTGATTTTAGGTTTGGAGGTTGGTTACGTATAGGGAAGACGCACTAAGCTATCACCCTATCCCGCTATTGCAGTACCTACATGTCTATTCAACCTAGGTTTACTCAAGTAAATATTCGATTATTCAATGTCTAATACTATCCACTTTGAAAAACGTTTTAGAAAAAATCTTTAATATGATGCATGATATGCAAGTGTAAGAAAATGATTTGATTTTGAAAATAGATTTGAAGAAAAGATTTGAAATTTGAAAGAGATTGTGGGAATTGAAAACTTGAAAAAGGTTGTGGAATTAGAAATTTCAAAAAGGTTGTAAAAGTTGAAAATTTGAAAAGGTTATGGAATTAAAAATTTGAAAAAGGTTGTGACCGCATCTATAAGGGTTGCCTGCATATCCCTTTGTTGGGAATCGGGTCAATCGTAATTCAGACTCAGGGTCCGATTGAAAATAGACACTTCGAGATTTTTGAAAAGTTAGATTTGAAAAAGTTTGATTTAGAACTTTGATTGAAATCGAACTTAGAATTGACTTTGATTTGAAATTGAACTTGAGGATTTGAAATTGAGCTTTGAAGTAGAACCTGGACTTGGCTTGAAAAAATTAAGTTGAGTTTTGAAATCATCTTGACTTAGATTGAAGTTTTAAAATCATCTTGGTTTTTACTTGAGGTTAAAAAAGAGTCTTTAAAAAGAGTTGAAACTTCCTAACTTTAGAGTTATGATTGAACTAGGATTTAGATATCTTATGACCTAGGTAACCTAGGGTTGAAACGTGCACTTGAAATAAGAAGGTTTGATTTTAAAAAGTTGAATTTTAGGAAAGTTTTGAATTAGGAAGGTTCCAAATTAGGAAAGTTTTGAATTAGAAAAGTTTTATTTTAGGAAAGAGTTGATTTTGAAAATATTTGAATTTGAAAAGTTTTAAATTTAAAAAGATTTGAAATTTAAAAAGACTTGGAAGTTTGAAATTAAGAAAAGTTTGAAAGTTTGAATTTAAGAAAGATTGAAATTAAGAAATATTAAAATTAGAAAATATTTGATAGTTTGAAATTTAGAAAGTCGGGATTTTGAAAGGTTTGATATGAGAAAAGATTAAAATTAGAAAAGATTTGATTTCTATTTTCTAAAGTTAAAAATTAAATTTTATTTTAAAAAATAGATGATTTGATTTTGTTTTTAAAATTGGATAATTTGATTTGACATGGAGAACAAATCAAAAGGGTAATTTTACTTTGAGTCATATCATAAATTCCCCCTTACAAAAAACCGATAATGAAGCTTTAAAGAATTCGTTTTAGTCGTCCGAATTCGTATGATTTCTAGACCTCATTGTATATTCTTCAATCTTCACAAATATTTTAAATCTTTACCACAATAGAATAACATTGGCCCTTCAAGTTATTAAACGTGCACACGAAATGTTTGTTTGGGTGTGGGGGTGGATTGAAGGACAAACTTGAGGGGTGACTGCAGTCCAACAATTAAACAGAATAGTGACTTCAGTGTTTATAACTGGCGACTGTATAAGTCGTAGTATCAACATTAGTCAGGATGAACCTGGGAACAGCTTCATGTATGAAATGACTGCAAATTGTTTTGGTTTTCTCAACTTCATTACCATTGTCAACTACTTTTTACACCTCCAAAACAGTTTCAAGTCATTGTCTTTTTCATCCTTCAAATCTCTTTCGAAAGTAATCGAATTACACCAGTATTTGTTCTCATTAAGAGGTCCATTCCCAAAACCACCCCTATCGCGTTAATTGGGAGGTATACACCAACCTGCCTCATGCAAAACTCCAGTAGTACACTAAGAGAATATCATAAAACATAACAAAGCCAACAAGTTGACCAAGGTAAAGTTTCAAAGTGAAGGTGAACTGGAAAGACAAAACCTGAATATTTATTCAACCCAGAACAGATAACCATTTATAGGCCCACGCCAATATCTACAATATATTCACAAGTTTAGCATATACTGCATCAAAGCCTCAGTGGAAAAATGATCTTGATTCAAAAACTCAATGGGAAAATGATCTTACTTTAAATATGTCTGAACACTAAAACACGCCCACCCACACGAGCGAGTATATATGTGTGCATGCTTGTAATCTTAAAGAAAACACGTATTTAAGAAAAATCTACTCTCAGCCTGCCTTAGTTAGGTATTACAAAAAGAGAACAAATCCAATCAATCTTTGAAATTTTCAAACCACAAAATGGGGAGACCTGATCTCTCGCGGATGTGCTTCTGCAGCGAGTCAAGGCCCCATCCATCAGTATGTCTATGCTGATTCCCAGAAAAACAAGTTGATTTTCCCGGAATTGAAACAGCTACCATATTGTCCATACATCCATTACAACCAGTGTTTGCCATGGAAGACTTAAACAGACATGCACAAGCAGAAAAGAGCTCTGATCCTTCATGCAAATATGCCTCCCGCAAAGCATCACAAAGACCTTGACTCATCAACTTTTCCATATCATGCTTGATGTAGCCTCCAAACAACTTCCCTTGGAAGATATTTGATGCCTATTTGTCACCTAAGGGAGAATTAACACCTAACCTGAGAATAACCAAAAACAATAAATGAGATATACAGAAGTTCCTTCTATATTACTTGAAGCTGAATTCATGGAGGACTATTTAGAAAACTGGTGCAGAAGATTACAAAGAGAACACAAAACTAGACAACAATGTTTCCACATAATCCAGCGGACTTCACTCATTCAAGCAGATTTTGTTCAGCAAACAAGTGAACTGGTCTCTATCTATATTTTATCCAAGACTGAAAACGAAGAAATTGAGAGCAAGTTTAAATTGTTCTTATAGTCAGGTCCTGAGGAATGATGTTATGATAGATCCAAGTGGCAAATATTGACCAAAAAAATTTCTGGACAATTTGCTCCTTTGAGGCTTCAATTGATTTGATAGATATGGACCCTTCAACTATTATGACACAGAAAGTAGCATAAATGCTAAGGCGGTGATTAAGAGATGGAAAATGGAAATCACCATTTATGCTAAATTTAGAGTTGAGAGAAGTTACTCTTGAAGAACCATTGACAGCTCTTCCAAATATGAAAATGAGACCAAGTTAAATATACTTTTCATTCTAGTTGTGCTTATAATTTAAGCTTAGCATGAAAGCAACGACAAAGAAAAGTCCTACTGTAATATGGAGGCAAATGGTATGGAGAAACTCTGAGACCCCTAGCATTGTAAAATGAATCGATATTATAGAGAAGCTGACAACCAAAGATGAACTACTGAAATGGGACTTATTAGGTGACGGAAGCTGTCAGATATGCAGCAATTCAGAAGAAACTACTCAACACTTAATATTCTAAATGCACTTTTTCTTGTGCAGATATGGAAAAGTTTTGCTGATAAAAGGGAACACAGGAAAATGCCACATGTAGGGAAGGGAGAAGTGGAAGGTTAGAGAGAATGCAATGTTAAACAGTGGGGTAAAGTTAAGGAATTGTTAATAACAACAAAAGGGGCAAAGTTTCACATGACACGCTGCACAGAAAAATTTATAAAAATGAAATGGAAACCCATTTTCTACAGTCTAAATGGAACCATCTGTATTTAAAAACAACAAGAATAAAAGTAAGATGGTAGCAAACTAAGTAGTTCTTCTAGGCTAAGAATAGCATCATACCTTCTAAAAGGCACATCACACATAGATTGAGATGCCGCCAGCCAACAACTGTAGTTACCAGCAGCTACCACTGGGATTCTCCCATTACTTCCATCAAGGCGAGTGATGAATATTTGATCATCTACCGTAAGTATAATGGTCGCTCTATACCCATTCTGCAATTTGCAAAAGTGATGTGCTCAAGTAAATAATGAGGACTAACAAAGAAAAATACAAAACAAAAATGCTTGAAAAAAGTATCAAAGGATTCATACCTTAGAAAATGCTAAATCAATATCATGGATTGCCCTTACCAATGCTTCCTTTAAAATTTTAATGTGAAACAAACTATAACCATTATCAGGTAACGTCCCCTCCAACCTATGAACAAATTAACGACCAAGTTATGGACACTTCATATTTCATGTAACACTTCCGCAACCAAAGATAAACTGCCTTATATTCTAGACTTCTCCAAGGCAATATTATGTACTCACTCAACAAGACTAGTGATTATATACAAAAGAAATGCAAAATGACAATTCAAAAAACACCTCAAAATATAAAAGATAAACAGTATCAAATTCCCTACAGCCAAAAGGAATCCTAGATTTAAAACTAAAAATTTTATTTCACAACCCAGTGCCTTGCCTACCATAACCTATTTGACCATAGTGCCTAATAGACCACATAACAGCCCTAAGTTATTGTTCATAGTGCCCAAAACCAACCCCAAGTAATTCTAAAATCTTGCCATTTCATTCTCAAAACCCTTTTCCTTTTGTGACCCTAATATATACCATATACTTTTACCAAACATTTTGGCCACATTAAACTGATTAAATCAGCCCCAAAGCCTTCTTTTCCACTTCCATACATCAAAGTTGGTCTCACTAACAGTTGAAGAAAGTTTTCCCACCCTATATCATGACTAGCATGCAAATCCACTAAAATAATTCTCACACATCAAAAGTTAACAATAAATAACCACTGTAGGATATTTATTAACCATAGGATGTAGTACCTTCCAACATATATCCCATCGAAAAGAAAATATGTACGTAGAAAGAAGAACTCCTGAAGAAGTTTCCAAGCCTTCTCACTATCTTCATTGCTCTTATGCCCATCAAAAACAGTTACAATTCCAACAGTGGCCTCTTTTTGGACGGCGTCAAGACCTGCTGCAATAGTCAAACTTAATATATCATTCTTGCAATAACACTACGGATATAACACAGACCAATTCCAATAAACTAAACTAGAAACCATTCTCTTTATATATGCAAACATTTTTCTTTTTCTTTTTCTTTTTCGTTTCATTACCTAACTTAGAACTCCATTCCAATTATCAATTTTGGTCTCGCCAATAACACTTTTTCTTTTTTGTTCGTTTCCAAAATATTCATGAACTACACCAATATAACTTGAAAGCTCAATTTATTTTAAATATTACTTTTGATTGCGGAGAAATTTGAACAAATAATAATAAAATAAAGCCAATTGTTAAATATATTTTCTTTTTGCTCTTTTTCGAAACATATGTCTGTTTGGTCGACCGTACATAACAATATCCTAAACAAATTTGATCTGATTACAAACTACATAACAATAGTTATCAAAAGAGTTCAGTTTCATTTAAATACGTCGTTTGATTGCTGAGAAATCTCACCCAAAACAAAGCCAAAACCTCAATGCTGTTAAGCCTTTTCAGTAAAAAAATCAAAGGAAAATCGGTGTGTTAAATTAATCATCTCAAGTTGAATATTCAGATTGTTCCAAGAACAAGAATAGAAAAATAAGATCGGGGAGTTTCGGAGACACAAACCGCGATAAGGAAGCCTAATGTCAACATCGCAAAAAATATGATCATCATTGAAATACTGCCTGAGTGTTAGAACCATGGCCTCCGAGCAATCTACTACATTCGGATCAGCGAAAGGTCCCCAGGAGAGAGAGTGACCCCAACGAGGACAATGAGGAGACCGCACCACCGCCATTGAACCACCTTCATCGTAAATCCTTCGGCACACTGCGGTCTCGGCGGATGTTCTTGATGGTAAACAGGAACAAAAAAGTAATACTGAAATCTTGAACTGTCTAATCATCTTCGACTCCATTTTGATGAATAATTAGTTGAGCCAGAAACCTAGCCAGAACGAGATGATTTTGTATTCTCTAAAGATTGTGTGTGTGTGTTCGATTTTCAGAGAGAAAGGGTTTGTTAGAATTTGGGGAACGTACTGCGCACAACTGTATTTATATATGTTCATGCAGATTCGAAATAACCGACTTTCTGTTCGTTTCCAACCCAAAAAAGGTCATATATCCGTAACAGGCTGTTTGAAACTTGCGAAAAAGAAGAAAAGTCTAAGTGGTTTAATAGTATCAAGCACCCCGTACAGGATGTAGTAAATGAATATATCAATAACTTAAAGTTATGGTGTAGTAAAAAGATTTTTAAGAATAAAAATCATGCGTCAAAATTTAGTAAGTTGTTATCTTAAAAGTTTTTTAACTATACCATAAATTTAAGTTAATAGTGTATGTATTTGTCACCTGTCATCATTTAATAGGGATGAGTATCGAGTACTGAGTACTACCTAACTATTGAATTATTTTTCGTGAATGAGAGAGATGAGAAAAGAAGAGCAGGGAAGGGGGAAACGAAAAAATAAGTATTTTTTTTCTTGTTTCATTTAAAAAAAAATAAAAGGAAAGTAGAAAAAAAATTCTTTTTCTTGTTTAAAATTAAAAAAAAAGAAAAGATGAAGAAAGAGGGTGATTAATTTTTCTCCATTTTTCTCTATTTTCCTTCTTTTTTTTCGTATGTAGAATCAAACAAGAAAAGAGAAAAATAATTAATTTTTTTTGTCCTTTCACAAGTTCTCAACTGATTGTCGTATATTACGAGTTCCACCCTTCGAGCCCGTCTATTTAACTCAAAATATTTTTAATAAAAATTTATGTTGCAGATTAAATATAAATGATTTTTTTAATTAAAAGTGGCTTATGTGTTTTACTAATTAAAACTCAAATGCTAAAATCTTGTAACTAATTTTTTAATAAACATTTTCTTCTTCAAAAATAAAATTGAGTAATATAAATTTTAAATACATATGATATATTAAAATATATAAATATTTTGAGTCGGACTAGGATTTAAACAAAATTTTTAAGTCTATTCACTAACATAACCAAACCCTAAAAAAATTTCAAATCACATAAATGATGTGCAAGCATGAGCAAGCATAGTGGGTCATCAGATCTGTGGTCACTCCTAAACTTAGAGTACACTTAAGAACTAAACAAACTGTAACACCGTTCCCACTTATAGTGTGTTTGGAACTTGGGAAAGAGAAGAGAAGGAAAAGAAAAATATTATTTACTTTTTTTTTCCCAATTTAGTTTTGCAAAAAAAAAAAAAATAGAGGGAAAGTAAAGAGAGAAATAGAAAGAGATTAATTTTAAAAAAATTTCTTCATTTTTCCTTTCAACCCTTCTCTTGGTAGAATCAAAGAGTTAAAAAAAAAAAGTAAATAGTGATTTTTTCTTTCTTTCCTTTCCCTTCCCTTCCCCTTCCTCAATTTCCAAACAACCCGTAAAAGTTTCTAAATGTTCGGGACTTGTTCAAGCAGGGAGTTTGCTCCACTATAGTAACTGTGTTTAGCAAGTCTATCAGTGAAAAATTTTGCATCGGAATAATAGAAACTTATGTGAAATTGTAAACAATTTTTAACTACAGGATGCAGGTTGTATTTCTTCAAATTTTGAAGGTTTGCATGATCTCATTGTTTTTCGACCAAAAACTAAACAAAAAAAAAAAACCTTAAAAATAAAGGTTAATTACATTTTCACTCTTTTAACTATAACTCAGTATACTCCAAAATCATACAAACTAAAAAAGCGTATAAATTGACCTCTTCAACTATAATAATCTAAGCATGTGTACACACCATTAATATAGGTTGTGCTATTACAAAATTACCCTTGTTAAGTCAACCAATAAAACTCCTAACGTCTCACAACACAGTAACACCACTAGGCAATAATATTCACCCCCACTAACAGCTAAAAACCACCTTCACCAACCTACCAAACTATTGCACTCCCACTGCAGAGTCAATTGACCGCCAGTCGTGTTTTTCAATGCTCGGGACATTTTGAAGGGTAGGTGATGGAGAATCAAATAGGTATCCTACTAGAACCTAAGGGGGTTTTGGGTATTTTGTCACGCAAGTTAGTTGGTTAGTCTTGCGCGTTTGCTTGCAAGCCATTGAAGTGAGCATAAGAGAGTATAACAAAATAACTAATTCTGTTATCTTCTGAGTACGCTCTGAGTTCAGATTAAATAAAAAAGATCCATTGTAGCAGATCTGGGGTGTGTTGTTTTTCTACCAATTGTGTTCAATTGTAATCTGTTCTGTGCAAGACTTTCTTGAATAAACTTAGAACCGGAGCTCTTGCTCTGTTCTTGTTCGTTTTAATTTTATCTCCTTTGACTCACATCAATTTGGTATTAGAGACTCCGTTTTGGAACCTATGTACAACAGATGATGGTGGATGCGATTACATCTCAGGACTTTAGGAGATGGGAAGATAATGTCAAGGGTTTAAAGGATTCATTAGAGAAGCAAGCTGAAGCTCTGAAAGAAATCAGAATGCTCATTTTTGCCATAAATATGAATTACAACCAATTAGTCAGTAAAGGAAAAGACGTCAACAATGGTGAATCAGAGGCTTCGCAGAGGGCTTCAAATTGTGGAACACATTATGGTTGGCAACCTCATTCTGCGAAGGTTGATTTCCCTCGATTCTCTGGATCAGATCCACAAGGGTGGATTTATAAGTGTGAACGATACTTCGTATATCATTAGATTGAAGAAGTGTAGAAGGTGCATTTGGCCTTTGCATCTTGAGGATAAGGCCCTGCAGTGGTACAACTGGTTTGACAAAATGCACACCGGCAAGTCCTGGAAAAACTTCTCTTGGGCTATTTCCCTAAGATTTGGGACTAGTGCGTATGATGATGTTGTTGGCGATTTGACAAAATTGAAACAGACGGCAACAATAAGGAAGTATCAAGATCAGTTCGGGAGTTTAGCTAACAAGACTTCAGGCATGCCAAAATAGTTTTTTGTGTGGCTTGAAGGAGGAGTTGAAGGCAATAGTCCAGATGTTCAGGCCAGAAAGCATTACATAAGCTATCGGGCTAGCTAGGCTCCAAGAAGAAAGTATTGATGCAATCACCAGAAAAGCTAAGTTTAGTCCTAAGCCTTCTTCGTTTAGTTCACAATTTTACAAGGCTAACAATACTGCTTCAAATACACAATTGCGAGAAATCAAGAAGTTGACTTAGAAGGAAATAGATGAAAGAAAAGCAAAAGGCCTTTGTCATGGTTGTGACGAGAAGTATTCTAAGGGACATGCATGCAAGAAAAGACAATTGTTCATGTTAGAAGTTGAGGAGGAGGTGACAGAAGAATCAAAAGAGGAAGAAGAGCGAGCTTAGAAGGAATCGCAAAATCAAAAGGAGGAACCAGAGATATCTGTATATGCATTGAATGGATCTGTGTCATATAGAACAATAAGAGTTCAAGGAAAAATCAAGAACAGGCATAACCATATTAATTGATTCCGGTAATACACACAATTTTTTAGATCCAGGGGTGGCAAAGAGAACATGATGTAGGATGGAATATACTCAGCCATTGAAAGTTATGGTTGTAGATGGATCCAGGTTACTAAGTTTAGCAGTTTACAAGGGGTTTACAAGGATTATTCAAGGGGTAGTATTCAACACCATTATAAGAATACTTCCTTTAGGGGGATGTGATATGGTGTTAGGTATTCAGTGGTTAGCAACATTTTGGGCTAGTGATTTGGGACTTTAAAGACTTGAAGATGGAATTCCAGCATAATGCAAGGAGGCATGTTTTGAGGGGAAGCACTAGTAGTGAAATAAAGCTAATTGCTGGACAGAAGATGCAAAAACTATTAAGGAAGAAACCTTAGGGAATAGTTGCTCAACTTTGTCAGTTACCGGGCCAGGAAGCACCCTATCAGGTGAGACCAGAATTGCTGATGTTGTTAGAAGAATTTGTTGATCTCTTTAAGGAACCTAAGGGACTATCACCTATTAGGTCACATGATCATAGGATACTGATTGAAGAAGGTAGCAATCCCACGAATGTGAGACCTTATTGATACCCCTATATACAGAAGAATGAAATAGAAAAGATTGTGAAGGAATTGCTGGAATCTGGGGTCATCAAGCACAGTGTGAGTCCATTCTCTTCCCCAGTGCTATTGGTAAAAAAAAAAAAAAAGATAATACATGGAGGATGTGTATAGATTACCGAGATCTTAACAAGATAACCATTAAAGACAAGTTTCCTATGCCAGTAATTGATGAGTTATTGGACGAATTATGTGGGGCCAAGTGGTTAATTAAGTTGGATTTACGAGCTGGATATCACCAGATTCGAATCCACCTAAGTAACATTGAGAAAACTACATTTCAGACACACGAGGGACACTATGAGTTCCTAGTCATGCCCTTTGGGCTGACCAATGCTCCCTCCACATTTTAGAGTTTGATGAATGAAGTATTTAGATCCTATTTGAGGAGTTTGTGCTATTATTTTTTGATGATATACTAGTCTAAAGCACTAATTGAGCAGAGCACCTAAATCACCTACAAAAGGTATTTTCTACATTGAGGAAGCATACCCTATTGGTGAAGAAAAGCAAATGTGCCTTTGGTAAAGAGTAGGTAGAATACTTTTTGAACAAGGAGTATTAGCAAACCCTGCAAAAGTAGAAAGTATGATTAGTTAGCCTGCACCAGAATCACTCAAATCCTCGAGAGGTTTTTTAGGCCTTACTTGCTACTACAGAAGATTTGTTCAAAATTATGGTAAGATTTTAGAATCCCTCACTAATTTGTTGAAGAAGGATGCTTTCCACTGGAATCCTGTAGTAGAAGAAGAGCTTTCCAGGCTCTTAAGACAGCTATGGCCACTACTCCTGTTTTGGTAATGCCTGACTACTTAAAGACTTTTATTATTGGGGTGGGAGCAATGTTGCTGCAGGAGGTCAGACCAATTGCCTATTTCAACCAAGCTTTATCTCAAAATAATAGAGTTTTATCCACCTATGAGAAAGAATTGTTGGCACTGGTAAATGCACTAGGTAAATGGAGGCATTATTTGTTAGGGAGACATTTCAAGGTTAGGATAGATCATTACAGTCTTATATAGTTAATGGAGCAAAGGGTCATAACCCTTATGCAGCAGAAGTGGCTGGTAAAGTTGCTAGGCTTTGACTATGAAATTGTGTATAAGATGGGAAAGGAAAATCTGGTAGCTAATGCCTTGTCTTGAAAAGAGGAGAGTAAAGACACTGCGGATGAGCAGGGAACCTTACTGGCTTTATCAACAACACAGTTTGAAGGGGTAAACAAGGTGAAGGAAAGTTGGGAACATGACCCTAAAGTTAAAAAAAAAAAAAATTATATGCCAGCTACAATCAAATTCGGATTCTCAGCCTAGTTATAAGTGGCAAAATCATTTATTGCTCTTCAAGGGTAAACTAGTGGTGGGAAATTTAGAGGAACTTAAGGTTCAGCTATTCAAATACTTCCATAGCTCTTTCACTAAAGGACATTCTGGCAAGGAAAAGACCTATAGGAGGTTAAAACGGTCTTTTTTCTGGAGGGGGATGAAAAGGGAAGTTTTTAAATTTGTGAAAGAATGTGACACATGCAAATAAACAAGTCTAAAAAATTGGCTTCACCCAACCTTTTACATCTTTTACCTGTTCCAACCAGGGTATGGACATACATTTCACTTGATTTTATGGAGGGATTACCAATATCCCATCACAAATCAGTCATCTTGGTGGTAGTTGACAGGCTTTGTCTGATCCTTATACTGCCACTGTTATGGCCCAAACTTTTCTGGATTCAAACTTTAGACTGCATGCCTTCCATCTACTATAATAAGTGATCGAGACCTAGTTTTACCAGCAAGTTTTGGAAGGAATTGTTTAGGTTGCAGGGGATTAAGTCATGTATGAGCTCTTCGTACCATCCCCAATCGGATGGCCAAATAGAGATGGTAAGCAGGTGCTTGGAGAACTAGCTTAGATGTATTACTGGAGAGAAACTCAAGGAATGATTCACTTGGTTGCCTACTACGGAGTGGTGGTATAACACCACTTATCATGTCAACAGGCTAAACTCCATATGAGGCAATTTATTGTTAGCTTGCTCCTAGCATCCTGCAATATATTCCAGGTTGTTCCAATATAGAGGCTACAGATCATTTGCTGAAAGATAGAGCTATAATGCTACAGTCTTTGAGGGACCATCTTCAACAAGCTCAGAACCGTATGAAACAGCTAACTGGCAAGCATAAGACAGATAGGGAATTTGACTTAGGAGATTGGGTTTTCTTAAAGCTCCAATCTTTCAAACAAAGTTCATTGTCTTTGAGGAGAGATGTAAAGTTGGCTCCTAAGTATTTCAGACTTTTCCTAATACTGCTGCAAATTGGTAAGGTTGCTTATAAGCTACAGTTACCTAAAGATGCAAAATTTCACCCAGTATTTCATATTTTGCTACTAAAAAAGAAACTCGAAAGTCAAGCCATAGTTCAGCATACTCTGCCCAACTTCACAGATGAGGGTCAAGTGATGATGGAACTAGTTGCTATCTTGGATAGGAGAAGGGTGAAGAAAAACAATTCTGTTGTGACTCAAGTTTTAGTCCAATGGAGCCATGCGTTACCAGAAGATGCCACTTGGAAAAATTACCTTGAGCTTTAGAAAAAGTTTCCATTATTTGATCCCCAAGGACAAGCATCTTTCCATGGGGGGTGGAGTGATGGAGAATCAAATAAGCATCCTACTAGAACCTAAGAGGGTTTTAGGTATTTTGTCATGCAAATTAGTTGGTTAGGCTTGACCGTTTGCTAGCTAACCATTGAAGTGAGCATAGGAGCGCATAATAGAATAACTAACTATGTTATCCTCTGAATATGCTCCGAGTTTAGATTAGATATAAAAGACCCATTGTAGCAGATTTGGGGTGTGTTGTTTTTCTACCAATTATGTTCAATTGTAATATGTTATTTACAAGACTTTCCTGAATAAACTCAGAACCAGAGCTCTTGCTCTGTTCTTGTTCGTTTTGATTTCTTCTCCTTCGACTCACATCAGTAAGCGTACATGGTTGTAGAGGTTCTTATTAGGGTTGAGCAAGGCCGTCCCAAGGTAAACCTAGTAAGCCCATGGGCTTGCGCAACCCCCCATGGACCAAGGTAACCATAAAACAAACTTTGAAGCCTAATTTTTTATTTATTTTATAGTAAGGGCAGTCCAACCCATATATAATTACCCACCTAGAGCCCAAGTTTCAAATAGGCTTTAAAGAAACAAAAATATTCTCCTTCCACAAGTTCCAAACACGAATAAAGTCGCGTTCGGTTTTGCGGTTTTGGTGTGAATCGATCATCACTGGCTACTGGAGTACTCTTACAGTTTCTTCTTCCATTGTTCCACGTCCATCCCAATGTCCTCGAAGCTAGGCCTACTCAAATTATGAATCAAATAGGTCAAGATCTTTTCAACTTTGTAACTATTCCGTATGTATGTATATATTAGAAATCAGATATTTTACAGACTTCTAATTGCATCAACTTTGGCGTGTGTTTATATATGTGGGTGTATATTGATTAATGTATGTATCAATATGGGTGGGATACAGTCGAATGCTTTGAAGATATGATTAGAGAAGCAATGATTGCTCTTGTAAATTTTTCTACTCTGTTTAATTGGTAAGATAAAAGGGTTTCATTTCTGCGCAATTGTTGCATATATATAGACACGTATTTGTTTTTTGGGACAAGCATAGAATTTAGAAATTGCAATACAGTTATTGTCTTGCTAATGTTTATTTGTTTATTCTCCTTAATTTGCCTCTTCTCATAGTCATAAGCACACTATGTAAATTGGTATTTGCTCACTTTGTGTATTATTATATTTGAAGAATTTCAAAGTATTTTATTCTTTGGGTATTATTATATTCATTCACATTATTTTTTACAATTTGATCATAGAATAAATTATGTTTTGTATTATAGATATTATGATGAAGAATGAGAATGCTAAGAATAGAGCAGGTTTTCGAAAACAAAAGTTTGAATATTTTAATTGAAAAATCAAGCAATAAAAAGATGCAATAGAAAAATCACTAGTGGGTTCAATCTCTATCCTATTTATCTCATACAATTTGCATCTACACAAGAGGTATAACTACAAAGAAGGAAGACAAACATACCCAAACTAGATAACTTAATTTGCAGAGAATTTGTATTGTACAATGAGACTTGAGGAGAGATGCTCTCTGCCCAGTGTCTCTCCCAATACCTTGCTATATACATGATAAAGGTGCTCTACTAATTAGATAAATATAACACACCTAGACGTAACGGGGACAACAATAGTTAGGTTATAGGCCTTTAGCCTTCTTGACAGGCCAACCACACGTTACATGTCTTGACTGCCATATTTAATATTTATGACGTGACTTGACTACTGCCATTAATACATATTATTTATTACACAAATAACACCACAAGACATAGACTCCATTTTGCATTCAGCCTTTCTAAAATGGGTAACGCTATACCATTTTTTTTTTTTTTGGATTAGTAATGGATAATGCTATATAATTAAAAATTTTTGTAAAATTTTTATATAAATTGACATGTTTGAAATGTGTAATGTTATATAAACAAAAAATTCATATAAAATTTTTATATAAATAATGTGCTTTAACGAGAGCCTTTCACTTTAAAATAAACACCCATTATAATATTTTTTAATTACAAAATTGTCACTGTTACATTGTTTTGTATATAAATTTTGTATAAATTCTTATATAAGGATAGCATTTTTCTTCCAAAATAAGTAGGTGGCAGTCTTCAATAAAAAAGGTTCCAAGTGACATGGGGCCTTGATCAAAGCTAGCTAATCGTTTCAACATGTGAACCACATGTACAAGTTAGATTGATTACACGTACACTAGTGGCACGACAACATTAATCTTCCCTTGCATTCAAATGAACTAACATGCATAGACAGTTTCAGGTGATACCACACTTACGTAGATAAAAATACGAGGCTGTGAAAATTAAGGATTGTGCAAGCCATAGTTTAAAAAGATGCCTAGAAGAACTGGTGTCCCAGAAAGAGTACTGAAGAAAAGAGTTTCTTCACAAAATAGGTAGAAAGTCACCACTCACAAAACAGTTTAAAACATTCAAAATATAGTTATTAATACCCTTTCGTAACAGCTGGTATGAACCCATACGTACCATTTTGACGAAAAATCGGTACCAAAGGGGTTAAGTTCTGTCTCGCTCGGACTATACCATAATTTTTCGGTTGTTTTTCACACCTCGTTATGTCTTGTGATACCGGGCTGGTCCGTCCTTTGTGTTTAAATTTCGAAAACATTGTGTGCCTCATTTATTGGAGTCAAATAGTTGAGTACTAAGTATAAATTTTATATAGCGTTGTGGCACTCCACTCCTCCCTCCCTCCCTCGTATATATATATACACACATGAGATGTAACTATTATTTAATTGTATCATACAAGTCTGACTATTACTTAAATATTATATACACACACATATATATATATATTATTAATTCTAATCCCTACTCTCAGTTGTTATTTAATTTCTTTTTCATTTCTAGATAATTTAAAATTAATCTTAGTTTTTAAAATAAAGTCTTTGATTTTTGTTTTGTTTAAAAGTATCATAAAATACTTTATTTATAAATAATATTATATTACCTGTCAAGAATGTTTATTTAAAATAATTTAGTATAGAATAATATTTGATATAGATAATGATGATGTAATGAATTTGTACGTCTTTCCCAATCCCCGGCGCAACTTATTGAGGCAGTGAATCTCCTCGCCTGGAACACTGGTGTGGTGCTTGCCAAAGACACTCCGATTCCAAAGTTAGGACAGAAAGGTATGAGAGGAATGACAGTATTTAGGATAGTGTAAAATCGTACCTTCTTGGAGGTGATGACTGTCCTTCTTATAGGAGTGTTAGCTTGGATCGTGGGCACCTTCATGGGTTAGCCAATCGTGCCCCCAGTTATGCCTCCCACTTGTGGGGATGTATCGTGCCTTGATTTTAAGCTCCACGGGCCCTGCCCCCGCTTGTGGGGGAATCGTTCCAATCATGGGATTGTGGGGGCTAATCACCAGGCGAGAATCTCAGAGTATCTTTATGGCAGCATCTGGTGTATCGCTGGAGCTCTACCGCTTCGCTTACTAGCAGACCTGACCCAGGAGGGGAAGGAGAGGCCTGGTCTAGAGACGTGAGCCAAGCTGGTCTGATCTGCCTATAAAGGGGGTTGACCAGCTGTACTTGTATTATTTGCATTATCAGATGCCCCCAATTCCCTTGGCAGCCCAGGTCAACCTATGGGAATTTCAAAGATCAGCCTATGGGGGTTTCGAAGAGTCGCCGGATGCCGTCGAATAGGCGTATTTATAGTGCAACAGAACCGTCATGATTACTATGCCAGGTGAATCGACACGACCATTGGCCTCCCTGCCACGTGGCTTCGCGGGGTTGGCCTCGTATACTGATTGGACATTACAAATATTGACCGTCCGATCTGAGAACCTTGGGCCGATCCATGCCGTTGATTTCGAAAAGAGAAAACTTATAAAACCCCGGGGGTTCGCCAAAGGGCCTGTTTTGCGTGTATCTTTCAAATTATTTGGTGAGCAATTTCTCTCATTTTCTTCCCTTTCTCTTTCGCCATCGTTGGCCGCTCAAAGCGAACTCGAGACTCCTCCGCCATTTCCCTCTTCGTCAAGGTACTCGAATCGTATTCAGTACATGTTTTGGCTTCTTCAGAAGGCCTCTAGTACTACGAGTGGAGAATCAGGACTTCTTATCCCCTAGGGTTCATAGGAAACCCTTCATTTGTCGAGTCTGTATATTGGGGTGTCTTAGAGGCCTCTAAGTCTGCCTTTGCAACCTTGCGCGAAATAGAGGCCTCTAAGTCTGCTTTTGTAACCTTGCGCGAAATAGAGGACCTTAGGACCATGAACCCGATTACCCTGTCATCAGGCTCTGAGCGCACCGCCTCAATGGATCTGGATAGGGTTAGGTCAGATGGGGCTTCGAGTGCCTCTGTGAACTATTCTGGGGACAACATTAGGGGTGCCACCCAGGAGGTGAGGGCAAGGAGGGCAAGGAGCCCTGTGGCCATCGTGGATGCCTTTGAGAGTGCCCCGTGGTTATGGCCGTGGACAGGGCTGGGTCACCTGCTGCTCCAGAGTGTAGGTACGAGGCTCGACACTTTGCTACCATCCTAGATGGAGCAAAAGTGAGAAAACTCTGGTTCGCCTACCAATTCCTGGCCTCCATGAGTTATAGAGTGCCAGAGAGTGAGGATAGAGCGTGCTTCCCGCGCCCTGGTGAGATTGCAGTGTACGAGAGTGCGCTGTTTGGGGGACTAAGATTTCCCATTGCTCCTCCTATTAGAGGAGTCCTGAGTCGGGCTAGGCTAGCCCCTGGTCAACTTATGCCCAATTCGTGGCGTATTCTTGTAGGCTGTGCTGCCCTGTGGCAGGCTGCTACAGACAAGGATGAAATCCTGACCCCAGAAGATTTCTTTTCCTGCTATAAGATAATGGAGAGCGAGGGCTCGGGCTGGTATTACTTCTCAGCTCGGGATGGTCAGCAGGCTCTGATAACCAACCTCCCGGTCTCCCACAAACGCTGGAAGGAAAAATTTTTCTTCTTGTATGGCGAGGGTATGGAGATCGCCCACTGGGAGGATGTGACCGACCAGACTCCTCGTGTTCCGAGGCAATGAGGCAGACCAGGTAGGAAGGGTAAGCAGCTTTTATGCTTTTATGCTTGATCCCATCTTAAGATAGTGGTCTAACCATTGCCCATTTTTCTTTTGCTTAGCATGCCTTCCTGTGCTGGAGGACGATTCGAGGGAAAGCCGTTTGACGAGGGTGAGAGAGCACCCAATCAAGAACTGGGCACCCCTTATACCTGGTGAGAGCTTGGCAGCCCATCTTTTAGGTCCAGACCCTTCCATCAAAGCCCTTCACGCTGAGAAGAGTGAGTCTGGTGAGTCTATTATGGCTGCTTTCTGTTGCAAGTGCACTGACTCTTGTTTTATCTGTTTTGTAGGACAGGAATCGAACATGGGCTTTGACAAGAGGAGCATAGGGTCTTCTGCGTAGAAGAAGATTGAAGAGATGGAAAAGGTAAGGGCAGCTGGGGAGAGGCCCAGCAAGCACCACCGGCCCAGCTTTGGAGGAAAGGCCGTCGAGCCATCCTCTAACAAAGGTCTCGTGGTGGTTAGTACTCCTGTGGTAGCTCAGGCTCCAACTGCTGCCAAGGCATCTGGTCAGCCATCTAGGGCTGGTATTGGTATGCCTCTGCCTACCACCCAAGCATCCACTGACCCTCCAATCCAAACTCAGCAAGGCGAGGCCCTCATCGTGGAGGATGTCCAAGCTGCTTGGGAGAGGATGAAGTAGTTCAGCAGCATAGAGGACGTGGGGCCCCTTGTTGACTGGAGCAACGCTCAATTGACAAGGAGTATGAAACCATGATGCTGTCAAAGTGAGGACTCTAGTCATCTTTTGTTTCTCATCTAATTACTCGTGTTTATTGAAGCTGACCCTACCATCCTTTTACAGTTCCATGTGAAAGCTCTACCTGTCTACCCGCCTGAAGGCGAAGATGACTGAGTGTTCCAAGAAGAGCCAAGTTATTGAGACCCTGACCGATTCTATCAGTGGTCTGGAGAAGAAGGTCAAGGATGCTGAGGAAGCCTGGGCAGTTGCAGAGGCAGAGAAGACTGCTGTGCTGGATGAAGTGTCTGAGCTCACAAAAAAGGTGGAAACTCTGGATTTTGATGCCCAAGCTTTTGGGGCAATCAAAGACTCCCTTACTTCGAGGGTAGCTGAGCTGGAGGGGCAACTAAAAAATGCTCGACACAATGCTGTGGAAGAGTTTAAAGCTGGGGCGGCCTTTCAAGACGAACTCAGCGAAGCCTACATGGAAGGTTTCATTAATGCTAAGGTCGCAGCCAAGAACCTTTTCCCAGACCTCGACCTTTCTGTCCTGAAGCCTTCTGATGACACCACCTCCAATGTGCCTGGCGTTGAAGACCAGACCCCTGCAACAGAGGAGGGAGATAAAGCCCAATCCTGATCCCTTTGTAATAGCATCTAGTAGCCTTTTTTTTTGTAATCCGCCTTCGATCAATGAAAAGTCATTTTTATCAACTGTGTTTTCATGTCTGAATGCTTATGATCAATGGTTTGCATAAATTCTGACTAACCCTAAAGGGGTTTGTCACCCTTGTCAGTTTGAGCAACCTAACCAGTTGGGCTTGATGACCTTGGTGCCATTCGACTGGTCTAGTCAGTCTAGGGGACTGACCAGTTGGGCTTTTGTAGCATCGTGGCTTTTCGGTTGTTCTGTAATGTCTAGGGACTGACCAGCTGGGCTTAGTAGCCACGTGGCCTTTGGCTTTGTTGCCTTGTGGCCTTGTCATGTTCGGTCAGTCTAGTGGACTGATCAGTTAGGCTTAGTAGCTTTGTGGCCTTTCGGCCTATCTGGTCAATCTTAGGACTGACCAGTTGGGCTTAGTAGCCTTGTTTAACCTTTCGGCTCTTCTGGTTAGCCTTAGGACTGACCAGTTGGGCTTGGTAGCATTGTTGGCCTTTTGGCTTTTCTAATCAGCCTTAGGATTGACCAGTTGGGCTTAGTAGCCTCGTTGGCCTTTCGGCCTTTCTGGTCAGCCTTAGGACTGACCAGTTGGGCTTAGTAGCCTTGTTGGCCTTTCAGCTTTTTTGGTTAGCCTTAGGACTGACCAGTTGGGCTTAGTAGCCTTGTTGGCCTTTTGGCTTGTGCTTCAAAGGTTCTGCGAGTAGTCGAACGTTCTGGAGGCCTTAAAAAAAAAACATTTCATTAAAGATCGTTGATTACATCAAACGTAGTATTTTCTCAGGTGTTCAGCATGTCAAGGGTGGGGAAGCTCTTTGCTGTCGACCCCGGTTAGCCAGTAGGTCTCTTTCTTGGAAAACCCTTTGACTGTATATGGCCCTTCCCAATTTGGCCCGAGTTTGCCATCATTAGGCTTTCTGGTAGACTGATTGACCCTTTTAAGAACCAGATCTCCTACTTTGAATGTCCTGGGTTTCGCTCTGGCGTCGTGATACCTGCGCATCCTTTGCTGATAGACAGCTACTTCCATGGCTGCTTGCATCTTTTTCTCTTCAAGTAGATCTAGGCTCACCTCTAGGGCTTCGTTGTTGGCCTCGATCTCGAAATGTTCAACCCTGGGACTGTGTAGGCCTATCTCCACCGGGATGACCGCTTTAGACCCGAAAGTTAGGGAGAAAGGGGTGTGCCCCGTTGCGACCCTTTCTGTCGTTCTGTAGGCCCATAGGATATTGGGAAGCTCCTCTGCCCATAAACCCTTCGCCTACTCCAACTTTGTCTTGATACTTTTGAACAGGGTCCAGTTGGTGACTTCAACTTGGCCGTTAGCTTGGGGGTGCTCCGGGGAAGAGAAGTGGTGGCTGATTTGGAGGTCTAAGCGCATCTGACCGAACTGACCGCCTTTGAACTATTTCCCGTTGTCTGTGATGACTACCTTTGGGATGCCAAACCTACATATGATGTTTTTCCATAGGAAATTTTTCATTTTCTGCTCAGTGATTGTGGCGATCGCTTTAGCTTCTGTCCACTTTGTAAAGTAGTCGACAGCTACCACCGCGAACTTGGTCTAGGCTTTTCCCAAAGGCAGAGCCCCCACTATGTCTATTCCCCATTGGGCGAAAGGCCATGGGCTCTGGATTGGCGTTAACTCTTGGGCCGGTTGTCTTGGGATGTTGGAAAATCTTTGGCACTTGTCACATTTTCTTACAAACTCTTGGGCGTCTTTTTCCATTGTGGGCCAGTAGTAGGCTGCTCTGAGAATCTTCTTGGCTAAAGCTCTCCCTCTTGAGTGGTTGCCACAGACCCCTTTGTGTACTTCTCTCCTGATGTAATTTGCCTCTGCCTTTCTTGCACACCTTAGCCAGGGCATGGTGTGTCCCCTTTTATATAGAATATTGTTTATTAGGGCGTTTCAGCTGGCCCTATACTGAATCCTTCTTGCCTCAACTTTGTCTGCTGGTAGGGACCCTTTCTCCAAGTAGTTTCTGATTGGTGTTGCCCATTCCACTTCTTGTTCTGCCTGCAATATTTTTGGGTTCCGAATACTTGGCGAATCCAGCACTTCCATGGGTACTCCAGGGTCGTCCTCCTGGGATGATGCAATCCTAGCTAGTCGATCTGTCTCCTCGTTGTAAGCACCCCATTTTTGACCGCTCGGCAGTCTACACTCCGTCCAGACTTGTTTTCAAGTTATTATGGACATATTCCAATCGAATCCAATCCTCTAGTCCAAATTCCACCTTTCCATCGTTTCGCGGGCCTGTCAGGCCCAAATAGAGGCAAAATAACCAAAATGCCCTTAGGGGTATTATCGTTTCTTATTCCAATTCCAATCCCCCTCTCGAGACAGTTTATTCCTCGAGACGGTCCGAGTAGTAAAACTACTCACAAAACCGTCAAAGTGGCGGAAACACTCACAAAACCGTCAGAGTGGCGGAAACACTCACCAAACCGTCAGAGTGGCGGAAACACTCACAAAACCATCAGAGTGGCAGAAACACTCACACCGTTAGAGTGGCGGAAACACTCAAAACCCATGCACGTCTCTTCGGAGTCGGTAAGACCCCTTTCCAATCCCTCTCTCGAGACAGTTTATTCCTCGAGACGGTTCCAATCTAGGCACGTCTCTTTGGAGTCGGTAAGACCCCTTTCCAATCCCTCTCTCGAGACAGTTTATTCCTCGAGACGGTCCGAGTAGCAAAACTACTCACAAAACCGTTAGAGTAGCGGAAATACTCACAGAACCGTTAGAGTAGCGAAAATACTCACAGACCCGTTAGAGTAGCAGAAATACTCACAGACCCGTTAGAGTAGCGAAAATACTCACAGAACCGTTAGAGTAACGGAAATACTCACAGAACCGTTAGAGTAGCGGAAATACTCTCAAATCATCAACCCCGTCCGAGTAGCAGAAATACTCAACACCTAGGTCAATACCCATGTTTGTTAGCTCACTTCGGTGAAAAATAACCAGACTACCCTTAGGGCCTTTTCCGAGACTTTTCAGTCCAGATAACCATTTTGCCCCTAAGCATCCGGATGCCCCGGGAACCACACCGGCTCTGGGTATCAAACCGGTAATGCCCCGAGAATACTTTTTATAGTATCCTCGACCTTCCTTTACCTTTCTAGACCATTCCGAGTCATTTCCGGCCAACCCGGTACAAATTAACCGTTTTGTCCTTGGAGGGCCGGTCTCCTTCTTCGACCACATCGGCTCTGGGTATCAAACCGGTAATGTCCCGAGAATACTTTTTATAGTGTTCTCGACCTTCCTTTACCTTTTCGGACCATTCCGAGTCAGTTTCGGCAAACCCGGTGCAAAATGACCGTTTTGCCCCTAGTGGGCCGGTTTCCATTTCCGACCACGCCGGCCTTGGGAATCAAATCGGCAACCTCTGGGAACATTCTAAATAATGTTTCCAGATCCCAAGTCTTCTTCCGGGACAGTTTGAGTCTGTCCCGGCAGTTTTTCGGTCCGGTTGACCGTTTTGCCCCTAAGGCTCGGTCAACCTTTCCGACACATCCAATCCTCACTTTTCAAGTCAAATAACTCCAGGACACTATTTTAAGTGTTCCTGCTCCTTTCCGGCTTTCCGGTTCACTCCCGGCTCCTTCAAATCATTCCCGGACTTTCCGGAGTCACTCCTAGTGAAGCCAGGCTAAAGTTTACATGGTAGTCACTAGTACAGGCGCCCAAATCTAGTCAAAGATACGTTGCTTGCCGACCTTAATTGTTTCCTAAATGGTTGGCGCCACTAGCAGTGGCGCCAAGCCAAAAAATGGCCTGGCGCCACTCCTAGTGGCTCCAGTATAAATTTTGCCCTGGCGCCACTGCAATAGGCGCCAGGCTTGTCCAACTTCTATAAATACAGAGCCTTGATCAACGTGAAAGGGGTCTGCAAACTTAACCTAAGAATCTCATATTTCGATATACAGAGCTCGAGCACCTCCAAAACCCTAGCCTCCCTAGGTTTTCCTAAACCCTAGCCACTATACACTAAACCCTAGCCACTATACACAAAACCCTAGCCTCCCATACACTCATACACTTCCCCATACACTCATACAATAGCATTCAACCACTCTCTGAAGACTTGAAGAGTAGCCCTCCAAAGCTTGAAGACAACCTTTGAAGACTGAAGGGTGAAGATCAAGACCGAAGACCGAAGACCGAAGACTGTGCGGCGCGCAAAATAAACAAGAAACAAGGTAGGCTCCCTATTTAATTTTCTGCACTTTCCCCCTCTCTCTTCTCTCTCCAACCCACTTGGGTTTTCTCTATTTTAATCCCCCATCTCTTTCCCCCCCTTTTCTTTGCATGCTTGAAACAAGGGGATTCTCGGTCCATGTGTAGGATTGGACTATGGGAGAGTCATCGTGTCGGGGGCTTTCTTCTAGTCTAACCAAAGACCACGTGGGTCCGGCCCCCTTGATTATGTGGTGAAGCTTTAACCTTCTATGTTCACGACCCCAAATTGCATTGTGCATATCATAGTCTTGCATCTTCCAAAATTCGTTTTCAAAAAGTTGTTTTCAAAAATCGTTTTCAAACTTGTTTTCAAAATTGCACCAAAAGCTCTTTCTCAAAAACATGTTTTCAAAATCACAATCCTAGGGTGATTCTAGCCTTTCCATGGCTTGGGTTGCTTTAGGAAAGTGTTATATTAAAAGTGGCCTTTTGGTCTATATTTTCAAACCTTGTTTTCAAAACCACTTTCTTAAAGTGGTTCTAGCCTTCTTATGGTTAGAATTGCTTTAGGAAAGTGAGATGTTTTTACACCTTCTAAAAACTCTTTCTTCAAAAATCTCTTCCTAAAAATCTCTTTTTCAACATACTTTCCTAAAACTCCCCTCTTCAAAATTGATTTCAAAAACTCCCTTTCAAAATCTCTTTTTCAAAACTCTCTTTTTCAACTCCTTTCCAAAACTTTCCTTCCTCAAAATTCACTTTCTAAAAACACTCCCTAAAAATCTTTCTAAAAACTCTCCTCCCGGAATCTTCCTTCTAGAAATTCCCCTATAGGATTTTCTTTCTAAACTCTACGATTCCAAAAACATGCTTTCCAAAAAACTCCTCCCTAGGATTCCCTTCTAGAAAACCTTCGTTTCCAAAAATGCGTTTTCCAAAGAAAACTCTTTCCTTAGAGCCCAAACCAAACCCTAGAACCCACAATTAGGAAACCCTAGTTTTCTTTCCAAAAACATGATTTTCAAACTTTGCCCCAAACCTAGGTTTCCAAAATCTTTTGTTTTCTATATCAAAACTATACATGTTTTCAAAACCTCTTTTCTACGTCAAAACAACAATTTTCTAAATCTAGGGGTTTCTAGAATTTTCCCTTTCCAAATCCTTACCAAATCCAATCTTCCCTTTAAGTAACCAAATCAAATCTCCCCGTTTAGGAAACTAGATCCCGTCCTCCGTTTTTGGAAACAAAATCCAACCTTTCTCTTTTAGAAACCAAATCCAATCCCTTCTTAATCCAAACCTTTCCTACTTCAATTCCTTCCTAAACTTGAACATAAAAATCTTTCCTAAACTTTAAAACTCAACTTTCAAATCTTTCCTAATCCAACCCTTTCCTAATTCTACCCCTTTTTAAAATCTCTTTCAAATCCAAGCTTTCAAATCTTTCTTAAACCCAAACCTTTCATAATCTCAAGATTTTCTAAAACTCTAAAACTTTCTAAATCTCAAATATTTTCAAATTCAAAACTTTCTAAATTTGAAACTTTCTCAAGTTAAATCTTTCTAATTTCAAATCTTTCTAAATTCTAAACTTTCCAAAACTTCAAAATCTTTTCAAATCTAAAACTTTTCTAAACTCAAAACTTTCTTAATTCAAACATTTCCTAAACTGAAAACTTTCCTTTTTCAAACCATTCCCAAAATGAAACTTTCTTATTTTTAAAACTTCCTTGTTTTCAAAACTTTCTAAATTCAAAACTTCCCTTTTTCAAAACATTTCTAAATTCAAAACTTTCCTAATTTGGGAACTTTCCTAATCTGAAAACCTTTCCTTTTTCGAAAACTTTCCTAAACCTAAAACTTTCCTAATTTGAAAACTTTCCAAAAATGTAACTTTTCTAATTCGAAACTTTCCTAAATTGAACATTTCCTAATTCAAACATTTCCTAAATCCAACCTTTCCTAATCTCCTAAACCTTCCAAGTCGAGTCAAGCTTTTCCTAAGTCTAGGTTTCCTAAACCTCCATCTTTCTAAAACAAGTCCAAATCTATCTTTTCAAATCAAAATTCAATCTTCTCAATTTCAATTTTCAATCTCCTCTTCCAATCTCAAATCAAATCCAATTTTCAATTCAATCTCTTTCTTCCAATCCAATCTCTCTCTTCGAATCAATCTCTTTTCAATCGGACTCTTGTCCGAACTACGACTGACCTGATTCCCCCAAAGGGATACGTAGGCAACCTTCATAGGTGCGGTCACAATACTTTTCAAACTTTCAATTCCACCCTCATGGGTGCGGTTTTTAAAATCTTTTCAAACCTCACATTCCAATCTATTTTCAGAATTCCAAAATTTCTATTTTCAAACTTCTACTTTCAATTTTCAAACTTTTCAATTTCAATTCTATTTCTTCAAATCTATTTTCAAATCAAATCAATTTCTTTTCAAATCAATTTCTATTTTCCAATTCTCTCATCTTGCACTTGCCTATCATGCATCATATTTTTCAAACATTATTTTTCAAAGTGAATAGGGTTGAACCATTAGTTAATTGAAGACTCCCATAGGTAAATTTAGGGTAGATTGGCATGTAGGTACCGAAAGGGCGGGGTAGGGTGATAGCTTAATGCGTCTTCCCTACACGTAACCAACCTCCGAACCTAGGATCACTGATTTCAAAGACCAAAAGGAGTTATTTTTCTAAAAAGGGCCAAATGTTTTCCAGAGGTTGCCAAACAACCTGTTTTTCTTAAAAACCCTCTCTTAAGGAGATGTTTTTCAAAATCATTTTCCAAAACCCTAAGTGTAGTATTCGGACTATGCTTAGTTTTTTAGGTGACCTAACTCACCTTAATCAAGTTAGGTGGCGACTCCGAATCTTTTTCAAAAAGCCCTTTATTCAAACCTGTTTTCAATTCAAACCTAGTCGCACTCATTCTTTTAGGAGGGTGAGTTCTAACGAGAGAGTATAGCATTTTTCCCGCTTGGGTGAGTATTCCTCGAGTGCGAAAAATTTGGGCGCGACACTCGTTCTGCAATCTTAGTACTCCTTCTAGAAATAATTTGAAAAATTTTCTTGCCAGACCTTTAGCCATCTCACAATACTCTTGCATTTTCTCTCCTCTAGCCTCATATTCTCCTTTGACCTGTTCCACCACAAGTTGAGAGTTGCTCCGTACTAAGATGTGTTCCACCCCCATTCGCTAAGCCATTTGGAGACCAACAATCAAGGCTTCGTATTCAGCCTCATTGTTGGAGGCGGGAAATTTGAACTTGATAGCATACTCGAGTTTGTGCCCTTCAGGGGTTACAAGGACGACCCCGACACCACTTGCTTTGTCCGTCGAGGAACCGTCTACGTTGAGCACCTACTGTGGCTGCAGGGAGTCGTTACTGGGGCAAGTTGCGGGGTGGGTGAACTTAACGATGAAGTCTGCTATAGCCTGCCCCTTAATTGCTAGCCTTGGTCTGTATTGGATGTCGAATTGACTGAGTTCTATAGACCATTTGACAAGTCTTCCCGAGGTCTCCGGCTTGTGGAGGACCTTCTTCAATGGCTGGTCTGTCAGGACAACTATAGTGTGAGCTTGGAAGTATGGCCTCAATCTCCTTGCTGAGATCACGAGGGCGAGGGCTAGCAGCTCTATTGTGGCATATCGCTCCTCTACGCCCCTCAGGGCCCTATTTGTGTAATAGACGGGCTTTTGGACTCCTTCCTCTTGCCTGACCAGGGCAGAGCTCACCGCCGTATTTGATACTATGAGGTAAAGACAGAGCTCTTCTCCTTCTATGGTTCTGCTCAACAGTGGCACTGAACTTAGATACCCTTTCAGTTGCTGGAAAGCCTGTTCACATTGAGGAGTCCACTCAAAAGCTTTACGTAGAACTTTAAAGAAAGGAAGGCATTTATCTGTTGATCTGGAGATGAATCTGTTTAGCGCTGCTACTCCGCCAGCCAACCTTTGGACTTCCTTGGTGGACGTTGGGGATTGCATGTCTAGCACTGCCCTGATTTTCTCGAGGTTAGCCTCTATCCCTCGGTTGGAGACCATGAATCCCAAGAACTTGCCAGATGTCACTCCGAAGGCGCATTTGGCAGGGTTCAACTTCATTTTGTAGGCTCGTAGGTTCTTGAACGTCTCTTTTAGGTCAGCTAGGTGGTTGATGGCTTGCTTGCTCTTTACTAGCATGTCATCTACATAGATTTCCATGTTTCTTCCAATCTGACTGCTAAACATGCGGTTGACAAGCCTTTGGTAGGTTGCCCCGACATTTTTGAGGCCAAATGGCATTACCTTATAACAGTACAGACCTCTGTCTATCACGAATGCTGTGTTTTCCTGATCATGCTCGGCCATTTTTATCTGGTTGTATCCTGAGAAAGCATCCATGAAGGTCAACATTTCATACCCTGCAGTTGAATCCACCAGTTGATCTATTATGGGTAGGGAGAAGCTATCTTTGGAATACGCTCTGTTCAGATCAGTGAAATTTACGCACATTCTCCATTTTCCATTTGCCTTTTTGACCATCACTACATTTGATAGCCAAGTTGGGTACTGGGTCTCCTTTATGAAGCCTGTTGTGGTCAATTTCTCGACTTCGTCTGCTACAGCCTCGTTGCGCTCTGGAGCGAAAGACCTCCTTTTTTGTCTGACCGGTTTTGCTGTTGGGTCTATGTTTAGATGGTGGGCAATGACCCGGGTATCAATTCCCGCCATATCCTCATGAGACCAGGCAAAAACATCAGCATTATGCCTGAGGAAAGATCTCAATTCCTCCTTAAATTCTTCGGGGGCCGTCGTTCCGATCTTGAGTATCTTGGTATGGTCATGCCCGCCGACCACGACCTCTTTGAGCTCCTCTACAGGTTCTCCCCTCCTAGCCTCTTATTTGTTTCGAACCTCCAACTCCTCAATTAGCATGGCCTCCTTGGGCTCCCCCTTGAGGGATGCCATATAGCATTCTCTGGCAGCCTGTTGGTCACCCCTGGCTTCCCCAACCCCTTGGGATACAGGAAACTTGACCTTCAGGTGGTAGGTGGAGGGTATGACTTTGAATTCGTTGAGGGCTGTTCTGCCTACAATGATGTTATAAGCGGAGGGGCAATCCACCACTAAAAACGTTATCATCTTGGTAACTTGTTGGGGCGCCATTCCTAGCGTTACTGGCAGAGCTATGGATCCCAGAGGTGTAACTCTATCGCCAGTGAAGTCGACTAGGGGGAAGTTGACTGGGTGTAACTTCTCCTTACCGACCTTTAACTGCTCGAAGGCTTTTAGGAAAAGAATGTTTGCCGAGCTTCCACTGTCCACCAAAATTCTCCGGATCACGAAATTGGACACTACTGTTGATATGACCAAGGGGTCGTCGTGAGGTTGACACACAGCCTCAGCCTCCTCGTCGGTGAATGTGATGGGATCATGCTCTGGTCTGGGTTTTTTGGTTGACCAATCTATGGACATGATCTCCCTCTGGCTCCGTGCCTCCCTAGCGTGTCGTTTCCTTGCTGATGAAAATTCTCTGTCGCCTGCAAAACCACCAGAGATGACTCTTATCTCGCCCATGGGCGGCTGGTTTTTCCTTTCCCTCTATGGACTTTTTCGTTCTGCCCGCCTTGGTGCCTGGTCTTGCCTCTCGTCGCGCCTACCCCCCGCTATGTATCTGCCTAATTTCCCTTGCTTGATCAGGTTCTCGATCTGCTGCTTAAGGTCGTAACAGTCCTCTGTGTCGTGCCCATGGTCTTGGTGAAAATGACACCACTTATTGGTCGGCCTCTTTTCTGGTGGGGACCTCATCCGCCCAGGCCATCTCAGCGCTGTATCCCCTTTGATCTCGTAGAGCACTTGATCCAAAGAAGTGTTTAATGGGGTAAAGTACTGGTTGTACCTGGCCTGCTTGGTCCTATCACTATCTCCCCGTGGCTTTTGTTCTGCCAACCTTAGGGTCTTTACTGTTCTGTCATTTTTCTTTTCCTCCGCCATCCTCTTCTTATCCAGACTGGGTGTGGCGCTCTCCTGGTCTTCCCTGGCTTTGAGGGTATCTTCTACATTCATGTATTTCTGTGGTCCAAGCATTAGTGCAGCCATGGTTTTGGGTGCCTCCTTAGCCAAGGAGAACAGGAACTTAGGAGTTCTGACTCCTGCAATGAAAGCCGCTACTGCCATTTTTTGATCCAGGTCATCCACATAGAGAGTCTCTTGGTTGAAGCGGGTGACAAACTTATGCAGGGTCTCCTTCTCGCGCTGCTTAGTGTTGAACAGGGAGGTGGAGGGCCTCTTCTGCCTCTGCCCTCCGATGTAATGGCTGACGAACAACCTGCTCAGGTCCACAAATTTATTGATCATCCCAGGGGAGAGCCTATGGAACCAGATCCTTGCCGGACCCTTAAGAGTGGTAGGAAATGCCTTGCACATAATTTCATCGAGAACTGCCTAAAGGTCCATCAGGGCCTTATACGTCTCGAGGTGGTCCAGGGGATCCTTGGTGACATCAAAAGACTCCAACGTGGGCATTTTGAATTTTGAGGGTAAGGGCATCCTCATCACCGCTGGTGTGAATGGCATGTCTGTCCGACTTTCCAGCTCTTCTACCGTGCTGGGGCCTTTTTCTTTCACTGTCGCAATCACCCCAGCCAATTTGGCCTGCATTCCCTTCAACTGCTTGTCCCACATCGGCTGGGTTTCGCCAGTGTGCTCTGGAAGAACCACCGTCGTTGCTTTAGATCGGTCGACGTGGCTCTGGGCTTCGTCGGGGTGGAATTCAACACCTCTCGGGGGAGGGTTCCCCCCCAGGAGCGCTGGGTTCTCTGCTCCTTCGCCGGCGTCGCCTCCTTGGTTCCTTGCTGCCGGCTGGTTCGCAGACAATGGTGGGTCCTCTATCGGTGGTGGATCTACCGTCCCTGGTGCCTCTGGTGGGGGAGGCAACCTCCTCTCCAACTCTTGATTCCGGGACTGGAGTTGGTTCATAGTAGCCATCATCTCGATGATCTGCTGCTCCAAGGCAGCGATTCTGGCGGTGCTTTGTTCCTCCATTTCTCCGCCTACCCTAATTGATGCAGCACCAGACCGGGTCAAGACCATGAAACGATAAAAGTGTCGTTCCCACAGATAGCGCCAATTGTTGATGCAATGAATTTGTACGTCTTTCCCAATCCCTGGTGCAACTTCTTGAGGCAGTGAATCCCCTCGCCTAGAACACCGGTGTGGTGCTTGTCAAAGACACTCCGATGCCAAAGTTAGGCCAGAAAGGTATGGGAGGAATGACAGTATTTAGGGTAGTGTAAAATCGTACCTTCTTGGAGGTGATGACTGTCCTTCTTATAAGAGTGTTAGCTTGGATTGTGGGCACCTTTATGGGTTAGCCAATCGTGCCCCCAGTTGTGCCTCCCACCTCATGGGGATGTAACGTGCCTTGATTTTAGGCTCCACGGGCTATGGCCCCGCTCGTGGGGGAACCATTCCAATCATGGGATCGTGGGGGCTAATCACCAGGCGAGAATCTCGGAGTATCTTTATGGCGGCGTCTGGTGTATCGCTGGAGCTCTGCCACTTCGCCTGCTAACAAACCTGACCCAGAAGGGGAAGGGGAGGCCTGGTTTGGAGATGTGAGCCAAGCTGGTCTGGTCTGCCCATAAAGAGGGCCAACCAGCTGTACTTGTATTATTTGCATTATCAGATAATATTATATTATGTACATCAAGTTTTGTAAATAGATATTTATATTTTTATAAATATAATATTTATACCAATAAATCGGACACGGTATGCCAAAATGCGCCTGTACGAGTATGTACTGTACAAATAACAAAACAGTATATTGACCGGTACGAAATTGACAATTATAGTATAAAGCCACCACTTGATGTTAGTCTAACATCTCAAACTATATAAATTAAGTAACAAGATTTCAACATATGTAATTCCACTAGTTTATCAAAATGACAATTCAAAACTTACATCATGCAAATATAAAAATAAAAAAAGATTAGAATAGTCTAGCTTGTGAGATTGTGAGGGATGATGAAGTTGCTGCCTTTAAATTGTTGTGCCTTCTTACATGAAGTTTTTAGAAAATATCAAAGGTTTTAAGATTCAACCTTAGTGCTCAAAAACCACCCTCCTTATGTATCACACCAACTGGGAGATAAAATTGTGTGATTGCTCCAAAATATAATAGATGAAATATACATAAAAATAGAGACATAAAAAGAATGTAAATAGTAATAATCTTTTGTATAGGAACTATCTTCTCGATTTGTATCTCCCTCCCAAAGCAATGATACATATAGTTATATAGTGCACAGTGGCAGAGCCAAAAACTTCATCCAGGGGCACTCTTTAATCGCAACCTTAAATATATATATATTTTTTTTGTAATCAACAACAATAAAAACAAACATAAACCTTTTCAACTAAGAATAAACACAAAATCTTATATATTCATTGATAAAGTTTCTAATGTATCTTTTTACAATTGACCCCGATGAATTTTCATCGTTTGAAAGTTTTAAATGATAGTATCATTATCAATGCATTCAAATATGTCTGTTTCTATGTATACAATCATGCTATTTTTACAACCGGCAAGAGTAATGCCAAAGTCAAAAGCAAGTAAACCACTGGCCACAATTGTGCAAGTTGGGAACAATGGAAGGAAGAACAAAAGGGAAATGTCATGCACAAAGAAAAAAAAGAAAGCTCTGTCTGAGTTTTTTTGCAGAGAGGTATGGTCAAACATCTTTTAGGCTTTTTGCTAGAATAGATATAACTTGTATGTATATTTACAAAGGGACTCTAAGCAAACTAAGGGGGGCATCTAAGTAAACTAGGGGGCACTCAGAAATCTTTGGGCCGGGGGGGGGGTGTAAATTGCAAAATTTTGTTGAAATTCCATGTAATTTTTCTTTTTAAAATCTGGGGGGGGGAGGGGGGGACGTGCTCCTTCTAGCAACATAATAAATCAGCCCCTGATAGTGCACATGCACAGGTGGGCAGAACTCTTTTTGGAATCTCATATTGCGTGACAAAATCATATTACATGTAATATTTTTCTATATTCCAATTTTTGAACTCAAAGTTAGCAAAGCTCGATCAAGAACTAAAGATGGTATAAGAACTGAGCAAGTTGGCTTGAGTAAATGTGAAACTATAAGAAATGAGTGCCTGTAGAGATTCAGAGAATTTGAATTTATACATGGCTGGATATTGGCTCTAGGCAGCTTCTAGAAGTCCTAGGTTCGGCCTAACAAAAAGTCTTGTCCTCTTCTGGAGCAAATTATGGACGTGTCTCACTTATGCTTCTATACCATGATATTTTTAGTCACTTTGATCCTCTATTTGTGAAATTCGGGCATGATTTTAGATAATCCAACTTTGTGACAATGTTGTTTTTCAAATTCTCTTCAAAATGCCATTGGTTTGGAGCCTTGAATGATCTCGGATGATAGAGAAAATAACTCAAGAAGTGAGCATTCCAAATAGCATCCTAAAAGCATGTTCATCATGGTTCTAAGTTTTACAAAATTGATCCTTTTTACAGCCTGTATTCGCAAGTGATGATATTGTAGAACCAACAACATGGATTTGACGTGCTCTGGAAACCTTTCAAAACTGTATAAAGCTCATGCTTTGAATCAATCATTTGTTAGGGCAACGAGCACAAGGAAACGAGAAAAAAGTCCACCATCAGAAAGCATCGTTATGGCGCTTCCCGAGGCCCTTTATGATTTTTTTTTTTTCACTTGTGAGGTGGAGTTTGCATTAGGAGGCCTCGACGTCTCTGCTGGGGTTCTCTAAAAGGCAATAGAAGTATGTCGGCCTGGTTTGCTCCGCTTCGGGGGCAAAATATCTCTATTTTGCATAATTGGCTACTTGTTTTTGGAGATATTCCGTTTTGCCAATCTCATCTTTGAGAAACACCTTTTAGATATAAGTTTGCCTCTTATCTCGAAGGGAATTTGTTCAGGAACCAGATGACATACCAATAGTGGAAACATATCATTGTGAGTTTTAAAGTGGTTTTGACTCTCTCCAGGTTCTTTTAGATTTCGAAATTGGTCATTAAAAAAAGACTTCAGATGTACATAAAAAATTATGTAGATCCAGCTACTGTACTAAGAAATCTTTTATTTCTTGCTACTTATCGTTGGATCACTTATAATGTTGGATTTAGATTCTCTCTATTCCAATTCATGGAATGGAGATATCTATTTCATTAATTGAGGTGTTGACATGTCATTTAACATAAAAATAAAAGATTCAGATAAGTTGACTTAAAATTTATTTAAAAATAAATAATTTTATAGTTATATATAAGAAAATAAATTTTAATACAAAACAATGTAGTTTTAGTAAAATATGTGATAAGATTACATTTAAGCTATTAATTATGGAATAGAAATCTCTATTCCAATTCATGGAATGAAAAGAATCTAAATCCTATGATGTTTATCCTTTATATTTTACTTAGCAGATCCGTACAAATATTTTGGATTATTATGACATATGGGACTGATGATACAATGAATCCAGACTGTCCCAATTATCAAGTGTATTTGAATTGTTATCTATACTTATATGACAGTTCAGATGACTTTGAATCATATTCTAATTATTCTGTATGCAGAGTGCGGTGGACGAATGGCTTGTCAAAACCTAAGTCACATAAAGCGTGTGTGTGAGTGCGGGTGCGTGTGCGAGTGCAGGAGCACGAACGCGAGAGTATGCTATGTTAGAAGAATTGAGAATGAGAACGTCTTTAGAGCGTATATATATATTTAAATAAATAATATATTTGTATATTTATACAATACATTTAAATAATTTTATTCTTTATGCATCAATTTATTATTTGTAACTACTAAATATACAATAAAAAAAGAAGAAGAAGAGAGTTGTTACACAATTGTAACGATGGTTCAGTGGCAGTAAATGGTGGAACTTTCAAAGCCTTCTAAAAAAGTCTCCGTTTCGTTTAAACCTTGGGAGGAGATAGTGTTTGCTTCGGTGTGACGCTGCTCATCCGTGGGTTCCACATGACGCCTTATCATACGCTGAAAATAAAATTCGAATACAATTCGTGGATTTGATCTGATTTAGTCACCAATCCGTAATCTGCGACCTACTGCTCGATCCGTCCCCTTCCCCAGACAGATTGTGTGACTAAAGTCAAAACATTGTGTAAAGTAAAAGAGGCTCATATCTGCAAATGGGTGGTATAATGTGTAAACTAAATGACAATGTGTGATATATATGGTCTATGTTATGTCACTTGTGTAATGTGTGATTGTAAAATGTGTTGTAAGATGTGTCTGATTCAAAAAGGTTAGAGCTCTAGCAATGGTTGTAACCAGTGTGTCATAACTATATGTGGAATGCTATTATGAATGATCACCTTTATGCATACATAAATCTTGGTGCTAGGAGACATTCTTTCCGTCGAAAACAAGTCCTCCCAAATCTCTTTATAAAATACAAGCTCCTAATAAATTTCTAAATATATAATTTTGATCTTATCTTCCTCCTCTATGGTTGCAAGTTCTGTACTTGAACATTTCTATGTCAAAATTTAGGTTTCTACTCAAGTATGAGAAATCCCTCATTTATTATATGTACTTATTCAAAGGCCCTTTAATTAACCAACTAAAGTTACACATAAATCATAGATCATGCGTAATCAAACACACAGCATGGGAGGAAATGCAAGAATATGGGTTATTTTTCGGTTTTAGTTTGGATAATGGATTAATTTACTAGATAGTAGATTTATTTTGGAGATTTTAAGGGTTAATTTTACCCTGTGACTATTGGTTTGAATATTCTAGATTTCGTTATAATATGATGGTTGTCTTGCTATTTCAAGTAGGTTTGTTGATGGTTGAAAGATTTTAACAGTTGGATTAGATTTTCGTGTCCCAAGAACTATGACACCATAGCTCACGGCCGGTAACCTTCCTAATTTGTGGCGTGACAATAATTGGCACCTTTTTGGTTCTTTACTTATGAAATATGGTATAATAAGATAGGAAAATCATTGAATGCCAAGGTTGTTACCATCATTCATGACGGCACCTGGAAGCACCATTGGAAATATCGGCTAATGGTAATATAATATATAAAATATTTAAAAAAAAAAAACCGAAAAACTTGGATATAACAGATGATATATAAAAAAAAAATAACAAAAAATATCAAATGCATAAATATTCAAATAACCATCACAATGAAAAATAAAGGCCGATATATCAGATTTTGCCAGATTCGAAAAGGTCATGGAAGTAACCTAAACAAAGATCAAAAGAAATTCAATAAATTATGCAAAATACTCCATATATGTTGAAGCCTAATCGAATGAGCAAAGACTGTGCAATGTACTTTAACTAAGATTGGACTACATAATATCAATTTTGCTTAGAATTGCACTAAGATGCAAAATACCAAAAGTTTTAAATTGTCCAGTTTCCCAATCATAATACTCCAAGTCGTGCCTTCAATCTCAGTTATCAAACTTTCGTTTCAATATGTGGTTTCTGTTAACTTGGAAATCAAATACATTTTGGAAACATTTAACATAAGAGAAATGATAAAATAAAATAAAAACACACGCACAAAAGCGACTGAAAACCAAATTGAAAAATATACGAATTTATGTGTAACTTAATAATTAAATATATTAGAGGTCAACTAATCCATTCAAATGAAGGGCATAAAGTGTACAATTTGCCACCGATGAACGATACGAACTGAAAATCATAAAATTGAAGTCAAACAAATTATCAAACACAAGTGTTTATGATTCTGAATGGGCATAAAATTACTGTCAAACAAGGTTCTCAAATTTATAGGGTTGGGTTGAGGAGTGGGATATGCCATTGTAAGCGAAAAAAATAAGAAACTGTAGATTGCAGAAGTAACAGAAAAGATAAAAAGAAGACGGTCCTTGTGATAAGAATGAGAGAGAATACATGCTCAACCATGTCCTCTCTCTCTCTCTCTCTCTCTCTCTCTCATTTTTTTATCAAATTTTTTTTATTTTTTAACGATAAAAATAAAAAAATAGTAAGAATTTTGTTCAAGGATCCTGAGTGTGGAAACAAGGCTGCTTCATTATGTTTTGAGTGCTGATCACATGGTGATCCGCTCGTCATATTACGACGGAGACGCTCTAGGTCATCTTCACAACCACGAAAATCTGGCTTTCAAAAGGAGTGAAGTCATCTTTTTTAGAGTTATGCAATGATAAAACGGGTCAAGCCAAGCTCCTTTGACTGGCTAGCCAAAAAATGTAGCAAAGAAGAGTTCATAATTAGTTATAAAACTAAAAAAATATAAAATTGATAAAATAACTCAAGATAAAGTATAAAAAATAATTTTTTAAGAACCGTCAAATATTTATTATATTAGTTTTTCTAGAATAATTAGGAATATATCTTCTAGACCACCCAAGACTTTATTGATAATACAAAACTAAAAAGAATATCACATGATCTTTGAAGATTTACCTATACCTCACTTTCTTCTATTTTTTCTCTAAGGAACAATACCCACGCAGGACATGGATCTTGAAACCCCAAACGATAATGTCCAAGAAGTCCTTGGCATCCATGTGATGTAGAAGGGGCCAAAATTAGCCGTGTAAGGATTTCTCCTTTCTCATGTCGATTTCGCCATAGAATAGATCGACTAATCAATGCGCTACCCAGTGGGTCAGGACTTGGCCAGCGTCACTAAGAAATCAGATCGAAGAGGGGATAAATTGATGCTATATTCTACTTGTTATGGAGTTGAAAGTAAAAATGAACAGGAGAGATGAAAAAAAGAGAGAAGCAGTGTTACAGAAAAGTGTCTTGGCCAGCCAAACTGGAGCACAATGGAAGCCCATTCAGGTGCCAAAATGATAGCTGTGGATAGCGAAGCATACCGCACATGGGTATCCTAGAAAATTTCAGAGAATACTAGAAGGTTCTAAAAGCTTCCAGGATGTTCTAGAGTAATCTAGAATATTTTAGAAAGTTCTAGAATATTCTAGAAAGGGGGAAAGCTTCTAGAATATTGACAAAAGTTCTAGAATGTTATAGAATATTCTAGAAGGTTATTAAATATTGTAAGGTTCTAGAACCTTTCACACAAGAATGTAGCTTATAGATACTTCTGGAATAGGCTGGAAGTAGGTTATGTCTTGTAATTCTAGAATTTTGTTCACATGTGTAAATATACAAGAAGGGAGTAGAAAGTTCTAGGACACGGGGGAGACTTCTTTGAGAAGTCTTGTAAATATCCAAGATATTAGTAGAGAATATTATAGAAAAAGGGGGGAGGAATCCTTGAAAGCCGTGTAAATATGTAGATATTTTATAACAGACTTCTAGATAAGTCATCTTCACTTTTAGATCAAATTAATCTCCACCGTCCATTGAGGAGGTGGTCACCTACAAATAGGGGGTGGAGCTCCCATTTGTAATCATCAAGTATCCAAGTAAATCAAGTGTGTTCCAAGTTCTCAAGTGCTCTCTCCTCTTCACTTGTTCTCTTCTTTTCTAGCTTTTTTGTTTTCTTTTAAGTGAGGGTAAGACTTACTTAGCCATTTATGAGGGAAAGTGACTAAAGCCATGCGGGTTTAAAGCATTCAAGATCTAGGCCCGTGACAAAAGGTAAAGAGATAGAGACTACAAAAAAGGTGAGAAAAGGGGGAGAGAGAGAGAGAGAGAGAGAGAGAGATGAGTGTTGCATTTCTCTCTTTCTATTGTCTAATGTATTGGTCATTCACCTAGTGGCTCGTCTTAAGTTGTTTCATGATTAAATAGTGTAAGCAACCCATTTTTGCCCGCTCGGTAATCTCTAGCCTGACTGAACTCATTTTCAAAGCTCCATAAGCACATTCAAGCCTGAATCAACTTTCAAACCCCTATCTAGTCGGTCAATCGCTTCTTGGGCCCGCTGGGCCCGATGGAAGCCTAAAAACCAAGTCTACCCCTTGGATCTCCAGGCACGTTTTGAGAAAATTCAAAATTCCTCAAAACGGTAAGTCTATCTTTCCAAAATGTTACTAAATTGTTAGGCGTACTCCACACGCCATCCAGTCCAATTTCGGCTAACTCTAGTTAAAATGACCATTTTGCCCCTGAAAACCTCAGCACTGCACAAATCCCACCGAATGGTAAAAGACTCTCCTGAAAACATCCCTAAATGACTTGGTACGCTTAACACAACATACCAAACCATTCCTAACCATTGTCAGCCAATCCTAACTAAAATGACCATTTTGCCCCTAGCAATCCAAACATGTCCTGAAACAATACCAGTCCTGGAATTTTGAGCAAAGGGTTTCACCATACACCCTTGTTTAACCCGAGGAGGACCCTATGACATTAAACGCTCATGACTCGATAAAAGTTCCCTAGAGCGTCTTGCAGACGCTCCTTAAAAATGCTATTTTATGCATGCTTCTCGAGGTGATATCTCGCATTTTCAAACACAATTCAAACTTTTCAAAAACATGAAAGTTCACCAGAAGCCCTAGGAGAACACCCCGAGTGCAACCGATTCCACCGAAACCTTCCCGATTAGCTCAATTATCGAGACAAAGTTTGGACGAACCTTCCCGATGATGAAGCGTATGCTACATGAGCTCAAATTTTGATTAGATCGACCAACTTTCGATCAACAGTCAAGACTAGTACACAGGGTGCACCCTTTTGCATATTCCATTTTCGAAATTGATGCGAAGCTTTGCTGAAACTGCTCTAGAACCTTGAATCCTTACATATATTCTATCCCTCCAACACTTAGGCTAGATTTTACCTCTCTCAAGCCTATACACTTCACCTACAAAGCCTTATACACCATTACACACTCCATTTCAGCCCCTCAAGCCCTCTTAAAGTCATTTAAGCTCCAATCAAAGCATCTTTTGAAGACTACAAGTGTGTTAAAGGCAAAAGGTGGTATCCCTTTTATATTTGTGTCTTCCCCCACTCTTCTCTTCTCCCTCCTAGCCTACTTAGGCTATTCTCTATTTTAATCCTCATATACAACCCTCCATTCTTGTATGCTTGAGCCAAGAGGGCTCTTAGATCATGCCTAGAGGAAAGCAAGTCAGAGCCACTGTGTAGGGGGACCTCTCACTAGCCTACTTTGAGATGGTATGGCCTAAGAGTCCCTTGTTTATGTGGTGTAGCCTAAAAGCCTTGATTGTGATCATGACCCCTTGCATATTACTACTTTGATCATGTCTTGTATGCTTGACTTCGTTTTATGCTTATTGTCATGTTCTACAATGTTTACATTGCTCTTATTTTCACGTTATTTCCAAGCTCTATATTCCTTTCGAAAATGGTTCCAAGAGTTGTCCTCTTGAATTCTAGGACAAGACCTTAGAAATCGTGCCTTAGAGAATTCCCTACTAACCCCTAACTCTCACTTTGGCATCATAACATTTTAACTTGCATAAGAGTTGCTTTCTAATTATCCAATTTTCATTATTTTCATTCTTTTAAGTGTAGTGGTTGGAATGGTCCTAAAGAACCTTCTCTTGAGTGGTCTCCCTTTTGTTTGACCATATGAACCCTCTCTTGATGGAATGGTTCCCTTGAAAAATGATTTTCAAAATCCTTCTCAAAAGAGGATTTTCAAAAATACATTCTCTCCATCTTTGCATCAAAAATGATTTTTCAAAAGTTGCCATCATTATGTTGATTTTTAAAATCCCAGCTCTTGTCAAGATAAAGGTTATAGTGGCCATGAGGAAACATTCCTTGGAATGGTCTCCAAACACCAACCATGTAAACCATATTCTTGGCTAGAGTCAAAATTTTCATGGAAATGATCTTCAAAAGGGTTGTCCACCAAAATCCATTGCATAGCATGTCTTGTTTTTCAAAGCTCTTTCCAAAAGTGCATCAAACCAACTTTCAAAACCATTTTCCAATCCAACCTTAGGTTAATTTGACCCTAGTTGACCAACTCTAGGTTAACTAGACCCTAGTTGTCCAACCCTAGGTTAACTTGATCCTAGTTCACTCACCTTAGGTTAACCCTACCCTAGTTAACTAACTCTAAGTCACCTTAACCTTAGGTTAACTTAACCTTAGTTAGCTAACCATAGGTCATCTTAACCCTAGGTTAAACCAACCCAAGGTAGTTAACCTTAGGTCATCCCTAACTCTAGGCCAACCCAACCTAGGTTAGTACACTTCAAGGTTCCAACTCTTGAACCCTTTTCTAAATGATCATTCAATTTTAAACTATTCTTATTACCCACTTTTTTCCAAAACCTTCAATTCTCTTGATATTTCAAAATCCAACTCCAAGGCGTTTCCAAAAATGTTTTCAAAATGTCACAAACCTAAGGTGTCCCTAGCCTTCTTATGGTTAGGGATTCTAAGGAAAAGTGATATATCAAGAACAACCTCCAAGGTTGTCCATACTAGGATTCCAAACCCTTGGTCATTTTCAAAAACCACTTTAAAAAACTAATTCATTAAAGCATTCTAAAATCATGCTTCCAAGGTTTTCAAAACAAGACTTCAAAAACACTTTCAAGTTCTCTTGAGTCATGCCAAACCATTTTTCCAAAACTCCTTTAAGTTGATCTAAAAACATTTTCAAAACACTTCACCATCCAATTTCAAGTCAAAACTTCCAAGACTACAAAGAGTCTTCAACTTCCAAGGCTACAAAGAGTTTTCAACTTCCAAGACTTCAAAGTGTTTTCAAATCTTCCAAAGGCCCTAACGCGCCTATTTTTCATCGGGCTCTGGCCCGAACTACGAATGACCTGATTCTTGCCAAATTAGATATGTAGGCAACCTAAAGTGGTGTGGTCATAAATTTTATTTCAACTCCAATCCCTTTTTCAAAAATTCCAATCAATTCAAAGTTTCTATTCCAAATTCTTTCAAACTCCCATTATTTTCAAACTTCTTCTAAAAACTTGCATCATCCATTTGAAAAGTGATGACTAAACCCCGTTTTCAAAATTCTAAAGTAGATATTAAGTGAACAATGGTAACCGGTTATTCTAGTGAGTGAACAAAGGGTAATTAAACATGTAGGTACCGAAAGGGCGGGGTAGGGTGATGATCTTAGGATATCTTCCCTACACGTAACCAACCCCAGAACCATAGATTTATGTTTTCAAATGACCAAAATGGAGTTATTTTTCAAAAGGGCTTAAATTTTTCCAAAGGTTGCCAAACAACCTATTTTCTTAAAAACCCTCTCTTGAGGGAGTTTTCAAAATCTTTTCCAAAAAACCCTAAGTTTAATCTTCGGATTAACACTTAGTTTTAGGTGCCCTAACTCAACTTAATTAAGTTAGGTGGCGACTCCTATTTTTCTGAAAAGCCCTTAGTCAAACCAATTTTCAAACTTAGTCGCACTTGTCCTTCTAGGAAGATGAGTTCTAGTGACAGAGTTCCGTACGTTTTGTCTCTAAGCTGAAAGGACCTTGGACACCCAAAAACTGGAGCGTGACAAATAGTTTTGAAAATAAGGCCAGAATATTGTGATTATGATGATGACAGCATGCACCTCCGTCATATTAACGACGGGCACGCGCCCGTGTGATGAGCACTCTTTTTACTTATGTTTCGTGTCGGATTCTCAAGAAACATAAACATTTCGAGAAGTGTTATCAGAAAGGGAGCGAAATTTGTTTCCTTGTAAACTTAATGTTATCTATCGGGGATGCTAGATATTGATGATTGATTACAAAATGGGGTTTAGAAGTTGAAACAAATATCTCATTTAAGTGTATTGAGGAGTTCTGCTAAAACTCAACAGGCTCAAAATAATTTCTTTCCCATATATTTTACTTTTAATTTCTGTCCCCAAAACCAAGTTGAGTACATAGCTTTTTGGAAAGACAAAATGTTGAAATATACCAGGTTTGGAGGGATCGGTGACCAACTCTAAAGGATCCAGGCAAAATAAAGCTTGGTGACGTGTAGGGTAATTTAATAACTAGTAGTGAGGACAAGCAACAATAGTGAGAATTTCATTCCCGAAAAAGGTATCAACTGGGACATATACTTGAGGTCAGTAAAAAGATAGATAGCTATACTTTCTAACATATTTAGACAGACAGAGCAGGGCAAGGCATCCACCATAGCAACAACAACGGCCATGCAAGGTTTTACTTTTACCACCAATAGCCACACATGAAACCATATAAATCTGATATTCAACGTCTAATCACATGTAGTACTTAATTTCTTCTCTTTGTGTGCTTACTACTTACCCCTTCCCCCCACCTAGTCCATATTCCATCCAACATTGATGGGCTAGTATGCTGTAGTTATTTTTTCATTTATTTCATGAAATTGAAGTTGAAGAGAGCATTATCCTTCATTGGGACTTCTTATTTTTCAAAGAAAAAACACGAAAGGCAATAGACATAGCAAATGAATGGAGCTTTCCAAGGTGTCGTCTTCAAGGGGGAGTTTGGAAATACGGATGCTGTAAAGCATCATAAACACGCAGTCGCTCCCCCTACAACATTTGCAAATTAAGAAACTGTTATATATGTGAAAACATAGAAACACAAAATTGACAGATGTGAATGGAGCTTCAATGGTTCATTTAATTAATGAAAAAGCTGCTAAAGCCAAGTGTAGCTCATCTACCTAGTGGCATCAACAGTCTAACTGGTGTTCATCATTGCTCTCTAGTACTTTCTATTTTTTCTTTTCTTTTTGTGGACACAAATTGCCTTATTTATAGGAATCTAAGTAAAGATAAATAATGCTTACAAGCCTTATAAGAGGCTAATAGCTAATAGTTTCTTATAAATTTCTTATCTACCAGGAATTTCAGAGACCATACTCTCAAAAACTAATCTTTAAATTATGAGAACTCAAGTCCACTTGTTAAGAAGAGCCCTTAAGCAATAAATATATGCACATCAATTTGCTTTTAGTGTGTGGCATTTATAGCTAGGGTAATGGGTGTTCACTGGTATAGGCAACAATTGCTAGGTAAGATGTTGACAGTAGGAATTCCCCCAGAACCCCTTTTGGGTATAAGGGGTTAAGAGCTATAGCATGATCCACTTCATCTAACGATACCAACCAAGAAGATGAATAATAGTATAGCTCAGTCAAGAAGCTAACAAATTCATTAATTTACATCAAGACTGTGTATGATACTTTAAAATTTTCTATAGACATTAAGATAGCAAAACTTGGCCATCTGGATTGGTTATATAAACACGAAATTGTCATTTTCTATCCTTCATCAGACAAAATATCAACAAGAAAGTGCCAACTAGTGTCACACATTCCATTACTTGGTGCTTATACCAGAAACCTATGGTCAAATCCTGACCTTATCCAAACACAGATGGGGAGCGTGTATGGCCACTAAAAAGGCTACCTCCTATTCAATGGCCCAATTCTATTTTGGAAGGGAAAAAAGACCCAAAAAAAAAAAAAAAGCAACAGTAGAAAGCAAGGATTTTTATGCAGTAGTATTCGTGCAAGTGGAGTGGTATGACAAACAACAACTAATTACAAGAGCGTCAGTATTTATCTTTGGATTTTCATGAAAGCACGTGCTCACATGCTATATATATATATATATATAAGAGGCATTCACAATTTACACTACAATAAAATGAAAGTCGAACAGTTCCATAATTTACCAAATCCCACATCAAAAGATTGCGCACTAGTTGCAGAGCCAAATGATTTGGAAAGCTGCGAAAATCAAAACAAATTAATTGTGAGTAAACCATATCACTAAAAGACAATACGAGCCAATATTGAATGTGGTGTACTTACATAATAACATAACAAACTAACTAGTATTTGAGGGGATCTCTACTCTTTATTTGACACGACAAAAACTCTTCAGAGCATTTTGAGGAAGTTGGCAAAGCTCTGCCTTGATTCACAAATGATGAACAAAACATTCTCAAGCAAGCTCATATAAGTAAACTACTTGACTATGTTGCATGTACTCAGGCACAGATGTGAGGTAGAGGTATGTGTCTAAGTGTAAGATTCATCTACTTCCTCCATCCAAAGACATAGGGACATGCCAAAATATTCATATTTCTTAGTATATGCTTTATTTTTTTTCCAAGGATAATATAGTCTTACTAGGTGTCAGAGGATTTCATAAATAATATGAAATTTTTATGCATAATTATGTGCTAAACTTGAGTTACTAAACATTTTTTCTCGGTGAATGTCCATTAACACATGTCAAACACATATCATATATACATACCCTTACCCAAGTGTCGAAATCCAAGTGTCGAGTGTCCGACATGGGTGCTTCATAGATTTCAGAAAAGTTGATTTAACATACCTTCTTGACACAAGAATAATACACCTCTAATGGTAACTGAAAGGCAAAAGAAATTTTCCTAGAGCTGTTTCATTGCATTACCTTATATGCTTTTTCAGAAAACTGAAAACAAGAAGCGTGTTTCTATTTTTCCACTTGGAAATGAAATCAAGAAACATGTGTTGCTACATATATCTGCCTTTTGAAAAAAGAACACAGACATATTAAAATGTGCATGGTGATACGTGTATTTGTAAAATATCACCCTTTCTTAGTCACACAGCTATTTGACCGGACAATCACCATGAATTGCTCCTTCACCACATTGTCATCATGGTCTACTTCTCAATTTCAAGGTCAAGAACAATTATAATGATTGTCATTTCCGTTGTGATATTGGTGATGATGATGGGCTTCATGAATAAATGCTAAAAATTGTGAACAATAATAAACTAATTTGGCTGCCACAATAAAGAAGTCCAACAACAATGCAATAAGCCATTGACCTGTATGGTAAGAGAGGTGGGTTCGTATAATCTTTTTGAGACACACTGATTTTCATCTCTATTGCTTGTCTTTGTAGTGAAAACCATTAACAAACTCTAGCAATTGTCCCAACATCCTTATGTTCTCTAATACCACATCCCCCGAAACAAGGAATCATCTAACAAGCGTTAGAAGATTATGTCCCCGAAAAGTATAAACAAAACTACAATTTAGAATTAAGCCTAAGACGCAAATCATTCTCTAGAAGAACTGTAGTTGATGAAGGTTTTCAAAACCAGCGTCTGGAGTAGGAAGATGATGATGTGTTGGAAAGTTACATGGCTTCAATTAGCCAAGTGTCCTAATTGAATATAGCTGACTTGGAAGGTTTTAAATAGGTGAATAGTGAGTTTAAGGATAGAGATTCAATGGGGGACAAGGCTTTGGAAAAATTAGATACATTAATAGTACAGCTGGGTAGTAAGACAACAATTAGTAATGTATTACTAGAGAATGTGTTGGGGACTTTAAACGACATCTCAAAGAAAAATTTAAATGTTGAAGAGGAGGTAGCTGTTGGAGGGAAGGATTACGGGCCTGAGAAGGAAGTGAGCCTAAATAAGGTGAAAGTGGGTTAGAAGGCATCAAAAACAGATATTACATGCGTTTTGGCCCATGTGAATCATCAAATTATGAATGAAAAGAGTGATATTAGTGAGGGCTTCATAAATAGTTGGAATCAGTTACTAAAAACCAAGATGAGAAGAATTAGCACTAGAGGTACTAAGAAGCAAAAAAAAGAGAAAAAAGGTTCGGATAAAGAAGATGAATGGAGGCTTATCTAAAAGTAATGACAGAGGCAGGGATGTTGTCTCCTCCTCTGTGTCTTCTTTTCCATCATAGAACATCAGAAATACGAATAAGATACTTGTTAGAGATATCAAAGATCGTTGTACAGAGGAAGCTATAAGAATAATTGAGCTGTGGAAGAGATTAGAAGTTCAATTTCATTATGAAGAAGAGAAGTTAATTGAGAAGTTAAAAGAGATGGAATGGAATGATATATACCATCAATGCTCAAAAGAACAAGAAAGGGGCAGCAGGGGGCAATTAATTATAGAAAGCAGCAGATTGGGAGTTTGTGTTTATATATCAATGAAGTTGGTAACATGGAATGTAAGAGGGCTTGGGGGGAGACATAAAAGATGTATGGTAAGGAATTTAGTGAAGGGAAAGGGAATTGATATTCTAATGATACAAGAGACTAAGTGGGAGGCATGTAATGATTGGAAAGTAAAATCTCTTTGAGGGAATGATGAAGGCGAATGGGTGGCAGAAAATTCAGTAGGAGCTTCAGGGGGTCTAATTACAATTTGGAAGAGCAAGGTGTTCATAGTTTCTCAAAAAATGGTGGACACAAATTTTATCCTGCTGAAAAGAAGTTTTCATAATAGGTGGCAGTGTGCTATAATAAATATATATGGTCCATGCTTGGAGGATAATAGAAGGCAGTTATGGGTTTCAAAGCAAGTTAGAATACATACCCACGTACACACGTACATATGTACATCTGGATGGGGGTGTTAAAATAAAAATGGATAAGGCCAATACATACATATTGTGTTTAGCTAGCACGAAGGAGAAACAGAGTGTGTTGGAAAGAGCACCATGGATGATCATGGGCAATCTCATGGTACTCAAACCATGGTGGCCCAGTCTGATAGTTGAGGAAGTCTAGTTCAGTACATCACCCTACTAGGTGCAGGTTTATGGATTGCCTCTAGATCGAATGACGGGGAATAATGCAAAGATTATAGCCCAGTATTTGGGCAAGCTCATCAAAATGGATGAATGGAACATATAAGAAGGAAAATACAATAAATGTATTCATTTATGAGTGGAGATAAATGTCACGAAGCCTATTCTACCTGGATTCAAATTGAAATAAGAGGGGTTACCTTATCTTGAAATTGAGTTCAAATACGAACGACTGGGGGATTTTTGTCACAATTATAGGAAAATTAACCATCTAGTGAAGAATAGCAAGCATGTGAGAAAGGAGAACCATACAAAGTTTGGATCATAGATGCGTGCCTCATCACTTCAGAACTTCATCAATATTGTTCCGAGATTGGCTTAGGGAGATGGACATCATGGAGACTCGGAGGAAGTGAAGAGATCTGCCGTTCATGTTGAGGGAGATGAAGGACATGGAGACTCGGAGGAAGTGGAGAGATTTGCAGTTCACACAAAACTGATTAATGTTGATCGGTGTTTCGTCATGATTGGGGTTACCACTGGCTGTAGTCCGGTGGAAGAGAGGAATGAGTATGACACATTTGATTCGGCTGCGCATCCTTGGGTGGCACATGGAGTTAACGCAGAGCACCAATGGAGTGAGGCTTCAGAATCATAGGTCCCAATGAATCTGGAGCTTAAATTCTCTCTGAAATTGAATAACGCGGGATTAGATTTACCAGATGGAAACCCTATAATGAACATACTGGAAGTGGTAAGGTACCACTAGAGATTGTTGAGGAAGATTTGATGCCAGAGAATAATGAAGGAATTCAAGAATGTTCTGGAAACCCTAAAGGGATAAAGATGAATCATTCAAGGGTTGTTGAGGGACCGCTGTAGGTGTACCCGAGTCTTAGGCCTATTTATGGGCCTAACCCAAGTGAAATACGTGTGGTTAACTTGGATACCTATATAGTGTAACCCAATATTAATGGACAGATTATTGGGTGGGCTGGTGGGGAGAGTGATAAGCACTCTAACGATCAATAGTTCCCCCATGAGGTGAGGGCTAACTCTATACCCATTGAAGGGGTGTTTGATTCGTTCCCAAATGAATTAATGGTATTAACGAACTCTTCTCAACCAGTGGTTCCCACGAGAACAGGTGTTGAGGTAAGTTTATCTCAGAGCTTCCAACGACTGTCACTCAAGAGGAAAGTGGATGGCGATATGCAGATAGGTGTGCTAAAGAAAAAAAAAAAAGAAGTCACTAACCCAGCTTTATAGGCAAAAAGAGGAAAATGAGAGGATAGAGAGAAGGGGATCTGGTTTGTTGGAAGTGCTGGGTCAAAAGTGCTAGCAGAACATTCTAATAAACATAATCTGGGTAATCACAACGGGCAAAAGATGGTGAGAAGGAGGAAGAGAACCAAGTTCATCAATCATCACATGGAAATTATAAACAATGAATGGGATGTTGAAGTATTTGAAACGGCTGAGGAGTCGGGCCTGACCTTGCCCCCTGCCCCTTCATGAGAGGCATCGCCTGGAATTGGCCGGGGTTAGCCCTTACCTTGACAATTCGTCAATTGAGGGTTGTGTTGTAGCAAATAAAACTAAATTGGTTATTCCTCATGAAAACAACAATTCAATCAAAAAAAAAAAAAAAATGAAAGATTAGTTACAGAAGCTAGCTTTTCCTAATTCCAAGGAATGCTTTGCAAATGGGTTGTCAGGTGGTATTTGTCTAGCATGGAAGAATGAGGTAGACATAGAAGTGGTTTATATAGATTTGAATATCATCTTAGCTCATCTTTGTTACTCCTGAAAACACGTGGCTGCTGAATGGTGTTTATGTACCAGCTCAGAGGGTTTCCCAAGCAAGAATGTGGGAGTCAATGGCCTACATAACTGATGTCTTTTAAGGCCCCATGCTGTTTATTGGCAATTTTAATAACATTACCTTGTAGCTGGAAAAGAAAGGTGGGCTCCCTTATGCTGAGCAGTCCAATGGGGTGTTTAGCGGAGTAGTAGATAGCTTCGGCCTTATTGATTTGGGGTTGTGTGGGAATGCATTCACTTGGTCTAATAACAGGCCAGGGTATAGCAAAATTAGAGAAAGATTGGACAGAGCTTTTACATCAGCTGAGTGGCATGACCAATTTCCCAAAGCCACAATCCATCATGTACCGGCCATCAAGTCCGATCATTGTCCTGTGGTTCTTGAAATTAGTAGTGAACAATTTGCTAGTTGGAGACCTTTTAAATTTGAGGCAAAGTGGGTTAGAGATCCATTGAGCCATCAGGTGGTTAATCAAGCATGGGCCTCCCCGTCCTATGGCTCAATCGCATTTAGATTCTATTAGAAAATTAAGAACACCAAAGAGGCTCTCAAAGTGTGGAACAGGGAACACTTTGGCCATTTTGAGACACAAATCCAGGATTTATCCAAAGAGATTGATGGCCTTCAATGGGCAGATCCTTCGACAAATAACATTAATAGGCAACAACAGCTTAAATGGTAGCTAAAGGAAGTTCTTTTGAGGAAGGAAGTGCATTGAAAGTGGAAATCGAGGAACCTATGGTTGCGTGAAGGGAATTCCAATACAAAGTTTTTCCATACATCTACCATCATCAGGCAAAGGCGAAACTCTATTGATGCGATCAAGAAACAAGATGGCAGATGGACCTCTGATAAGGAGGAGATATGCAGGTTGTTCATAGATTACTAAAGGGAGCTCTTTGCTTCAACTAACCCCAGTGTATCGGAAGAGTTGTTTGACCTTCTCCCCCTTATACTGTCAGAAAATGAGAAGACGTGGCTATGCAAAATCTCTTCTGAGGATGCCATTATAATTGTGGTGTCCGGGATGGCTCCTTTAAAGGCGCTAGGGCCAGATGGTAAGTCTACAATCTTTTTCGAGTCTTATTGGCATGCAGTGGGTAGTGACTTATGTAAAATAGTCATTTCTTTTTTTTGAAACGGGTTCTTACTGAAGAAATTGAATCATACATATATCACGCTGAAAACCTCGAACGCAGCCATATCAAGCATTACAGATCTATTAACCTATGTAATATCGCTTATAAGGTCATTTCCAAAATTTTTACTAATAGAATTAGGCCTTTACTGGACAACATCATTGCCCCTAATCAAACTGCATTTGTGCCCAAGAGGAATGTTGGTGAAAATTCAATTTGGCGCATGAAGTCAGGAATACTATAAAGAAGAAGAAAGGGAAATGTGCTCTAATGGAAATTAAAGTGGACATGGCTAAGGCATTCGATAGGATTGAATGGTGTTTCCTCTTGAGAGTCCTTGAATGCTTAGGGTTTTCGGATATATTTCGATAATGGATTAATCAATATATTTCCATGCCTACCTTTTCTCTGTTAATTAATGGTGAACCTCTTGGGAATATTCAACCGCAAAGAGGATCGAGGCAGGGGGACCCCCTATCCTCGTTTCTATTTATCCTCTGTACAGAAGTGCCATCTAGGATGTTAGCATTTGTTGAAGACATGGGAGAGCTCTATGGGATCAAAATTGCTCATAGCTGCCAACCCTTATCCCACCTTATGTTTGCCGATGATCTGTTAATATTCTGTCGAGCTAGTGCAAGGAAGCTAAAGTGGTGAATCATTGCTTCGAGGTGTATGGCTAATAGTTTGGGCAAGTGGTGAATAAGGAGAAATCTACAGTCTTTGTCAGCAAGAATATTGAGAGGTAAGAGGCTGAGAGGGTTAAATGGGAGTTGGGTCTTCCTAGGGGTAGGCATAATGCGGTCTATCATGATTTGCTTACGAGAGTGGGGAGATCAAAGAAAGTGTCATTTCACAGTGTTGTGGAGAGATTAAGCTGTAAACTTTCTAGATTGAAGAGTAAGGTTTTATCATTTGCTGGCAGAGCTACTTTAATTAAGGAGGCAGCTCTTGCAACACCCATTTATAACACGGCTTCTTTCATGCTCCTAGTGGGTATGTGTGGAAAGATGGACAACATGGTTTGCAATTTATGGTTTGGATTTTCCCCTGGTAAAAGAGGACCCTACATAAAATCTTGGGACTACCTATGTAAGCCAAAGGAGGTTGGCGGTCTTGGGTTTAGAAAATTTGCCAAAATTAAACGAGCTTTGATTGCAACATTGGGATGGCAACTGCTGGGTAGTGAGGAGAAGCTGTGGACATCCTTTTTGCTAAAAATATATTGTAGTTCACGGTCCTTCCAGGAGGTGGAGAAGAAGGTAACTGGATTCTATGATTTAGAAAGGGATCATTGATAGCCGTGGGCTTATCCTCAAGAGTGCTTGCAAGCTTGTGGGAGATGGCTAAACCTGGGTCCAAATCTTAGTGACAGTGTGGAACGTGTTAAGCAAAGGATGTGCGAGTTGTTGGAATCAGAAACTACTTTGTGGGATATCAATAAACTAAGGACTCTGTTCGAACTGAATTCTATTAGGGAGATTCTTAAGATCCCTGTACCTGCAGTGCACAAAATCGATGAATGGGGCTGGATGTATGATGAATCCTAGCTGTTCTCTTCCAAATCTGCCAATAATTGTGATATCAGGTTACATGATTTGGTGCCCAACTTACTACCAGTCAAGCTATGGCAGAGGCTCTGGAAGTTAAAAATACATGATCGCCTTAAAATCATGTTGTGCAGAGTGGCCTTGGACACCATTCCCAATATAGTAGTACTTACTGGTAGGGGATGCCATGTCGAAGACGAACAGTGTGGCATGTGTGGTATGGGGATGGAAGACAGTGAGCACATTTTCTTTAAATGCACTATGGCCAAGATGCTTTGGTTTAATTTATGGAGCATTAGAACTGAATTGTATAGTGGCTTGTCTCCTACAGATTGGATAGCCATGATTCTTAAGCCAATTGACTTTGGCTTAATGCATACGAATAGAACAAACTTTGCTTTGGGTGCGGCCATCACTCTGGAATGTATTTGGAGATGGAGGAATGGCTGTGTTTCAGAATAAAAGATGCTAGAAGACTATGATATTAAGAAGATCTTAAGGGAGATACAAGACTTGTGGAAAGAGCATAAAGATGCTAGAAGACCATTCAAGGATTTGATTAGTCTCATAGTGTGCCCAATTAGGATATCTAGATGGTGTTCTCTGCCAACTCAATCTCTTAAAGTCAATATAGATGCTGCTTTTTGCAAGGAGAAGATGGTTGCTGCTTTTCTTGGAAGAAATGAGTTTGGTGATCCTGTTATGGCAACTAATATTTGTGGTGTGGCTATTTCTACACTTACTGCGGAGACTGAGGCGATCAGGCTGGCATGTCTATGGGTAGATGGAGAAGGATTGGAGTCACTCACAGTAGAGGGGGATTCCCAGGTGGTTATTCAGTCATGCTTGGGGCATATCCAATATCCTCATTGGGCGATTGCCTCCTTAATTAAGGATATCAAAGCGATTCTGGCAAAGAGGATTGGTTGGACTCTGACTTACAACCCTAGGAGGGCGAATAGTGCTGTTCATGAGCTAGCTAGGTGGGCAAGCCGGAATAATTTCTCAGGGTCCTTTCAGGTCGACGATTTGCCTCAGCTGGAGCTAGAAGCTATTAAGGCCGATAAGCCGGGTTGATTGTGATGCTCCTCTGTTTGTTTCTGTTTTAGGCTGGTGGCTGTTGCTTTTTCTATTTTGTTTTGTTCGATGTTGTTTGGATGAGCAAAAAGAAAAAAGCTAAGTTTTTTTTCCTACTGGAAAACTTGTTATAAAAGTAAAGAATATAAGTTGGAGAAAATAAATCAACATAAAGTAGATATCGTGAATAGTTCTTCAGGAACTATCAAATATTTATCATATTTATTCTTCAGGAATATTTAGGGTTGATCTTCTGGATCACCCAAAACTTTATTGCCAATATAAAATAATAATACAACATGATATTTACAACTCACCTAGACAACTCTTTCTTCTCTTTCCTCTCTCTGTTCTTCCTCTCTTTGATTTTTCTCTTCTGTTTTTTCTCTCTCTCTGCTGAGAGGCTCTCTAGGCCTCTCTATTTATAGATACAAAGAGGAGAGAGAGAATAAGGGGGGAGGGGGCTGCGGAAGGGATGGCGGCTATAAGCCGCCGTCATCCCATACGTCACACTCCCCCTGGGATGACCTATTGGGTATGTTAAAATTGCCTCATTAAAACCTTGCTAGGAAAAACCTAGTGGGAAAAAACCATAGCGAAGGAAAAAGAGTATAGTACTTAACTCCCCCTGAAGAATAAGAACATTATCTGCTTCATGAAAGATTTCTGAGACAGCGCATACCAATACCATGCACAAGCTTTTCAAATGTTGCAGTTGGTAGTGCCTTAGTAAATAAGTCGGCCAAATTATCACTAGACCGTATTTGCTGAACATCAAGATCACCACTTTTCTGGAGCTCATGTGTATGGAAGAACTTTGGAGAAATATGCTTCGTTCTGTCACCTTTAATGTAGCCTCCCTTAATCTGTGCAATACAAGCTGCATTATCCTCGTATAATATTGTCGATGTATCTTTGATTGTAGATAATCCGCAACTTTCTTGAATATGTTGAATCATGGATTTGAGCCAGATACACTCTCGGCTTACTTCATGAATTGCAATTATCTCAGAATGATTTGAAGAAGTTGTAGTTAATGTTTGCTTCACTGATCGCCAGGATATAGCAGTGTTACCATAAGTAAACATATACCCAGTTTGAGACCTAGCTTTATAAGGATCAGAAAGGTAGCCAGCGTCTGCATAGCCAATCAATTCAGGTTGTGACTCCTTGGAATAAAATAATCCCATATCAGTTGTCCCTCGTAAGTAACGCAGTATATGTTTAACTCCTTTCCAATGTCTTTGTGTTGGTGCAGAATTGTATCGTGCCAATAAGTTGACAGAGAATGCTATATCAGGTCTTGTACAATTGGCAAAATATATAAGGGCACCGATTGCACTAAGATATGGTACTTCAGGACCAAGAAGTTCTTCACCGTCATCTTGAGGACGGAAAATATCTTTTTGTACATCTAGTGAACGGACAACCATTGGAGAACTTAATGGATGAGCTTTGTCCATGTAAAATTGCTTTAAAACCTTTTCAGTATATGCTGATTGATGGACAAGAATTCCACTGGATACGTGCTCAATCTATAAGCCAAGACAATACTTGGTTTTTCCAAGATCTTTCATTTCAAACTCCTTCTTTAAATAACGAGAAGATGTTGTCAGTTCTTCAGAAGTTCCAATAAGATTCAGATCATCAACATAGACTGCAATAATAGCAAATCCAGATTCTGATTTCTTAATAAAAACGCATGGACAAATTGTATTATTCACATATCCATTATTCAATAGATATTCATTAAGACGATTGTACCACATGCGTCCAGATTGTTTTAACCCATACAACGATCGTTGAAGCTTGATAGAATATAAGCTTCTAGATAAAATATGTGCTTCAGGCATTTTAAATCCTTCAGGAATTTTCATATATATATCATTATCTAATTCACCATACAAGTAGGCTGTCACGACGTCCATCAGATGCATATGCAGTCCTTTTGAGACTGATAAACTAATTAAGAATCTGAACGTAATGGCATCCATTACAGGAGAGTATGCCTCATCATAATCAATACCAAGTCTCTGCGAGAAACCTTGTGCTACGAGTCGGGCTTTATATCGTACTATTTCATTTTTCTCATTTTGTTTTCGTACGAATACCCATTTATATCCAACAGGTTTCACATCTTCAGGTGTGTGAACTACAGGTCCAAATACTTTACGTTGTGCTAATGAGTGTAATTCTGCCTCAATAGCTTCTTTCCATTTTGGCCAATCAATTCTACGTCGACATTCGTTGACTGTCTGTGGCTCAGTCTCTTCATTACTTCTGGTAATGCCAAGAGCTACTTTAAATGAAAATATGTTGTCGATAACAATCTTATTTTTTTTCCAACTTTCTCCTGTATTCATATAACTTATTGAGATCTCATTATTTTCAGGTACCATATCACTTACAGGAGATATCTCTTCAGGAAGTTTCTCTTCTGGGAATTCTTCTTCAGGATTCTCTTCTTCAGGAAGTTTAGATATTGTGTTCTCTTCAAGAGCACTAACTTGCTTATGCATTGTTTTTTGTGTCTTCCTTTTTCTAGGAATCGTGTCTTTTGCACCGATAGGCCTCCCATGCTTCAAGCGTGTTTTAGATTCATTTGCTGTTGTACTAATAGATTGTCCTACAGGGACATCAATACGTGCTGGAGTATTAGCAGCTGGTATATGTGATTTTGTCACATTCTTTGTGTCGGTGAAGGTATCAGGCAATTGATTTGCAATTGTCTGTAAATGAATAATTCTGTGAATTTCTGATTCACATTGACTTGTTCGAGGATCAAGATGAGACATTGTTGCAATATTCCAACTGATCTCTCGTTGCTTTTCTAATTGTGTCCTTTCTCCCCCTAATGGTGGGAAGACTGACTCATCAAAATGACAATCCGCGAAACGTGCCTTGAAGACATCACCTGTTAAGGGTTCCAAATATCTAATAATAGATGGAGAATCAAAACCAACATAAATTCCAAGTCTACATTGGGGACCCATTTTAGTACGCTGTGGGGGTGAGATAGGTACATATACAGTACAACCAAAAACTCGTAAGTGAGAAACATTTGGTTGCTGACCAATAACAAGTTGTAATGGTGAGTACTGATGATAAGCAGTTGGTCGGACTCTAACCAAAGATGCAGCATGCAATATAGCATGTCCCCAAGCAAAAACAGGTAATTTTGTTTTCATAAGTAAAGGTCGAGCAATCAACTGAAGTCGTTTTATAAAAGCTTCAGCAAGACCATTTTGTGTATGTGTGTGGGCAATTGGGTGTTCAACATCAATCCCTATTGACATACAATAATCATCAAAGGTTTGGGATGTAAATTCTCCAGCATTATCTAGTCGTATCGACTTGATTGGGTAATTTGGAAACTGTGCCCGTAAGTGAATAATTTGAGTAAGTAGTCTAGCAAAAGCAATATTACGGGTAGACAGTAAACAAACATGTAACCACTGTGTAGACGCATCTATTAAAACCATGAAATAACGAAATAGTCCACATGGAGGATGTATTGGCCCACAAATATCCCCGTGAATTCTTTGTAAGAATGATGGGGACTCAAGAATTACCTTGGAAGGAGATGGTCTGACAATTAATTTTCCTTGTGAATAGGCAGCACATATATAATCATGTGACAACAGAATCTTCAGGTTCTTTAACGGATGTCCATGTGAGTTGTCAATAATTCGACGCATCATTGTTGACCCTGGATGACCCAAACGATCATGCCATAGTATAAAATTATTTGGGTCAAGACACTTCTGGTGCATCACTATAGGTGATTCTTCTGCTTTTATAGAAGTATAATATAATCCAGAAGACAATGCAGCAAGTTTTTCTGATATATATTTCTTTCCTGACATATAAGCAATAATGCAGAGTTGTTCTACATTATCTGCATTCGTCGTCTCAATATGATATCCATTACGACGTATATCTTTAAAACTAATCAAATTTCTTGTAGATTTTGTAGAATACAATGCATCATCAATGCATAACTTTGTTCCTCTTGGCAATATTATATTGGCTCTTCCGGAGCCTTCAATTAATTTTGTTGTGCCAGAGATTGTCTTGACATTAGTTTCAAGTAATGTCAAGTGTGAGAAACATTTTTTCTCGTAAAGAATTGTGTGTGTTGTTCCACTATCTACCAGACATATGGCTTCACCATTCATTTTAGATATATTCAACGCGTTGATATGATCCATGTATCTATATAACATATTAAATGTGCTTAATTAAAACATGATCATTTATTACAAAGACAAGCAGATGAAGGAAACATTACACAAGCTGATAAGAAACAACATAAATTAGAACAAATAAACAAGAAAATTAAGTAGTGTGGACATCTTCATCACCAATTAAATGGTCTATTCTTCCATTTGCATCTTCAAAGAAATCTGAAATATCAAGATGAGAAATATCAACTTGGCCATCAAAATCTGTAAAATGCAATTCTGCATTTTTTTCTTTATCTTTAATTGAGGTTTGGTAAAGCTCTCTCAAATGTTTGGGCGTACGACAGGTACGTGACAAATGGCCTCTCATCCCACACCTATAACAAGTATCTTCAGATTTCTTAGGAGGAGGTTGATTCTGTAACCCTTTTCCCTTTTCATATTTATTCCACTGTTGGTGGTATGGTGTGGTATTTTTAAATCTCATATGATAACCTCCACGATAATGTCCACGATTGCGACTATTATTCCTGCCATTATCACGACCACGTCCACGACCACGTCTGCTAATTGAGCTTGCATTTACTTCAGGGAATGGAGTTGAACCAGTAGGTCGGGACTGATGGTTTTTCAGTAACAACTCATTATTTTGCTCAGCCACAAGAAGACAGGATATTAATTCAGAATATTTCTTAAATCTACGCTCTCGATATTGCTACTGCAGGAGCACATTCGAAGCATGGAATGTAGAAAATGTTTTTTCTAACACGTCTTCATCAGTAATCTTGTCTCCACATAATTTTAATCGTGAGTTGATTTTAAATAATGCAGAGTTGTACTCACTGACAGTTTTATAATCTTGCAACCTCAGGTGCATCCATTCAGATCTGGCTCTTGGGAGGATTACGGTCTTCTGGTGCTCGTATCTCTCCTTTAAATTTTGCCATAAGAGCAATGGATCTTTTATCGTGAGGTATTCTGATTTCAGTTCCTCATGAAGATGATGGCGAAGGAAAATCATAGCTTTTGCGCGATCCTGCTGGGATGCGTCATTTTCCTCCACTATTGTTTGTTCAAGTGCTTTTGCAGCAAGATGGATCTCGGTATCAAGGATCCACGATAAATAATTATCGCCAGAAATATCAAGAGCGGTAAATTCCAATTTGGCAAGATTTGACATTTTACAATGCTATACCATACAAAACAATAAGCTTAAATCAGGTATGGTGATAATATGATGTATAAATAATTAAACGAAAATCAATGCACTATTCATTGCATTTTATATTATATTTTACTATTTCAATACTATTCATCACTATTCATGAATAGTAACATGCATCGATATATATAATTTTATTATTTTTGTCTTTATTCTAACTTTCAATCCATACATCAAAAAATAGTCAAGTCACATGTCTATGGAAAGGTATTGAAATATGGATTCTAGATCTCTAACTATCATAGGCAAATAATGCAAGATCTGAGAGAAATAAAGCAACAAAGTTTTAAAATAAATACTATTCATCGCAATAGTGAATTACTGTTCATACTATTCACGCGAATTGAGTGCACAGTAAAGAATTCAAAATGAAGATAAATTACACAGAAAAGTTAGTATCATGATGTAAAGGAAACCATAAAGTACTTAGAGTATCGTGCTGATAACGTGTTATAAAAGTAAAGAATATAAGCTGGAGAAAATAAATCAACACAAAGTAGATATCGTGAATAGTTCTTCAGGAACTATAAAATATTTATCATATTTATTCTTCAGGAATATTTAGAGTTGATCTTCTGGATCACCCAAAACTTTATTGCCAATATAAAATAATAATACAACATGATATTTACAACTCACCTAGACAGCTCTTTCTTCTCTTTCCTCTCTTTGTTCTTCCTCTCTTTGATTTCTCTCTTCTGTTTTTTCTCTTTCTCTGCTGGGAGACTCTCTAGGCCTCTCTATTTATAGATACAAAAAGGAGAGAGAGAATAAGGGGGAGGGGGCTGCGGAAGGGATGGCGGCTATAAGCCGCCGTCATCCCATACGTCACAAAACTAAATATATTTGTTAGTATTAAATAGAAAAAGAGCAGCTCAGTCACATTTTGTGCACCTAGTGATGGCATCATATGACTTTGAAAACATAAGTTGACTCTCAAACTGAAGATAAAAAACATGAGAAGAAAGTAGAATGTATATAATGCTTAGTGACTTTTGTGAGGTATGCACTGCAATAATAAATATTCCATTCTTTTCATCATCAAATTTAACCCAATGGGAATGATAGAACGAATCAACTATCCTTGAACATGAACTTCAAAAGGAAAAAGAACAAAGCAAACAACTCAGAATAAGAGAGAATCTGGTCACTTAAGGAGAAAATCAAATTAATGGCCTCAATGGCTGTCAGCAAGGTGCCCCCAGGTTTCGTTGTGTTTAAATAGCTACAAACACCAAGTCTAGACAAGTGAACTTGCCTTGATGAAACGAAAGTGGCTTTCTATGGGGCCTTCTCCTAGCAGGTTTCTATCTCAATGACAGTCTATGTAAATTTGTGAAGTACCCACTTCGGACACAGAGTGAGGATGGAATTGTCCGACATGTCTAGTTAGACATGCACACCTTAAGTATCCCTAAATGGTCGAGTTTACATCAACATTATGCATGTAGCTCCCATTTTAAGCATAAAATACTCTTTATCTGTTTGTAAACACCATCTTATGCTAAAAAAATAAAATAGGTATTTAAGAGATATAAGATCTAGCCGTGTTCTCATGTCTTTGGACATGAGAATTCATCCGATCCTTAAACATATACCTACACCTAACACCGTATCCTGGTCCACGAAACATAAGTGACAATATCATTGTAAAATTTTCCTTTCTACCAATGCCTTAAGGTGGTGAGAAGGTAAGAATTTCTATACGATGGCCAAGAGCATGTAAGGAAATAGTAAAAAATAATATCACAAAGCAAATTAGGACCATGATAGGTAAAGAGAGGACAAAATCGATGGATACAAAATTAGAACCTATGTCAAAACTGTATCTGGACAGGATATGGCATGGGCAAATTAAGCTTTCACATAATATTAGAAAAAGAAAACGAAAAAAAAAATACCAAATCCCACTTTAGTGCTGGAATGCTACAGTCCCCTTCTAAAGCACCCATACAATATAGATTATATTGATTCCTTTTCTATTGATGGAGCCCCTAACCAATAGGACCGAGATTACTTCATATGTATAGACATCCAACACTTTAGTCAAGCAACTATCAATTACATACATGCCCATCAAGTAGCTAACCTCTTTGAAGGGAGAAACTTCATATACTAAAAAGTAGAAGCTAAAAGACTGAGAACTCAAAAAGGTTCATAATTAAACTCCCTCTTAGGTGTAAAATTATGGATCTTGGCAAGTGGAAACCAAGGCATTAAATTGCATCTTGACATCATGGAACCAAGGCCCACATTATTGTACCCTCACCTTCTACATTCCTAACTCCGGTCCCTGATTCTTGTCGTCCTAATATATTTCAACAACCTTGCTTTTGTTAGTAATGACGTAGGCACATGGAGCCTCAACAAGCATCTTAATCCAACAATCCTCTCTCCAACAACTAGTTTTCCAACTGCTAGTGTTTTGGTTTTTCTCTTTCTAACAGCAAGATTACAGTCATAGGGCTAGTTTCAAATGGCTAGTCTAGTTCAATTCAATGTTTGTGTTTGCGTGTTGCATTTGCACGAAGAGGGGAAAGCTCGAATTATTGCGTAATCAAGGACGGGCCATTAGAAGCCTCATTAAGTATACGGTCATCAGCTGGTGAGTCTTCAAATTAACTCCTCTCTCCTCATTTAAAAGGTTTGTCTTCTTCATGCAAGATTATCAACTTCTTTCTTCATCCTTGTATTTTAACTTACATAATATAACAATAACTGAGCTATTTCAAGTATTCGAAACTAGCTAGACAGATCAACTCATACAAATGACGTGGCTATGTGTCACGGGCGATTCCATCAGGTCCCATGACGTGCTTACTCTTGCACCTTAGTGTGCAATGCAAATGCCTGGATATGCCAAGCCACACAAGACGGATGCCCCATACAAACCTTGGCAATCCAGCAACTAGTAGCCTCATGGCCGCATGGACGCAAGCAAGCAGTTGCACACATATGTGCAAGAACACAGCTGCTCACTGCCATTAACATCACATTTGTGTGGAAAACCAAACATATTTTACAACACAACCTAGTGCCTTCTATTAGTTTATATGTAGCACTTTGAACCTTTAGGTATATTGTGCTTTATTTCTTTTTATTTCAATTATTTTAAGCCATTACGACTCCTCAAGATGGGGTATGTTTCTTCCTACCAAACGGGTCAATACTATTATACGGACAGTCAGTCGTGCAAGTTTCTCTGCCACTAGCTTGCTCTCTTTTTCTACATACTTGTGTTTTGTATTGTTTGTGGCAGGCTAATGCATTGTTAAAGCCTTGTACCATACCTTTTGTTTAATAAACTTAAGATCATTTTGCTTACAATTGCGCTTTCCAACCATCGCTGCTTTGGTTACTTTGTCATATTTGCTTGGTTTCATGTTGAATACTTGTGTTTGAGATTCATTCATGAGGTATTGCGTTTGGCGGGATTGCCAGATGAGATTTGGCAGGCACCAGACGTTGTATGTCTTGCCCACAAGCGTCCCCCTGTGACACTCATTTCATAAAACACCTAGGTTCATATGCAAACAAATCACAAGCGACCCGTGACAGTCATTTCATTTCATTCCGCATTGAGTACTAGATTAATGCATCAAAAACTGTTACTCTTGCAGTGGCAGCAACAAATATATTTTATTTTAATTCGTTATTGGTTCATACTTGGGACTCCTTCAGTTTTATCCCTCTTTGATGATGGTGGTGTGGCTTGGGCAGTGCTAATCTGGATCAGGTGTCTCCAAACGTCCCGATGAGGGGAAAGGGGGAAGGTGGCCCAATTTGGGACTTACTAGAACAACAAAGGGAGTTTCAACAGACATCTAGTTGCCCGGACATCATCATTTTGTCATTATTTTAATCATGCAAAGTCAGATAGAGAATGCCAAGTAATAAGACAACACTTTCTATAACCCAGCCAATAGGCCCCTTCCATCTTCCAACCAGGTCCCTACAAGTAGAGTTACACTGTGTTTATTTTGACGGAATTTGTTCCATGGTATCTACTATACTCTACACAGACAGTGGCCCAGGGTTTACACGAATCCTTTAGACCAACTGATCCAAGGCTAGCACATCTTTTAATCACATTTCATCTTCAATTGATGCTTCTAAGAAGTTGCCAACCATTGCAGAAAATTCATTTACATCGACTCTTGAGTCTTGGCTAATAAATCTTGTGAAGCTGATGTAGGCAATTGAATTTTTCAACAGGGGGCTCCTGAGGTATTAAAATGAACGGTGGAGGCTATTGAAAAACCTAGCCTTGGTTTATGTTTTACAATAGAATGGATATTATGCCAATCCTAGGATAGTTATGGCTATGGCTATGTGCAAACAATAACAGTACGACATGAGGGGGGGGGGGGGGGGGGGGGGAGGGAGGGGGAAGGAGGTGAATAAGTCTCTACTCATTTTTTAAGTAAGTCTTAGCAATGATTAATCTAAAGCAAACCACAAACATAAATCAAACACATAACCATCAACACACAAGATTTTTAGCATGGAAACCCAAAGCGGGAGAAAACCACGGGACCTAGTCAGCTAATCAAGCACTATTAAGCAATAATATAAAAGAGTCAACTTACAACCTAACCCTATATACTCCCAATCCATGGGTGCCAAATCCACGTGCTTGCGAATGTGCTCTTCTTGTATTGATCGAATCTCACGATCACATATCTATCTCTTGATACGATTTTTCAATGCTTGATTGAGTGTCGACCTCCACGACACCTTTTGAATCCTTCAAGAGCTGAACTCAAATCCACCACCGTCTTGAACTCTTCCAAGACATCAACCAATCGACGATGAATGTTGATATTGCTAAGAATTAGGTTGAGAGCCTCTTTAAGGTATGTAGAAACCTTTAGAATGATTTTTGCATTAGCTTTGCTCTCATAGAAATCCTTTGAATCTAAATGGATTAAGTAATCAATTCTTTTAAAGCTGTTTTGGCCTCCTTAGACTTGTCTTTTAACCTAGCCATAGCCTTATATATATATATGAGAGGCGACAAAGGGTTTTTGGGCATCCAAAAACATTAAGAAAAGCTCACGGTGGTGTCCCTAGGGTTTAAATCTCGTGTGTTTCGCTTCCTGCAAGGTCTGGTAATGTTCAGCGAAGTTCACACCTCATGGCCGCGAGGTCCAGCGAACCCTTCATCGAATCTTTTTCTTCCAGCGAGGCCTGGTGAGGTCCAAGGAAGGTCTAGCGAAGGTCCGGCAAAGTCTTAGCCGTTTGACACCCAATCTGTTTCTTCCAATGAGGTCTGGCGAAGGTCCAACGAAGGTCTAGCAAGGTCTAGCGAAGTCTAGAGAGGTCTAGCGCAGTCTTCAGTATTGAAGCCATAACGTTTTACTCAGATATCGAAATGATGAGATTCAAAGTTTCTTGGAAAGAAGACTCGAAGATCTACAACTTTTACTAAAATGAGCCTTTCCGAATTCGAACCATATCACGGTTAAAAACCAGATACAAGAGAACTGATCTGCTAAAGGCAGATTCATTTGAATTTTATAGGAGATCGTCTTCTCAAAATTCATCCAGCTGTTGTTAATTCTTCCTTTGAGGCTTTATGAAAGCAAATTCCTAACATCTAAGGTCATTATAATGTGATCAATACACTTAAGCCTCACACAAGACATAAAGAGATTTTGGCTTCAATTTATATGGCACAAAGAGAGCCAAATTTCTTAATAGCTATCATATGTGAATATTGTGTGATCTGTACGGTATGCGGAAGTAGGTGAAGCCACTGATGTGGCACTTTCTTAACACATATTACTTGAATGGATGATGCTACTACAGCTTGTTGTCATAACTTACAGAATTATAATTATTTAGTTTCAAGAAAGACACATCAGAATAATTTGCTTCCAATTCATATGAAATTCATTGAATTTTTTGTTTATTCCAAAACTAGTCTAAACCTAATAAGCACGGATACGAACACGGACATGAATACGGACAAATACGGACATGAGACTGCAATTTTCAAAAAGTAAAAACACAAGATACGGCAAAAAAATATAATTTTATAGATTTTTATGTATAATGTATACGAATGTAACATCCACAAGTTATCAAAAACCATCTTAAATGTGTCCAATATGTGTGTTAAATGTGTCTAATATGTGTCATAGATGTGTCCAATATGTATCCTTTAGTGTCATTAAAGTGTCCATTGAAAATAAATAAATAAAAATTCAAAGTGTTCGACAAATATACCGGTGTGTCTGAGGAGTATGTATGTCTGACAAGTGTTGGACACAGATATGGCACTCTAAATGGAGTTTCCATGCTTCTTAGGTCTAAACCAAAGGGACATTAAAAATCTAAGGTCTAAACCAACACTCATATGTCTAAGGCTCTTCAGACTCGCTAAGCAACCACCCTCACAAGTTGATGAATCAAACTTATTCCCATCTACCAGCAATTTGGAATATTATAGCTTGCTCAAAGTACAGATACCACTAGAAACCTAAGATTCATAAAATTGCAAATCCTACCAATGCAAACCCAACACTCTTGGAAACATTGTCAATTTTCAGAAAGCATTGGTGCGTACTGGGATTTCTCCTGCAGGTCTCAGTCACAAAATCACCTTATACCCTTCCACTTACAACATCTACATACAACAATATAAATATAATTAAGCAATTATTCTTGTTGAATTGTTGACCACCAACTTATATAAAAACTTAAGCTATTAGAGAGAAGGGTAACTTTATTATTTAATTCTTAACACACCCCCTCATATATGACCAGGCTCTTCATCATAAGTGTGCCCAAACATGTGGAAATATTCAATAATTAGAAAGTGAGATTTGAATTCAAGACCTTGCCTGTTGTGATAGTTGACCACCAACTTATCTAGAAGGTTAAGCTATCAGAGATAGGGATAACTTCATTATTTATTTCTTAATAGTTCTACATTTAAGGATAGTCATCAGACCAAATGTTTGTTAGTCCATTGGATATCCCTAAAAGTTTTTACAAAGAAAAAGATTCGAAGGAGGATAAAGTGGTAATTTCACGATTAAAATTTGCCACATTATTAAAAGCTCCTCTTTGTTTTTTTTTTTTTTTCTTTCTATTTTCCACCACCTCAATCGATTTCTTATCTCAGCTACCTAGTTTCTCTCTCTTTTAGTTTTGACACACGCACACACACACATTGGCTTCTAGTTTGAAGGAAACCCCAGCTCTACAGATGTGATCAACACAATTGATTAAGCATACAAAATTTTATTTTCCCTCTTTGGTGACAGTTTCTTCACTGCCTTCACCATCTCACCCATTAGATTCTGATCTCTTCTTCTCGTATCCCCCTTCCAAACGAACATGGAAGTATACAGGTTAAATAATTAGTTTATGAATTTCTTCAAAACTCAAAAGATAACTTTTTTCCTGATAGTTTGAGTGCAGGCTCAATAAATCGGACTCAAGTTTAAGAAGATAGCTCTAGACAGTCACCAAGCCCATCCCTTGTGATCAACCTACAGCGACACTAGTTGAATGGATACAACTCTAGCCAGCTGGATTTGTAAACGTATCCGAGTTATTGAACACACCACACAATGGCCATAAGTTCCGTTAGACATTTTAAGTACTTTTAGAACTAAAGCATGTAGCAGCTCCATCTTTATTAACCCACTCCAGTTCCCGTCATTAATTGATGTGTGAGACAAAAAAAGAAAGTATTTCTTAAGTTTCCTCAAGCCAAGCACAAGGTTTTAGAACACCTTTATGTCCAATTGGGTCAGTCTCCATCCAATATATCACCTACTGCTTAACAGGATTATACGGTTTTTTTCCCAAGTAAGAGGAGCATACTTTGATGTTCCATATAAGTCATAAAGATGTTTCCTAGTGAACATGCGCTTGAATGATGTCGCGCCTAGATTTTTCGCATTTGAGGAATACACACACAAACAAGAAAAATACTGTACTCTCTCGTTAGAACTCATCCTCCTAGAAGAATAAGTGCGACTAAGTTTGAATTGAAAATTAATTTGAATAAAGGGCCTTTGGAAAACATTTGGATTCACCACCTAACTTGACTAAGTCACCTAAAAACTAAGCATAATTCAAAGACTACACTTAAGGGTTTTTTAAAACGATTTTGAAAATATCTCCTCAAGAGAGGGTTTTTAAGAGAACAGGTTATTTGACAACCTCTAGTAAATATTTAAGCCCTTTTTTTAAAATAACTCCATTTGGTCTTTTGAAAACAGTGATCCTAGGTTTGGAGGTTGGTTACGTGTAGGGAAGATGCACCCTACCCCGCCCTTGTGGTACCTACATGTCTATTCACCCTAGATTCACCCATTAAAATCTTCAATTAATATATGTCCAAAACTACCCACTTTAGGAAAGAACTTTGAAAAGAAATTGACATGATGCATGATATGCGAATGCAAGAATTTGATTTTATTTTGAAAATAGATTTGAAAAGGACTTGATTTGATTTGTAAGAAAGTTTTAGAAATTGAAAATAGATTTTTAGAATTGGAAGTTTGAAATAGAACAAGGAATTGGAAATTGAAAAAAAGTTATGGAATTGAAAATTTGAAAAAAGTTATGACCGCACTAGTGAGGGTTGTCTACATATCCCTTTTGAGGAATCAGGTCAGCTGTAGTTTGGACAAGAGTTCGATTGAAAAGAGAAGATTTTGATTGGAAAAAGAAATTGAGTTGGAATTCGAATTGGAAGATTAGGAAATCAGGATTGAACTTAGACCTAGAATTGAACTTGAAAGAGGATTTGACCCTTGGAAGAGAATTTGGCCTAGATTTGGAAAGATGGAGTTTTGGGAAACCTAGACTTAGGAAAGATGGGATTTAGGAAAGATTTGAGATTTAAGAAAGATTTGACTCGAACTTTGGACTTGGAAGATTAGAGAAGTTGGATTTAGGAAAGGTTCGAATTAGGAAAGTTCCATTTTTGAAAAATTTCATTTTAGGAAAGTTTCGATTTAGGAAAGTTTTGAATTAGGAAAGTTTCAAAATAGGAAAAGTTTGATTTTAGAAAGTTTTTGAAATAGGAAAGTTCGAATTTAGAAAGTTTTGAATTTCGAAAGTTTTGAAATTTAGAAAGTTTAGAATTTTAGAAAGATTCAAAGTTTGAGTTTTAAAAATACTTGAGATTAGAAAAGGCTTGAGTTTAAGAAAGATTTAAAAATTTAGATTTGGAAAGTTGAAATTTGGAAAGGTATGGAATTAGGAAAGGTTGGAATTAGGAAAGAGTAAGAAGCTTAAAGTTAAGAAAAGATTTGAAAGTTTAAGTTTTGGAAACTTAAGGTTTAGGAAAGTATGAGATTAGAAAGGGTTCGAATTTTAGGAAAGATTTGGATTGAGAAGGATTGGGATTCCTATTTCCTAAAACAAAAGATTAGATTTCGTTTCTAAAAAAAGATGCTTTGATTTTATTTCCAAAAACGGAGGATTGGATCTAGTTTCCTAAATGGGAGATTAGATTTGGTTTCCTAAAGAGAAGATTGGATTTGACATGGAATTGGAAAAATGAAGTTTTGGAAATCCTAGAGTTTGGGATAGAAAATAGGTTTTGGAAATATATGGTTATGATGTAGAAAACAGGATTTGGAAACCTAAAGTTTGAGGCAAGATTAAAAATCATGTTTTAGGAAAGAAAATTAGGGTTTCCTAATCTTTGGCTTTAGGGTTTAACTTGGATTCCAAGAAAAGAGATTTTGGAAAGTGAGTTTTTGGAAAGGGAAATTTTTGGAAGGAAATTTTAGAAAGGAGTTTTTAGAAAGTGAATTTAAAAAAAGAGTTTTGGAAAGAGATTTGTGGAAAGAGTTTTTGGGAAGGAGATTTTAGGAAAGAAACTTAGGGAGTGATTTTAGAAAGTAAATTTTGAAGAGAGCTTTTTGGGAAAGTAAGTTTCATAAAGGGAATTTTTAGAAAACAATTTTGGAAATGAGATTGGAGAGAGATTTTAGAAAGAATGTTGAAAAAGGTATTTTGAAGAAGATTTTAAAAAGAGGTTTTGAAAAGTAAATTTGAAAAGCAATTTGGAAAGGGATAGAATATGGACTTTTCAAGCCTATAAAAATATCTCACTTTCCTAAAACGATTCTAACCATAAGAAGATTAGAACCATTCTAGGATTGCGGTTTTGAAAACAACAATGATTTGAATATATGGACCATATTGTTTACTTTAAATGTAATACTTTCCTAAAGCAACTCTAACCATGCAAAGGCTAGAATCACCTTAGGATTGTGATTTTAAAAATACATTTTGAAGAAGAAAATTTTAATGCAAGTTTTGAAAACAAGTTTAAAAACAATTTTTAGAGAGATGCATGATCATTATATGCACAATGCAAGTTGGAGTTGTGAACATACAAGATTAAAGGCTTCACCACATAATCAAGGGGGCCGAACTCACGTGGTCTCCGGTTAGAGTAAGAGAAAGCCTCCGACACGGTAACTTTCAATGGCCTAATCCTACACATGAACTGGGAAGTCCCTTGTTTAAAGCATGCAAGAAAGGGGTGGAAGAAGATGGGGGATTAAAATAGAAGAAAACCTAAGTGGGTTCGAAGAGAGAAGAGAGAGGGGAAAAATTGCGTAAACGTAAATAGAAAGCCTACCTTGTGTCTTCTTTTATTTGCTTGGTTTTATTCGCTTTATTCTTCTTGCTTTGCTTCGGTCTTCATCTTGATGTTTAAGAGATTGCTTGGATCTTTAGAAACTTTAGAGTTACAGTACTTCAATGGAGGCTTTGGAGGCTAGTGTCAGAGTGTATAGAGGTGTATGTGAGTGTATGAGAGCTAGGGTTTGTATATGGAGGCTAGGGTTTTGGTAAACCTAAAGAAGACTATGGTTTGGGGAAGCTACGAGTTTTGTGTATCGAAGAGGAGAGTTTTTAGACTGAGTTTGCGGACCTTTTTCACTATGGAGGAGGCTTTGTATTTATAGAGAGAGGATTGACCTGGCGCCTGTTGTAATGGCGCGAGGCAAAAATTCCTTCTGACGCCACTTCTCACTTAGGAAAGTTTGAAAGGCCGGGAATGGTTCGGAAGGCCGAAAAAAGACAGGAACCCCTAAAATAGTGTCTCGGGGGTAGACTTGAAAAATGATGACATGATTTGTTGGAAGGGCTGACCAGGCCATTAGGGACAAAAACGGTTAATCGGGCCGGAAAGCTACCGGGATAGACTCAGAATATCCCGAAAGAAGACTGGAAGCTTGGAAACATTAGCTAGAATGTTCCAGAAGGCTACCGATTTGATACCCAGAGCCGGTGTGGTGAGAAAAGGAAAACGGCCCGCCAAGGGCAAAATGATCATTTTGCACCGGGCTTGCTAGAATTGACTCGAAATGACCTAGAAATGTATTAGAAGGCCAGGGACACTATCAAAATAATTCCTGGGAGGTTACCAATTTGATACCTAGAGCCGGTGTGGTTCTCGGGGCACTCGGATGCCTAGAGGCAAAATGGTCATCTTGACCAGAATGTCTCGGAAATGGCTCGAAACTTACTAGAAGGCACCTAATCATGCCGGATTTTCTTTAAGACAATCTTGGAATGGTGGACTTACCGTTCTGAGAACTTAGGTACTTTCTCAAAGAAAGTTTCGGAAATGGCCCTAGGGCAGTTTGGTCATTTTTCACCGGAGTGGGCTAGCAGGCACTGGTGTTGACCTGGGTTTTGAGTGTTTCCATCACTTTGAAGGTGGTCCCGTGATATAGGGGTTTGTCAGTAATTTCCTATATTGACTTGTTTGCAAGTGTTTCCGCCACTTTGACAGTTGCGAGGTTTACGAGTATTTTCATTACTCTAATGGGTTGCGATCATTCTAGAAACTACCTGATCTCGGGAAGCTGCTAGGTGAACTTAGCGCTTGAGGAATCAACTTTCTTGGAAGGTGTGCTGAAACAAACATTTCTTCATTAGCGAGCTAGCAGCCACCAAAGGTGGACCGTTCTACCATCTAGGGGACTTGGAGTCTTGTCCTGGTCGATAGGTTTGAAGGGACTTACCGTTCTGAAAGTTCTCTCGAAAACGTGTCAGACAGGATGGACTTACTACCTTGCAGAATTAACTATCTTGAAAGGTGTGCCAAAGTGGATTTGAAATTGGAATTGGATTGAAAAGAGGACTTACCGTCTTCGAGAAGATGCCTATTGGAATTGGACCGAACAATGCCCCAAGGGCACTTTGGTCATTTTGCTTCTATTTGGGCCTAGTGGACTCGCAAAGCGATTGATTGATTAGATTAGACTTGAAAAGTTGATTTAAATTGGAATATGTCCATATTGACTTGAACTCAAGTCTGGACGGACTGAAGATTACCGAGTGGGCAAAAATGGGAGGCTTACAATTGAGACAAAGAAAATATATTAGAACATCCTCAAAGATATGCACCTGTATAATATTAATTAAGATGCTTCCTACATGGTAGGATCCACATTTCCCAAGTAATGTTATCGAGTAATTTTCTTTCTTCCAGTTAATTGGAACTGTGATTAGGTAACTCATGATGCAATGGAGAGATAGCTCAATCCCTAATGTGCACCAAAATCAGCAACCAAGTTCCTTTCAATTCAATATGCCGAAAGCCATATGCTACTCTGTTAGAAGAATTTCATCATATTAAACAAATAAAAATCAAATGAAAAAAGCATTACTTTCTAAAGTCATATTAGGTTATGATGGCAATATGAGCTTTGGAAACATAAGAAACCAAATGTTTCATACTTTAAAACTTTTGGATGCAAATGCTTTGTATTGAATAATAACAATGACAATCTTAGTAAGTTTGATACAAAATCAGATGAGGGTTTCTTTCTTAGCTATTCCACTCATAGCAAGGTCTATAGAATTTTCAATAAAAAAAACTTTTAGAAGAATCAGTGCATGTTACCTTTGATAAACTAAATTCTTTGCCAAAGAATATTGTGAGTGGTGATATGTAACAAAACTTGGACAAATTGAATATCAATCCAACTCAAAATGAAGCTATACTACAAGAGAAAGGAGACCAAAACATTCCTTCAAGCCAACAAGATGTAAATTAAGGGTTGTCAAAGGAATGAAATTTTGTCCACAACCATCCAACAGAGCAAATATTAGGTGATCCATTACAAGGGGTAAGAACAAGATCATCTTTTAGAAATAAATATAACCATCTTGCTTTTATATCACAAATTGAACCAAAATGCTTTCAAGAAGCTGAAAAAGATGAATTTTGGATTATGGCCATGCAAGATGAATTAAATCAATTTGAAAGGAATGAGGTTTGGAACCTTGTTCCTAGGCTTGAAGATCATCCTATAATTGGAACCAAATAGGTGTTTAGAAACAAAATGGATGAATCTAGAACTGCTATGAGAAACAAGGCCAGACTTGTAGTTCAAGACTATAGTCAAGAAGAAAGAATTGATTTTGATGAGACCTATGTACCTATAACTAAATTAGAGGCTATTAGAATGTTGCTTGCATTTTCATGCATTAAAAATTTCAAACTTATTCAAATGGATGTAAAAAGTATATTTTTGAATGGTTTTATTTCTGAAGAGATTTATGTTGAACAACCTTTTGATTTTGAAAATTCAAAGTATCCAAATCATGTTTTCAAACTTATAAAAACACTTTATGGTTTAAAAAAAAAAGCCCCAAGGGTTTGGTATGAATAGTTGAGTAAATTTTTTATTGAAAATGGTTTCACAAAAGGAACGGATGATACCACACTGTCGCACTTCGATTTTTCGCACTTGAGAAAACAAGTGAGAAAAACATGGTACTCTCATGTTAGAACTCATCCTCTTAGAAGGGCAAGTGCGACTAGGTTTGAATTAGAAATTAATTTGAATAAGGGTTTTGGAAAAAAATTTAGAGTCACTACCTAACTTTGTTAAGGTGAGTTAGGTCACCTAAAATTAAGTACAATCCAAAGATTAAACTTAGGGTTTTTAAAAGGATTTTAGAAAACTTCATCAAGAGAGGTTTTTTGAAGAAAACATGTTATTTGGCAACCTTTGAAAATATTTAAGCCTTTTTTGAAAATAACTCCATTTTGGTCTTGTGAAAACAATAATTCTAAGTTTGAAGGTTAGTTACGTGTAGGGAAGACATCCCAAGATTATCACCTTGCCCTGCCCTTTCAGTACCTACATATCTAATCACATATTTGGTTGACTCACTTGAATAATCGGTTACTAATATCTACTTAACATCCACTTTAGAATTTTAAAAAATGGTTTGGTCATCACTTTTGAGATGAGATGATGTAATGATGCATGTTTTGAAAGACTTGAATGGATTGAATTTGAAAAAGGTTTTTTTGAAAATAATTTAACTTGACAACATTTTTGAAAAGCGAATTTTGACTTAAAATGGAGTTATGACCACACCTATTTGAAGGTTGCCTATGTATCTCATTTGGCGAGAATCAGGTCATTCGTAGTTCAAGCCATGATTCGATAGAAAATAGGCTCACTGAGGCCATTGGAAGACACATTGGGGTCTAGTTTTGAAAAGTAGGCACATGAGGGCCTTTGAGAACTTTGAAGACACATTGAGGTCTTTAAAAAGTTTTGAAGACACTTTAAGGTCTTTGAAAAAAGAGAACTTGAGAGTTTAGAAAAATACCTTTAAAATAGGACTTAGGATGTTTGAAGTGTTTTTGAAATCAGGTTTGAAGATGATTTTAAATGTTTTTAAAATTATGTCAAGGAAATTTTGAAATGTTTTAAATCAACTCAGAGGAGTTTTGGAAGTGCCTTGAAACAACTCAAGTGAGTTTTGGAAAGGTTTTGAAATAATTCAAGGAAGTTTTGGAAATGTTTTGAAACAACTAAAGGGAGTTTTGAAAATGTTTTGAAACAACTCAAGGAAGTTTTGAAATTGTTTTGAAATAACTCAAGAGAGTTTTGAAAATGTTTTGAAGTCTTGTTTTGAAATTTTTGGAGGTCGAGTTTGGATTAGAATGCTCTTGTGAACTAGTTTTTGAAAATCTTTTGAAAGTTGTTTTTGAATACCTTATGGAATGCATGTTTAATGTTTCATCACCTTAAGAAATTAGTCATTGAAGAACTAAACTTCCTTAGGGCTGTAAGTTTTGAACTAAACTCCCTTAGGGCCATGAGTTTTCCAAATATGTTCAGAAAAGGGGCTAAAAACTTCCCTTTGATTTTTAAAACTTTAAGGTTATAGAACCCGTCTTGAATGTCTTACTTACACTTGAACACTCCTAACCATGGAAGGATTAGAATTGCTTCAAGAATGTGATGTTTGAAAAAGACTTTTGAAAAAGACTTTTGAAAAGCAATTAGGGTTCGACACCCTATATGGACCTTAGAAGGTCACACTTGATGTGTCACTTTCTCTAAAAAAACTTAACCATGAGAGGGTTAAGATCACTTTTAGAGTTGTGAGTTTTGAAATCACTTTTGAAATAGCTTGTGAAAATGATAAATGCCTAGCCACTTTTGTCAAGACAAGTTTTAAGAGAATTCTTGAAAACATTTTGGAATAGGGTATGGAAGAATTAGAAAAGACTTTTGAATTGATTTTTTAAAACTCAAGAGAGTAGAATATTTTTTAATGCATGCCATGCAAATGATTTTTGTAATTGAAAAAAGGTTTGAAAGAAGTTTAGAATTGGAGACTTTGAAGCCTTCTAACCATGGTTGGGATGACCTAAGGTTAACTAACTTGAGTTAGGTTAAACTAGGGTTGGATTGACCTAGGGTTAACCAACTAGAGTTAGGCTAACCTAGGATTGGATTGAATTAGGGTTAACTAACTAAGTTTAGATTATCCAAGGGTTAAGGGGACCTAGGGTTAATTAATTAAGCTTAGGTTAATCTAGGGTTTGGTTGACCTTGGGTTAACTAACTTGGGTTAAGTTAACCTAAGGTAAGACAACTAGGGTCAAGTTAACCTAGGGTTGGAAGGTAGTTTTGAACTAGGGTTTGGACCTAGTGTTTTGGAAAGGAGGTTTAATGCATGAATTTTGAAAAGGGGTTTCAGAAACCATGATGTTTTGTAAAGGATTTGGAAAATAACTCTAAAGAGTTACATGAATTTTAAAAAAGATCATTGCATGAAAATGAGCTCTAATCAAGTGTATGATTTGTATGGTTGATATTTGAAAATCACTCAAAAGAGGGTTTCATTGGGACCATTATAACCACTAATTTAAAGAGAGCAAAACTTTTGAAAATCAACAAGTAATGATGGTTTTAGAAAACCATTTCTTTACGCAAAATAAAAAGAATGAATTTTTAAAAAACTATCTTAGAGAGGGTTGTTTTAAAAACCGTTTTTGGGGTATAGAAAATCACTCTAGTGAGCTAGGGTTCCTATGGTCAATAAACGAGGAAACAACTCAAAAAAGGCTTCCATTTGTACCATTTCAACTACAAAACTCAAGAAAACAAAGCTTTAAAAATCATATACAAAGAGAGAGTTTGAAAACCATTTTAACAATAATGAAGACAAATGCCCTTTTGAAAACCTCCCTTAAAGAGAGTTATTTTGAAAACCACCTTTATGATGAAAAAGACTAACTCTAATGAACTAGGTTTTATTTGGTCAAGATAATCGAAAATCACTCAAGAGAGAGTTCCAAGGGACCATTTCAACCACAAAATTTATGAGAGTAGATTCTTAAAAATCAATATAAAAGAGAAGGTTTTGAAAGCCACTTTTATGCAACATGAAATGTAAAGAAATACAAGTATGCAAAGTATAGGTTAGGAGGCCAATGGAGAGTTTTCTAGAACATGAAAACTTGGGGTTTCATCCTAGACTTCAAAGAACCAAATCTTAGCAATTTTTAGAAAACCATTTTTATAACGATTTAAGAAAAGCATGAAGATGTCAAAAGTAAGAGCAAAGCCAAGCATGCAACCCATGAATATAAGAGCCATATGCAAGGGAGTTATGAAGTCATACAAGGCTAGAAGGCCACACCATATTACAAGGTGCTCCAAGGCCATACCATCTCAAAGTAGACTTGTGAGAGATGCCCCTACAAGGTGGATCCCACAAGCTTTCCTCTAGGCATGACCTAAGAGCTCTCTTGTTATAAGCATGCAAGAAAGGGGGGTAAAAGATGGGGAGTAAAATAGAGAATAGCCTAAGTAAGTTAGGAGGGAGAAGAGAAGAGTGGGGGTAACAAAATCTTAATAGAAATATTACCTTGTCTTCACAACTTCTTCAAGCTTTAATGGAGAGCTTTGCATGAGGTTCAAAGGGTCTTTAAAGCCTTGAAGTGGGCTAGAAATGGCTTGAGTCTTGCTTTAGAGGCTTTAGGGATGAGGTGAATAGGCTTAAGGTGGGTGGAATCTAGCTTAGATGCTTGGAAGGTTAAAAGAGGTGGAGTATTTAGGATTTTTCAAGGTTCTAGGAGTGTTTCAGTAGGGCTTCTCCATTGTTTTCAACTTTGGAATACTTAGGGGGGTGGCCTGGTATTTATAGGCCATGTTCTAGGATTTGGCTCATGTGGTACATGCACCTAAGCAATTTTTGCCCTAGTATATGTAGCACATGCGCCAGTACTATTCTAGTGGTTGAATGCCATGTGGCACCATTTTTGCCCTAGTATATGTAGCAAAGGTGTTTTACGCATTTCTTAAATCATTTGATGGTACACTATAATTAGGGAATCGGAGGAAAAGACAACCCTAGTAGAGCATCTGTGAGACGCTCCAGGGTTTCTAAAAGTAACAATTTTCAAGCCACATGATCAAGGACTTCGGGAAGCAATCTATTCAATCGAGCTGTATTGATGGAAAGACTTATGGACGGGCTTCTAGAAATTTCCTAATTTATGCATTTTTCAAGTTGTTTGACAGTGAATTATAATTAAGGAATCAGGAGAAAAGACAACCCTAGTGGATCATCTGTGAGACGCTCCACGAGGACTTTCTTTGACTTAAAAGTGTTTGGTTCACGGGGCTCACCTTGGATTGAACATGGGCGGAGAATATGGTATGTCGGTTTGGTACCCAGAACAAGTGTGGTTTCGGGACGCACTCGGGCCACTAGGGGTAAAATGGTTATTTTGATTAGAATTGGTCGAAAAGAGGCAGGATGGATTGGAGTGGCATATTAAACATGCCGGACTATTTGGGGACATTCTTGGAAGGTGTATTTACCCTCTGAAGGGATTTGTGCTGTGCTGGTGTGCTTAGGGGAAAAAATTGTCATTTTGACTGAAGTTGACTGGAACAGGACTAGAATTGGTCAGAATGGTGTATTGAGTGTGCCTAATTGCCTAAGGACATTTTGGAACGTTGGACTTACTATCTTGAGGGATTTTGAACTTTCTCAAAGACGTGTCTAGAAGCCCAAGGGGCAGGTTTGGTAATTTTTCACCGAGTCAGGCTAGCAAGCGCCGATGTTGACCTAGGTGTTGGTTCCCGAGACCGCCCGGTCTCAAAAAGCTACCTGTGTAGTGTAGGTCCCTAAGACCGCTTGGTCTCAGAGAGCTATCTGTAGGGTGGTATTGCTGCCTAAGATCGCTTGGTCTCGAAGAGCTACTGGATAACGGACACTCTATATTGGTGGGCTAGCAGATGCCAGAAGTGAACTATCTGAAATTTAATAAGGTGTTGGTCCCAAAGATCACCCGATCTCAAGAAGCTACCAAGATGGCGTTGGTTCTCGAGACTGCCCAGTCTTGGAAAACTGCCTGGAACGCCTAAGGGCAGTATGGTCTTTTTAGCTTCAATTGGGCCTTACGGGCCCGGAAAGTGACCAGTTGACTGGACTGGAATTTGAAAGAGTCAGTCTGGGCGCAAATATATTGTGATGTTCAAAATTAGATCCAGTCGGGTCAGAGATTGCTCAATGGGCAAAAATAGGGCGCTTATAGCTGCTCCTCTTTTTCGGTCTTTATTTGTTGAAGATGGAAAAAAAATGATAAAGTAAGAATCTCATGTTGGTCTTAAGGCGATCAGGGGGACGGCGGATATGAATTTGAAGGGTTAAAAATTTTGGACAACCTCTAGGTTTCTTTTGGAAACTTTAATTTTGGTTCTTTTAGGGGTCGAGATTGGAAGTGTTGGTTTATGAACTTTTGGGTTCGGAATGCTTGGGTTTTTGAAAAATGGTAGTTTAAAATTTTGATTTTTGGTTTTTAGAACTCTCAAAAATGATTTTATGGCCTTGGGACGTTTAAAACTGGTTCTGGCGGGAAGCTAAAGCATTTGGGGCATGTAACACACACGTATAGCCAAAATTGGCCTTGGCACATATGCTAGATGCGCCAGGCTCACCTCCTACCAGGCACATGTAGCAGATGCACCAAGCTGGGCTTTTAATCCAAAAAATAGGCACGAACTTCATTACGGGTTCATAATATTTTGAGTGATTTTTAAGAGCTTGGTCGATGTATTTCGTAGGCAATCAGTTAGGGACCGCGAGGAAGGCTTCTGGGGACGTCAGGCACTTGCCGGAAGTTATCACTATCACCAGATTCTCGCCGGAAAGTTCATTCTCGCCGCAAAACCAAAAGGTTAAAACTTCTTGATTTTGGTTAATCTCAATGCATATGTGCTCATTTTTTTGCCAATGATTAGTGTAGATCAATGTTTTAAAATGTTTTGAACATAATGAGTGGATCGTTTTCACGGTTCGACGATGATTTGAGTGTTTTTGGGTGATTTTGCATGTTTATATAAAAGGGTTTCTTGTAGAGTTTAGAAAATTGTTTGTACAAGTTTGGGTTTGGGTTTTGTTGCTTGATTTTTATACCGGACATCTTTGAAAAATGTGATGAACAACCATAGAAAGTTTTGTAACTTTTTGAAATATTTTAAATTTTGAATTTTTTAGAAATTGGAAAAATAGGGAAAATGAGAGACAATTTAGAAAGTCGACGTATTTGGTGGTAGAAAAATTGTGGGGTATTTTAAAAAAATTTTGGGGATTTTTAAAAGATTGAAACCAACTTAAGGAATTCTAAAAAGTGGGAAAATTGGTTTAAAGAATTGCGTTTGCTAGTGGTTTGTGTGTCATGGAGGACGGGATTGTGTTGGTTGGCGTGGTTGACTGCCTGGAATAGCCTTGAAGAACATGATTTTGTGACTTGTTGAATTTTGGTTATGGACTTTTTAAGGCGAAACTTTGCCAAAATTTTTAGAAAACTCGAACTTAAAAGGGTTCAATGTTTTGATCCTAAAACTTGTAGGAATTTTCTAAAAAAAGGGGTGCTTTGGGAAAAGGGAGTTGTTTTGCCTTATTTCCTTTTCGTAAAGCGCCTAGCTTGTTTTTTTTTAATTTTTTTAAAATGGGTGCTTAGTCAGGGTATGATTTCAAGAACTTGGGGTGTGAGTGATAGAGTCATGCGGGGAGGACCTTGTGCGAACGTACCTAGAAGCTGGAACTTGTTAAGATCCGTGATTGGGGCTTTTGAGGGAAAAAGCCAGGTGAATCAAGAATTTTAGAAAATTGCCTTTGAAACGAGGCTTTTGAAGGAAAAAAAGCCCGAAAAACTGGTTTGAAATCTTGAGGTGGAACTTTTTGAGGAAAAAATTTGAAAAGCATTAGAAAACTTGAAATAAAACTGGGAAAAGGACATGACCTTGACTTCTTTTTCTTTTCTTTTTTTTTTTCTTCTCTGTCTCTTTTTTTCTTTTCCTTTTTCTCTCTATATCTACCTCTCTTTGCTCTTTCTTTTTTTCTTGTGTAATTTCTTTGTTTCTTTTCTTTTTCTTTTCTTTTTTTTTTTCATACATATCCTGTTACTGATTAACTTTCTATATTCCTTTTTGTTGTTGCTTTTCAGGATTGCAGATACCGGCGATGGTGGTTTAGAAAGGGGGCACCGTGGGAGGGCGCCACGGGTTGATTCCGAGGAGGGTAATGCCAACCAGAGTTGCTCTGTCCATGGCAGGAGTAGTCATTCCCAGCAGTGTTTGAGCTAGATAGCTTCTAGTGGGAGTTCCACGAGAGGCCAGTCTTCTGCTGCCTCAGGCGAGAGGATTGAGGAGGAGGTTGACATGTTCGTTGATTAGAGGACCAGGTATGGGATGGCATCTATTCATGAAAGGCGTAAGGATGCCTCCTTCTTCAGCGTTTAGTTGGTGATCCCTAACATTTCACCTTTGTGGGATCTGGCCTACCAACCGAACCTTTATCTATGTTATGGTTGGATGCCATCGACTACTCATCGTTCGTTCAGAGGGGCCGTTATCTCTGCCTTAAGAGCCATACAGGTGTCGGCTCAATCTTACTGGAATTTCCTCCTCCAGATTGGCTTTGGCACCTTTATGACCCTTCAAACGGACAAACTGGATCACATGCTGGTGATTAGGTTACTCGAGAGATGATTTGGAGAGATTGGGACCCTGTATTTGGTAGGTTTTAAGGTGGGGCCCACCCTTATTGACTGGGTGATGATCACGAGCCTATCTTTTGGGGGGATCCCGATTTCTTTGTAGCCCGTGACTCCTGCTGAGGCCTCCCTTCTCCTAGGCTTGCTAAGGATTACCGGTTTGAGTTTATTAGCTTTGCTCTTGGGTCCAACGGAGACGACTTTTGCTCTTGAGCCCTTCCTGAAGAATTAGGTTATCATGAGGCGCCGATTGGTACTATACATCGTCTTTAGTTGCTTCTGTAACAATAACAAGTTGACAATAACAAGTTGCTCTTGGTAGCTGATTTAGTTGCCTTGAATTATGTTGACTGGGGTGCTTTCTCCTTCGTGGGCTTTTTATTGGGAATGCGAGTTAGGACATCCGGCAGCTTGATGGGGTTCTGGCCTTTCTTGATATGGTGGAGTTATAAGTACTTGCCAGTACGCCAGATAGAGGTGTTAATAGCAGATGCGTTTTCATGGGCCATAAGATGGGCTAGACAACAGGTAGTCTAGCAGTATTTGCTTAAAAATTTTGTCACCCTCCGGGCTAACCTAGAGTTGTTGAGACCTCGGGATGTGACTTGGGCACCTTACTCTCGGTCTCCCCAGTATGCCACTATGAGGGACCTCATCCTCTTGTCTAGGTCATAGGTTACCTTTCGAGGCCACCTTTCATGGGAGATGTACTTGGGGGAGTGTCATTGGAGGCAGCTAAGGATCCTCCTTAGTATATGCTTGGGTTTATCAGACTGCCAGTTTTATTTATATGTCATATTGTTTTGGGGTCATGTATTGTCCTTTATGAATGATGATTGTATGATGTACTAGCATGATGATTTTATATTTTACATTGGATGATGACTGGTTTTCCCTTTTAATCTTACCTTTAATGCATGCACAGGAAAAATAGAAAGTAGGAATATATAAGCACAGAAATATAAGAATTATGATGCATATAAGAAATGATGGATATGTACAAGCTTTAGATAGATATGAGAACCATTTGTACACCTTTGCATGTATAGGTTCAAGCAAAGTTTAGGAATGGCACAACACACGAATGCACAGATTTTATGAAAATGAAAACATGCCTCAAGGCGGGCTCTAAGCTCTTGGTTTAACTAGATGTCAACCATAAGCTTGCCCTCTTTAACTTTTACCCTTCTTTCGAAGTTTCCCATCTTGGTTTTACATTTTCCTAATGTGACAAGATAGTAGTTACCCTGTTCCTATGGTTTTAATTTCTAAACCTACCTCTTGTCTCCTTTATCCAAAGAAAATCTTGCTCGTAACTCTCTCAACTTCCTCTTGGGGATTTCCTATTTGGACTGGTGAACTCTTTAGGCAAACACCAAAGTAGCCTTTAGTAAAGGAGCGGGCAATTTCCATCCCCAATTCGAGAAGGCTTTACTTTGGACTATAATGTATGCTAAGCTCAGGTATATAAGAAATGAAGGGTACGCAGGCTTGAGTTGGCATTTGCCATTTTATTTACCTTTCTTTTTTAGATGTCCCCATTTTCGTTTTTTAACTTGTTTAGACTAAGCAATTTTCCTTGATCCGAGAGGGCTTAATTTGGGTTGTAATGTGGGCCAGATTATAGGGGTTGTTGAATGAAAGGGTGCTAAAGGCCCAAAGTGTTTCACTTTATTTGGGTTTGTTACTGGCTCGTGATCACTCTTGTTAGCTTTTCTATCTTCATTTTGGACTTTTTCTCGCCTTCTCTTCCTTTCTTGTTTGTCTTGGACTCATTGTTTTTCTTTTCTTTACCCCAGCATTGTTATTTGTAATGCCTTTACTAGTCTCTCATGGTGCCTCTAGGGTCCTTGGTTTACTCGTCATCATTTCATTTTTTTTTTTTTGAAAATACTTCTAGTTTGTGTTTTTTTCTTCTTGCTCATCTTTCCTTGGTTTTGCTTTGACCCATTGTGGGCGGTGATTACTAGGTTGGGTTTGTCGAAGGAATGAGCTTGGTTTGAATGGGCTTTTCAAGGGAGTACTTTTTACTGTATGGCAGAAGAATAAATGGCCTCTCTTCCTTTCAAAGAAGATTGCTTAGTCTATGAAGTTTAATTATAGAATTTTAGCGACACCCTTTAAGACAGGTGAATGCCAGTTCAAATGTTCCTATACTCGCGCTTGCCCCAGTGTTAGGGGTGATTCTCGGTTCAGGTGTTTGAATGAAAAATGTGTGCAGCTCAAGTGGGTTGTTCAAAAGAACTGCTTTGCTGTTTAAAGAATTTTGAAATGATGGCTCCTCTTCCTTTTGAGGGTTTAACTACTAGTTGCTTTGTCATGGCATCTTTCAGGTGCTGCCCTTTTCTATGATCCATTCTTTCCCCTTTTTCTCTATCATTTCCTCTCTTTGGGTCAGAAATTGTCCTTACTAGTGACAATGCACGTACTATCCCCCCTTCAAGTCAAGGCATAACAAAAAGGATAACTTCTAAAAAGACATTCATAGAAGATGGTGATAATCATAAACTTCGAACTCTTTTTCATTTCAAGGGTTTTATATACATGCTAGGCTCTTGATTTTTAAAGTAGAATTAACAAAACGTAGAAGCAGAGTTCGGAAAAAGAATATCCCTTTGGTGGCTATCCCTTTAAGCGTGTTTTGGGACCACGCCTGCCTTTTCCATGCCCTATTCTCCAATTTCTTCATTGGGTTGTGCTAGATGGATTGAAGCATTGACTGCGGAGTGGTAAAGGTGGGTGATCATAATGTATGTGTGGATGTCTCCTTTTCCTTCTTCTCTTCTAGCTTGGCCATTTGGGTTATTTTCTAGTCTTGGGAACCCTAATAGTTCTCTTCCTGTTGGTTGGTTTTTCCTTGGTCATGCTCTGTTGCTTTCTTGTGTTCCATGCCCAGGCTTCCTCCAAGAACTTGCAGTTGCTTTTCTTTGGCTTTCTCCTTTTTAGCTTCCTCTAGATCAATTTCAGTGAATAGACTAACCAGATCACCCTCCTTGAATTCTAATAGTGCCATAGGTACTTTTGGTTCTCCAAGACCCCATCCCATGTCCTCATTATTTAAAAGGTCTTCTGCTAGGTGGTGCTCAGCCACGTCATATTAAGGATGCAAGAATTCATCTCCCTAACCACCAGCAACCACGGTGCCTATGGGGGTGTCCTCTATGGGTTCTTCAATTGGCCAGTCAAGCGGATCTTGCTCCCCATTTGAATTATAAAGATAGATAGGGCACTGCGGTGGCTCTTCTTCCCAATCGCTTTCCTTTCTAGTTTCTGATTCTCCTTCAAAGTATTCTACGGCTACGATTCCATTTAGATCTGCTTCTCCTTCCGTAATTATGTTGACGACATGGTCCAGTAAGGGATTGGTTCTAACATTAGGTGCAAGAGCCGGCTTTACTTCCTAACTGTTGGTGACCTTGTTCTCGATAAAATCTTGGATCTTGTACTTCAGAGAGAAACAGGATTCCGTGTCATGGCCCTGCTCTCCAGAGTGGTATTCGCAAGTGAGGGCTGGATTGAAAGTCGGAGGCAGCGGGCTTGGCAGAGGCCGTAGGGGCACGGGATTTAGGTGTTTGGCTTTAAGGAGCTTACAGTAGGCCTCTATTTGAGTGCATGCCAAGCAAGTGAATTCTTAATTCTATCGATTATTTCTATTGGGGTTGAAATATGGTCAGGTTGCAATAGGTCTGGAAATAGGTGTTTGGACATTGGTGACAGAGATGTTGACAATGGGAGCAGGTGTTGCAGCCGAGCTTAATATTGTGGGAGTATTACTGCTGCTAAGTTGGTAAGATAGCGGATACTTCTCCCTCTCTCTTATTGGTACCTTGAGTGGTTGCTACCTTCTTTACCACAGTTGAGAAGCCTTCACCCGCCTTGGAGTAAGGGTATGCGATACTGCCAGTTTTTAACCTGTTCTCAATTATCTCCCCCTACATTATTAATTGAGAGAAACTTTTCTCAATGTTTAGGCATAAGTGTTTGTAATACAGGCCTTGGAAGGTATTCACAAATAGCTACACATATTCTTTCTCCACCAACGTAAGGTTGACCTGAGTGACTGCTTCTCTCCACCTTAGAGCGTAGCTTTTGAAACTCTCCTTTTTCCCTTGGGTCATCATCATTAGGGCACATCTATCTAAGGTGAGGTCACTATTGTGCTAGTACAGTGATTGGAAGGCCATAACCAGTTCATTCTAGGTTGTTATCTTTCTCAGGTCCAGATGGGCAAACCATTGCAAGGCAGACCCGGACAAGCTATGCTGAAATAGCTGCATTAGAAGCTTAGGGTCGTTCCCATGACCAATTAGTGCACCCGTATATAATCTCAGATGAGCCAAAGGGTCTCCATTTCCATCATATTTCTGGAAATTAGGCATCTTAAATTTGGGCGGCCTCGAATGATCAGGGAAGAAGCACAGCTCATCATAAGTGTCGCCAGTTGTCGTGCCCTGGTTTTTGGACACCAAGCCCTACTTAGCTCGAGAAAAAGTACACTGCTCTCTCGTTAGAACTCATCTTCCTAGAAAGACAAGTGTGATAGGGTTTGAACTTGAAATTAATTTCATTAAGGGCTTTTTAGAAAAAATAGGAATCGCCACCTAACATAGTTAAAAATATGTTAGGTCACCTAAAACTAGTGTAATCTGAAGACTAAACTTAGGTTTTTCGAAATCATTTTTGAAAATATCCTTCTTAAGAAGGTTTTTGGAAAAGAGGTCTTAATAACCTTTTGAGCCCTTTTGAAAACGTGACTTTGGTTTTGGTCTTCGACATAGAAATCTATGGTTTGGGGGTTGGTTACCTATAGGGAAGATATCCTAAGATCATCATCCTAACCCGCCCTTTTGGTACCTACATGTCTAATCACCCTTGATTCACTCACTTGAATAACTGGTTACTAATATCCACTTAATATTCACTTTAGAACTTTGAAAAATGGGTTTGATTCACTTTTTGAATGAATGATGCATGATGCATGTTTTCAAAAAGATGTTTGAAAACATAAAAATTTTGAAGGGATTTGAGATAGGAATTTTGAATTGATAAAAAATTTTTTAAAAAAAAAACTTGGGTTGAAATAAGGGTTTTGACCGCACCATTTTAGGTTGCCTACGTATCTCATTTGGCGAGAATTAGGTTATTCGTAGTTTGGGCAAGGGCCCGATAGAAAAGTGGCACATTGGGGCCTTTGGAATATTTTGAAGACACATTGAGGTCTTTGAAAAATTTTAAAGATGCTTTGAGATATTTGAAAAATGAGAACTTTAGAGTTTAGAAAAATGCCTTTGAAATAGAACTTGGGATGTTTGAAGTGGAATTTAGGTTTGAAGATGATTTTAAACGTTTTTTAAATTAACTCAAAGGAGTTTTGGAAATGTTTCGAAGTCTTGTTTTGAAGACTTTTGGGGTAGAATTTGGATTGAAAATGCTCTTGTGAACTTGTCTTCGAAATGCTTTTGAAAGTAGTTTTTTGAATACCTTATGAAAGACATGTTTAATGTTTCATCACCTTTGAGAGGTTAGTCATTGAAGAACAAAACTCCTTTAGGGTTATGAGTTTTGAAAACAAGTTAGAAAAAGGGGGCCAGAAACTTCCCTTTTGGTTTTAAAACTTTAGGGTTATAGAATCCTTCTTGAATATCTCACTTACGCTTGAGCCATCCTAACCATGGAAGGATTAGGGTTGCTTAAAAAATGTGATGTTTGAAAATCATTTTTCGATAAGAGATTTTGAAAATACTTTGGGTTTGGAAACCCTAATATGGACAACCTTGAAAGTTGTATTTAATGTATCACCTTCTCTTAGAATTCCTAACCATAAAAGGTTAGGGACACTTTAGAGTTGTGAGTTTTTAAAAATATTTTGAAAATAGTTTTTGGAAAGTGTTAAGTGTCTCACCATTTTGGTTGAGACAAGTTTAAGAGAACCATTTGGAAGCATTTTTGAAGATACAGTATGGAAGTATTTAAAAAGATTTTGGATTTGATTTTGAAAATCTCAAGAGAGTAGGATGTTTTTAAACATATGTTATGAAAATGGTTTTTGAGTTGAAAGATTATTTCAAAAAAGATCTTTGAATTGGAACCTTGAAGCTTACTAACCTAGGTTAGGTTGGCCTAGGCTTAACTAACTAAGCTTAGGTTGCACTAGAGTTGGGTTGACCTAGGGTTAAGCAACTAAGGTTAGGTTAACCGAGGGTTAAGGTGACCTAGGGTTAACTAACTAAGGTTAGTTTAACCTAAGATTTAGTTGACCTAGGGTTAACTAACTTGGGCTAGGTAATCCTATGGTTGGACAGCTAAGGACAAGTTAACCAAGAGTTGGAATGTGGTTTTGAACTAGGGTTTTGACCTAGTGGTTTTGGAAAGGTGGTTTTATGCATGCAACTTGAAGGTGTGTTTTGAAAACCATTTTATGAAAACCACTCAAGTGAGTGTTGGGTTCATATGGTTAGTATTTAGAAACCACTAAAGAGAGGGTTGCCTTGGAACCATTTCAACCACTAACTCAAGAGAATAAAACTTGTGAAAATAAACATTGAATAGATAGTTTTGGAGACTTCTTTGATTGGGAAATAAAGAAAATAAACCTTTAAAAATTATTTTTGAAAAAGGGGTTTTGAAAAACTACTTTTGAGATTTTGAAAACCACTCTAATGAATAAGGGTTCATATGGTTGGTTTGAAGGAAATCACTTCTAAGAGAACTCCATGGGACCATTCCAACTACCATATTCAACAAAGCAAAACTTCTAAAAATCAATATGAAAATGGTAGTTTTTGGAAAACCATTTTTACGCAAATTAAAGAGGATGAAATTTGAGAACCCTTCTTGAAGAGGGCTATTTTGAAAGCCACTTCTAGGGTATAAAAAAAATCAGTTATAATGAACTAGGGTTCATATGGTCAAGATAATGAGGAAACCACTCTAGAGAGAGTTTCAAGGAACCATTTCAACCATAAGGTTCAAAAGAGTGGATCTTACAAAAATTAATATAGAAAAGAAGAGTTTGAAAACCAATTTTATGCCACATGAAATGCAAAGAAATACAAGGATGCAAAATGAAGTCAAGGGGCTTAAATGGGGGTTTTCTAATACATGAAAATTGACCTAGGCTTCAAGGAACCAACTCTTAGAACTATTTTTAGGAAAACACTTGGATATGAAATTTGAAGAAGACATAGAAATGAAGATAGTGAAAATTTGTACAAAATGATGATAGACATGAAAATAGGGCGAAGCATGCAATACATGAACATGGTAACCATATGCAATGGGGTCATGAATTCATACAAGGCTATAGGCCACACCAAATTGTAAGGTGCTTCAAGGCCATACCATCTTAAAGTAGGCTAGTAAGAGATCCCCCTACACGGTGGCTCTCACAAACTTTCTTTTAGGCATGAACTAGGAGCTCTCTTGTTTCAAGCATGCAAGAAATGGGGATAGAATATGGGAGTTTAAAATAAAGAATAGCCTAAGAATGATAGGAGGGAGAAGAGAAGAGTGGGGATGAAAAGAATGTAAAAGAGAATACCACCTTTTAACTGCAAACACTTTCAAACTTCCATAGATGCTTTGACTTGAGCTTGAATGGCCCTAGAGAGGCTTGAAGGGGCCGAAATGGGGTCTTCTATAGCATTGAGAGCTATGTAGGTGTAGTGTATGGGCCAATGGGAGGTGAAATCTATCCTAAGTGCATGGAGGGTGAGATGCATATGGAAATTCAAGGTTTAGAGGATATTTCTGCAAAGCATCGCTGTTGTTTTCGATTCTGGAATATGTAAAGGGGGAGGCTTGTACTTATAGGCAATCTAGAGAGGCTGGCGCATGTAGTATATGCACCTGGGCAAATTTTGCCCTGGCGCATGTGCTACATGTGCTAGTACTGTTCCACAGAATGAATGCCATGAAGCACACTCTGTACTGGCTTAATCTTAGGGAGCAAGCACAGTTTTGATCAATCTGATCAAAATCTGGGTGCATATACCATATGCTCTACGGTTGGGAATTTTCATTTAAACTTTACCACGATAATTGTGCAATCCAAGAAAGATTCGAGGAAATCAGTTGTGTCCACGATGTTCTCCTAGTGTTTCTCAAGAACTTGGAATTTTTGAGGAGCTTGAAAGGTGTTTGGAAGAGTGAGATATCATCTCGGGAAGCATGCATAAAAATACACTTTTATGGAGTGTCTGTGATACGCTCCGTAGATGTTCAAAAGTAGCAGTTTTTGGGCCACGCGATTAGAGCCTTCGTAAAGCAATCTCTTCAATCGGATCGTATCGATGGAATGTGCTCTGGAAATACTTTTGAGAATTCTCTAATTTACGCATTTCTTAAGTCATTTGGCGGTCCGTTATAATTAGGGAATTGAAGAAAAAGACAATCTTGGCGGAGCGTCTATGAGATGCTCTAGGGGTTACTGAAAGTGGCAGTTTTCGAGCCATGTAATCAGGGACTCCAGGAAGCGATCTATTCAATCAAGTCGTATCGATGGAAAGACCTATGGTTAGGTTTTTGGAAATTCCCTGATTTATGTATTTCTCAAGTTATATAACGGAGAATCAGGAGAAAAGGCAACCCTAGCGAAGTGTCTACAAGATGCTCCAGGGGACTTTTGTTGAGTTGGAAGTATTTAGAGTCATGGGACTCACCTTTGATTAAACAGGGGTGTATGATAAGATCTGCCAGTTTGGTACCCAAAGCCAGTGTGGTTTTGGGGCGTGCTAGGACCGCCAGGGATAAAATGGTTATTTTGACCGAAATTGGTCAAAAAGGGTCAGGATGGGTTGGAGTGGCATATTAAGCATGCCACACTACTTGGGGATGGTCTTGGGAGATGTTTTCACTTTTTGGTAGGATTTATACTATGCTAGGGTGCCTAGTTAAATAGTCATTTTAACCGGTGTTGACTAGAACAGGACTGGGATTAATTAGGATGGCATATTGAGTACGCGTACTTGCCTAAGAACATTTTGAAATGGTGGACTTATCATCTTAAGGGATTTTGAACTTTCTCAAGGACGTGTCTAAAGTGGTGGCCCACAAGGGTGAATAGGCATCGATTGGGCCCGATGGGCTAGGGAGGTGATTAGTAGACTGGATTCGATTTAAATTGAATGGACTTACCATCTTAAGGAAGATGTGTCGGCTTGAATCAGATTGGACGATGCCCACGGGCGTTTTGATTATTGGGCTTCTGGTGGGCCCAAAAGGCCCGAGAAATGATTGACTTGATTAGACAGAGGTCTAAAGGTTGGTTTGGGCTTGGATATTGATGTGAGGTTTTAAAAGGGAGTTCAGTAGAGCCGGAGATTGCCGAGTGGGCAAAAATGGAGTGCTTACAATAAGACGTCCCACTGAAGGTATCATGGCCTTGTAAGCTATGCAGGGACTCTTCCAGACCTTATATCTTTAGATTTAGGGGATCTTGGCTTTCCTTTTTCAGTGTAGCAGCCAAACGGATGGTTTTGGGGTTATCCTGTTCCTCTTCCTACAATGTGCACCACTTTGGGGATTTCCTTGCTCTTACCCATATTATCGATACGTAGGGTGTCCTTGCGCAGGATAGCCTCAATATCTTTAGGGAGAGATGTTGAAGTTGAAGGATCCATAGTGGGTCCCTTGAAGGCCATCATTTGTACGAGTTTGAATATCTCTTCTATCTTTATTTTCATCTCATTCACTTCTTCTCATATTACTGGGCTGTTCTGTTGGTCAGTAGTATTGGCCTCACTCACCATTTGTGCTGCTCAGTGCCAGGTAATAATTGGTTCTTAGGGTACAGAAGGTGCTTGTGCTCCTTTCTTTCCCCTTTTAGGAGCAATGACAACCTAAAATGTATGCAAATCTCACTAAAACTATTTCTAGCCTTTGTGAGATGAGGGGAGGGTAAAAATAAGGAGAAGACAAGAAAAAGATCATATATTAGTTTCTGGATTGAGGAAGTTTTTATGCAATGCATGACTTAGGGATGCCCCTGCTTTTTGAGGAGGACTAATCATGATGTTTTGGCTCAGGCTTTGGAGATAGGGCCTTGCCCCTGTTATGCAATACTATACCTATGCCTATAGTCATTCATTTAAACACTCGTTCATTCAACAAGGATGATAACTTTATTGAGATGAATTTTCATTGTATATGAAATTTTCAAAAAGTATATTGAAACTAGAGAGGGGATATTTTTCTTAGGACTTTTGCTTACTCTATTTTACATTTGAAATTCTTAACTACTTTTGAGTCTTCGGATTCATCTTCTTTGATAGAGGTCAGTGAGAGACCTTGATTTCGGATTGCTCCTTGTCTTCTTGGCAGCCATATCTCTGTGAATGAAGAGGAATTGGGGCCCCTCTTTATGAGATGACCTTGATGCATGCTATGAATTCTTAGGGTCACTTAGTACCCTTAGGAGTTTTGGGTTGGCTTGATTTGAATGAGAGTGGTTTTGGACCATTCTCCTCAGTTTGATCATATGCATGGAATGCAGTGACTTAAGTTATTTTGGAACTCTTGTCTTGAAATGGGTGATGGATGTATGAACAGTTATGATGCTGAGAGATGCATAAGAAGTATGGCATTTGTATAGCAAAGGAAAATGTACAAGTAGTGTAATAGTAGGAATTTAAGCAGTTAAACTAGACAAAAGATAAAGGAAAGTAAAGCGGTCACCCTTTCGTCCCTGTTTTTTAAATTGATACGCATGTCTTAAATCTGACAGGGCTTCAGCTATGCATGGGGTCCTATATGAGCATGAGGTTAGAGGTTAGCTAATGCTTTCTAAAAAGCTCAGTTCCAAAAACTTCAAACCTCCGGCATCCACCCCTGAAAAGGTGAACTCCATCTTTGATTGGTGGTTCGAGCGAAGGAACTATCAAGAGACCGTAGGCTGAGAAACTGACACAGCATCCCCCCACAGTCAATATATTGTCGCGCCCAGATTTTTCGCACTCAAGGAATATACAGACAAGCGGGAAAAATACTGTACTCTTTCGTTAAAACTCACCCTCCTAGAAGAATGAGTGTGACTAGGTTTAAATTGAAAATTAATTTGAATAATGGGCTTTTAGAAAACATTTGGAGTCGCCACATAACTTAATTAATGTGAGTTAGGTCATCTAAAAACTAAGCACAATCCGAAGACTACACTTAGGGTTTTTGAAAACGATTTTGAAAATAGTTCCTCAAGAGGGGGTTTTTAAGAAACTAGGTTGTTTGGCATTTTTCCTTTTTAGAAAAAATAACTCCGTTTTGGTCTTTTCGAAAACAGTGATCATAGGTTTGGAGGTTGGTTACATGTAGAGAAGACGCGCTAGCTATCACCCTACCCCCCCCCCTTTGCAGTACCTACATGTCTATTCACCCTAGATTCACCTATGAGAGTCTTCAACTAACAAATGTCCAATCCTATCCACTTTAGAAAAAAATGTTTAAAAAGACATGATGCATGATATGCAAGTGTCAGAAAAGAGAGTTGGAAAATAGATTTGGAAATAGATTTGAAAAGAACTTGATTTGATTTAAAAGAGATTTGAAAAGAATTAGGGAACTGAAAATTGAAAAAAAGTTGTGACTGCACCCATGAGAGTTGCCTACGTATTCTTTTGGAGGAATCAAGTCAGTCGTAGTTCGGACAAGAGTCCGATAGAAAATAGAAGGTTTGATTGAAAAAAGAGATTTTGATTTGAAGAAGGATTTGATTTCAACTTAGAATAGAATATTGGAAATTAGAATTTGGAAGATTAGGGAAAGATTGGATTTAGGAAATGTTTGAATTAGGAAAGTTTCATTTTAGGAATGTTTCGATTTAGGAAAGTTTCGAATTAGGGAAGGCTTCAAATTAGGAAATGTTACATCTTGAGAAAAGTTTTGGTTTAAGAAAGATTTCAAATTAGGAAAGTTTCAACTTGAGAAAAGTTTTGGATTAAGAAAGTTTCATTTTAAGAAAGGTTTTGAAATAGGAAAGGTTTCATTTTAGGAAAGTTTTGAAATTGAAAAATTTTGAATTTAAAATGTTTTGAAATAGAAAAGTTTTGAAAGTAAGAAAGTTTTGAGTTTAGAAAAGTTTTAGATTTGGAAAGATTTGAAGTTTAGGATTTGGAAAGGTCGGGATTAGGAAAGATTTAGAAGTTTAAAGTTTAAAGAAAGATTTAAACGCTAAAGTTTTAGAAATGTAAGATTTAGGAAAGTACGAGCTTAGGAAGGAGTAGATTTAGGAAAGATTTGGAGTTGGAAGGATTGAGATTCATATTTCCTAAAACAAAGGATTAGATTTTGTTTCTGAAAGAGGTGTTTTGATTTTGTTTTCGAAAACGGAGGATAGGATCTAGTTTCCAAATTGGGAAGATTGGATTTGACATGGAATTGGAAAGGGAAGTTTTAGAAACCCTAGGTTTGGAAAACTATAATTTTGACGTAGAAAAGGGATTTTGGAAATATATATAGTTTTGACATCGGAAATTAGAGGTTTTGGAAACCTAGGGTTTGAGGCCAAAATAGGGAATTGAAAATCATATTTTTGGGAAGGAAAATTAGAGTTTCCTAATTGTTGGCTCTAAATTTTAACTTGGACTCTAAGAAAAGAAATTTTTCGAAGGAAATCCTGGAGAGAAGTTTTTAGAAAATGAATTTGGAAGAGGGAGTTTTTGAGAGGGGATTTTTGGAAAGTAAAGTTGTGAAAGAGAGTTTTTCGAAAGAGTTGTTTAGAAAGGAAACTTAAGGAGCGTTTTTAGAAAGTGAATTTTGATGAGTGTTTTAGAAAGGAGTTTTAAAAAGAAGTTTTGAAAAATAAGTTTTTGGAGGGAGTTTTTGAAAACAATTTTGGAAAGGTGATTGGAGAGAGTTTTTAGAAAGTATGTTGAAAGAGATTTTTAGGAGGAGAGATTTGAAAGAGAGTTTTTAGAAAGTTTATAAAAATATCTCACTTTCCTAAAGCGATTCTAACCATAAGAAGATTAGAACCACTTTAAGATAGTGGTTTTGAAAACAAAAAGGATTTTGAAAATATGGACCATATCGGTCACTTTAAATGTAAGACTTTCCCAAAGCAACCCTAGCCATGGAAAGGCTAGAACCGCCTTAGGATTGTGGTTTTAAAAACAAATTTTGAAAAAGAAAATTTTGATGCAAGTTTTGAAAATGGTGTTAATGCAAGTTTTGAAAACGAATTTAAAATGAATTTTGGAAGAATGCAAGATCATGATATGCACAATGCAAGTTGGGGTCGTGAACATACAAGGTTAAAGGCTTTACCACGTAATCAAGGGGGCCGAACCCACGTGGTCTCCGGTTAGACTAAAAGAAAGCCCCCGACACGGTGACCCTCCAATAGCCTAATCGTATACATGGACCGGAAAGTCCCTTGTTTCAAGCATGCAAGAAAGGGGGGCAAGAAGATGGGGGGCAAGAGAGGGGGAAGATGCATAAACTTAAAGAGAAAGCCTATCTCGTGTCTTGTTTATTTTGCTTTGCTTTGTGCGCTTTGCTTTGCTTGTTTTACTTCGGTCTTCACTTTAGTCTTCGAGAGTTTGTATTTGATCTTCAAAGATTCGTAGTTGTAGCAATCTAAGTCTTCAATGGAGGGTTTAAGGCTAGTGTATGAGTATATGAGAGTGTGTATGAGTGTATAGGAGGCTAAGGTTTAGAGAACCAAAAGGAGACTAGGGTTTTGGGAGGCTACGAGCTCTGTATATCGAAGAATAGGGTTTTTAGATTGAGTTTGCGAACCTCTTTCATGCTGGAGGAGGCCCTGTATTTACAGAGAGAAGAATGACCTGGCACCTGTTGCAGTGGCCCTAGGCCAAAAATCCTTTTGGCACCACTAGAAGTGGTGTCAGGCCAAATATTGGCTTAGTGGCGCCATCCAGTTAGAAAATTTTTAAGGTCGGCAAGCAACGTATCTTTAGAAGATTTGGGCGCCTATACTGGTGACTACCATGCAATTTTTAACCTGACTTCACTAGGAGTGACTCCGGAAGGTTTGGGAAGCATTTAAGGGATTGGGAATGGCCCGGAAGGCCGGAAAAGGGCAGGAACCCTTAGAATAGGGTCCCAGGGGTAATGGACTTGAAAAGAATGCCAGGGTTTGTTAGAGGGGTTGAACTGGCCATTAGGGGCAAAACAGTCAATCGGGCTAGAAAGCTGCCAGGATGGACTCGAAATATCCCGGAAGAAGACTCGAGATTTGAAAACATGATTTAGAATGTTCCCAAAGGCTACCGGTTTGATACCCATAGTTGATATGGTCTGAAAAGGCGACCGACCTACTAAGGGCAAAACGGTCATTTTGCACCGAGTTTGTTGGAATTGACTCGGAATGATTCAGAAAGATAATGAAAGGTCGGGAATACTATAAGAAGCATTGTCGGTAGGTTACCGGTTTGAGATTTAGAGCCGGTGTGGTTCTCGGGACGCTCAGATGCTTAGGGGCAAAATGGTCATCTTAACCGGAAAGTCTCGGAATTGGCCCGAAATTAACTAAAAGACACTTAATCATGCCGGATCGTCTTTAAGACGATCTTGGAAGGGTGGACTTATCGTTCTGAGGACTAAGGTACTTTCTCAAGAAACGTGCCGGAAATGGCCTTTGGGGGCAGTTTGGTCATTTTTCATTGAAGTGGGCTAGCAGGCACCGGTGTTGACATGGGTTTTGAGTGTTTCCGCCACTCTGATGGCTGTCCCGTGATACAGGGGTTTGTTGGCAATTTCCTATATCGACCTGTTTGCGAGTATTTCCGCTACTCTAATGGTTGCGATATTTGCGAGTACTTCCGCTACTCTGACGGTTCGCGATCATTCCCGAGACTGCCTGATCTCGGGAAGCTGCTAAAGGGACTTAGCGCCTGAGGAATCAACTTTCTCTGAAGGCGTGCTGAAACGGATATTTCTACATTGGCGGGCTAGCGGGCGCCAAAGGTGGACCGTTCTACCATCTCGGGGACTTGAGATCTCGTCCCAGTCAACGGGTTTGAAGGGGCTTACTGTTTCGAAGAAACTTTTTTCAAAAAACGTGCCAGACAGGATAGACTTACCATCTCGAGGAATCAACTTTCTCGAGAGAGAGATTGGAATTGGAATTGGACTTAAAAAAGGGACTTACCATCTTCAAGAAGACGTGCCTGATTTGGAATTGGACTAAACAATACCCCCAAGGGCATTTTGGTCATTTTGCCTCTATTTGAGCCTGGTGGGCCCGCGAAGCAATGAATCGACTAGATTAGGACTAGAATTCCAGAATATGTCTATATTAACTTAAACTCAAGTCGGGATGGACTGGAGACTGCCGAAGGGGCAAAAAAAGGGTGCTTACATATATTGTTCCCCCTTCTAACTAAAAGGGTAGTAACCACATAATAATGTAAAGATGTAAATGCTAGTGAGTGCACCAAGTGTGTGTGAATGTTTTGAAAAAATGGAGGAAAGGACCTAATAACACACATCTCATTATGTTCATTCATCACATGCATGACAGTTAATATGACATAAAATAAAGTGTGAACAAATTTCCACCTACCAAAGGAAATGTAAGGAGTTAGTAACTTTTTGAAAAACTAAATATAAGATAAAACGGATGATCAATGCAAAAGCATGAATATGGCAAGCAATGAATGCAAGTGATGACACTTATTCGAATTTTTTTTTTTTTTTGGAAAATAATGCTTGTTTTTTAAAAACTTAGGATTCTGAAAAACTTTTTGGGAACTCAGAAAAATTTTAAAAAAATGGATAAAACTGGACAAAGTAATGGCAGATTCTCGATGAGTGAAGGGTGAAGAGACATGACAAAGACCTAACACACTAAGTGTCCCCAGAAGAGTCGCCAGCTGTCGCACCCCGATTTTTCACACTCGAGAAAATAAGTGAGAAAAACATGGTACTCTCTTGTTAGAACTCATCCTCCTAGAAGGGCGAGTGCGACTAGGTTCGAATTAGAAATTTATTTGAATAAAGGCTTTTGAAAAAAGTTTGGAGTTGTCACCTAACTTTTTTAAGGTGAGTTAGGTCACCTAAAACTAAGTACAACCAAAGATTAAACTTAGGTTTTTTAAAAGATTTTGGAAAACTTCCTCAAGAGAGATTTTTTTTAGAGAAAACAGGTTATTTGGTAACCTTCGAAAAGATTTAAGCCCTTTTTGAAAATAACTCAATTTTGGTCTTGTGAAAACAGTGATTCGAGGTTTAGAGACTGGTTACGTGTAGGGAAGACATTCCAAGATCATCACCCTACCCTGCCCTTTCGGTACCTACATATGTAGTCACCTTTGGTTTACTCACTTGAATAATCGATTACTAATATCTACTTAATATCCACTTTAGAATTTTGAAAAATGGTTTGGTCATCACTTTTGGGATGAGATGATGTAATGATGCATGTTTTGAAAGACTTGAAAGGATCAAATTTTTAAAAAAAATAATTCAACTTGACAACATTTTTGAAAAGGGAATTTTGACTTAAAATAGAGTTATGACCATACCTATTTGAAGGTTGCCTACGTATCTCATTTGGCGAGAATCAGGTCATTCGTAGTTCAGGCCAGGACCTGATAGAAAATAGGTGCATTGAGGCCATTGGAAGACACATTGGGGTCTAGTTTTGAAAAGTAGGCACATGAGGGCCTTCGGGAACTTTGAAGATGCATTAAGGTCTTTGGAAAATTTTGAAGACACTTTAAGGTCTATGTTAAAAAGAGAACTTGAGAGTTTAGAAAAATGCCTTTAAAATAGGACTTGGGATGTTTGACGTGTGTAAGCAACCCATTTTTGACCGCTCGGCAGTCTACACTCCGTCCAGACTTGTTTTCAAGTCACTGTGGGCATATTCCAATCGAAACCAATTCTCTAGGTTCAAATTCCGTCTTTCCATCGCTTCGCGGGCCTATTAGGCCCAAATAGAGGCAAAATGACCAAAATGCCCTTAGGGGCATTGTCCTTTCTTTTCCGATTCCAATCCCTCTCTCGAGACAGTTTATTCCTCGAGACGGTTCCATCCAGTCACGTCTCTTCGGAGACGGTAAGACCCCTTTCCAATCCCTCTCTCGAGACATTTTATTCCTCGAGACGGTTCCAACCCAGGCACATCTCTTCGGAGACAGTAAGACCCCTTTCTAATCCCACTCTCGAGACAGTTTATTCCTCGAGACAGTTCCAATCCAGGCACGTTTTTTCGGAGACGATAAGACCCCTTTTCAATCCCACTCTCGAGACAGTTTATTCCTCGAGACGGTTCCAACCCAGGCACGTCTCTTCGGAGACGGTAAGACCCCTTTCCAATACCACTCTCGAGACAGTTTATTCCTCGAAACGGTTCCAATCCAGGCGCGTCTCTTCGGAGATGATAAGACCCCTTTCCAATCCCTATCTCGAGACAGTTTATTCCTCGAGACGGTTCGAGTAGCGAAACTACTCACAAAACCGTTAAAATAGCGGAAATACTCACAAATAGGTCGATATAGGGAATTGGCAACAAACCCCTGTGTCACGACCACCGCCGTTAGAGTGGTAGAAACACTCAAAACCCAGGTCAACACCAGTGTCTGTTAATTCACTTTGGTGAAAAATGACCAAATTGTCCTTTGGACCTTTTCCGAGACTTTCCAGTCAAGATGACCATTTTGCCCCTAGGCATCCGAATGCCCCGGGAACCACACCGGCTCTAGATATCAAATCGGTAATGTCCTGAGACTACTTTTTATAGTACTCTCAACCTCCTTTTACCTTTCCGGATCATTCCGAGTCAGTTCCGGCCAACCTGGTACAAAATTATCGTTTTGCCCCTAGAGGGCCGGTCTCCTTTTCCAACCACACCGGCTCTGGGTATCAAACTGGTAACCTCCTGAGACTACTTTTTATAGTATTCTCAACCACCTTTTACCTTTCCGGATCATTCCGAGTCAGTTCCGGCCAACCCGGTACAAAATGACCGTTTTGCCCCTGGTGGGCCGGTCTCCTTTTCTGACCACGCTGGCTCTGGAAATCAAACCGGCAACCTCGGGGAACATTCTAAATAATGTTTCCAGATCCCAAGTCTTCTTCCAGGACAGTCCGAGTTCGCCCCGGCAACTTCCCGGTTTGATTGACCGTTTTGCCCCCTAAGGGCCCGATCAACCTTTCCGACACATCTTATCCTCACTTTTCAAGTCAAATACCTCCAGGACACTATTTTAAGTGTTCTTGCTCCTTTTCGGCCTTCCGGGTTATTCCCAACTCCTTCAAATCATTCCCGAACTTTCCGGAGCCACTCCTAGTGAAGTCAGGCTAAAAATTGCATAGTAGTCACTAGTACAGGCGCCCAAATCTAGTCAAAGATACGTTGCTTGCCGACCTTAAACATTTCCTAATTGGTTGGTGCCACTAGTAGTGGGGCCACTAGTAGTGGCGCCAAGCCAAAAAATGGTCTGGCGCCACTCCTAGTGGCGCCAGTATAAAATTTGGCCTGGCGCCACTGCAACAAGCGCCAGTGTTGACCAACCTCTATAAATACAGAGCCTCATTCAACGTGAAAAGGATCCGCAAACTCAACCTAAAAATCATATATTTCGATATACAGAGCTCGAGCACCTCTTAAACCCTAGCCTTCTTAGGTTTCTCCAAACCCTAGCCACCCTACACAAACCCTAGTCTCCTATACACTCACACACTAGCCTTTAACCATCCTTTGAAGACTTGAGGAGCTGCAATCCAAAACTTGAAGACTGAAGGTGAAGATCAAGACGAAGACCGAAGACCGAAGACAGCACGGCGCGCAAAATAAATAAGACATACGGTAGGCTCCCAATTTAAATTTCCGCACTTCCCCCCTCTCTCTTCTCTCTCCTTACCCACTTGGGTTTTCTCTATTTTAATCCCCCATCTCTTTCCCCCCTTTCTTTGCATGCTTGAAACAAGGGGATTCCCGATCCATGTGTAGGATTGGCATATTGGAGAGTCACCGTGTCGGGGGCTTTCTTCTAGTCTAACCAAAGACCACGTGGGTCCAGCCCCCTTGATTATGTGGTGAAGCCTTAGCCTTGTATGTTCACAACCCCAAATTGCATTGTGCATATCATAGTCTTGCATCTTCCAAAATTCATTTTCAAACTCGTTTTCAAAACCGTTTTCAAATTTGTTTTCAAAATTGCATCAAAATCTCCTTTTCAAAAAACTTATTTTCAAAACCACAATTCTAGGGTGATTCTAGCCTTTCCATGGCTAGGGTTGCTTTAGGAAAGTGTTACATTAAAAGTGACCTTTTATGGTCTATATTTTCAAATCTTATTATTTTTCAAAACCGCTTTCCTAAAGTGGTTCTAGCCCTCTTATGGTTAGAATTGCTTTAGGAAAGTGATATGTTTTTATACCTTCTAAAAACTCTCTTTCCAAAAAATCCCTCTTCCTAAAAATCTCTTTTTCAACATACTTTCCTAAAACTTTCCTCTCCAAAAGTGTTTTCAAAAACTCCCTCCTAAAATCTATTTTTTTCAAAACTCCCTTTTCAACTCCTTTCCAAAATCCTCTCCCCAAAATCCACTTTCTAAAAACGTTCCCCAAAAATCTCTCCAAAAACTCTCTTTCCAAAATCTTCCTTCTAGAAATTCCCCTCTAGGATTTTCCTTCTAAAATCTACGTTCCCAAAAACACACTTTCCAAAACTCCTTCTCTTTAAAATCTTTTTCCAAAAACTCCCTCTTGAAATTCACTTTCCAAAAATTCCTCCCTAGGATTCCCTTCTAGAAAACTTTCGCTCCCAAAAACGCACTTTCCAAAAACTCTTTCCTTAGAGCCCAAGTCAAGCCCTAGAACCCACAATTAGGAAACCCTAAATTTTCTTCCCAAAAACATGGTCTTCAAACTTTGCCCCAAACCTAGGTTTCCAAAATCTCTTGTTTTCACACCCAAAACTATACACGTTTTCAAAACCTATTTTTTACGCCGAAACTATAATTTTCCAAATCTAAGGTTTCTAGAATCTCCTTTTCCAAAATCCTTGTCAAATCCTATGTTCCCGTTTAGGAAACTAGATCCAATCCTCCGTTTTTGGAAACAAAATCAAACCTTCCCTTTTAGAAACAAAATCCAAATCTGCCCTAATTCGAATCCTTCCTAAATTTCCACTTTCTTAAATCTTAAGTTTCCAAAACTTGAACATAAAAATCTTTCCCAAATTTTAAAACTCAACTTTCAAATCTTTCCTAATTCGACCCTTTCCTAATTCTACCTTCTTTTCAAACCTTAACTTTTAAAACCTAAGTTTTCCAACTTTTCCTAAACTCAACCTTTTCTAATTTCAAGATTTTCTAAAATTCAAACTCTAAAAATTTCTAAATCTTAAACTTTCTAAATTTCAAATCTTTCCAAATTTAAAACTTTCTAAATTTAAAACTTTCTTAAGTTAAATCTTTCTAAACCTAAATCTTTCCAAACTCTAAACTTTCCAAAACTTCAAAATCTTTTCAAATCTAAAACTTTTCTAAACTCAAAACTTTCTTAATTCAAGACTTTCTTAAGTTGAAACTTTCTTAATTCAAACATTTCTTAAATTGAAAACTTTCCTTTTTTTTCAAACCTTTCCTAAAACGAAACTTTCCTACTTTCAAAACTTTCCTATTTCAAAACTTTCTAAATTCAAAACTTTCCAATTTTCAAAACTTTCCAATTTCCAAAATTTAAAACTTTCTTAAACCTAAAACTTTCCTAATTCAAAACTTTCCTAATTTCAAAACTTTCCAAAATAAAACTTTCCTAAATCCAATCTTTCTTAAACTCTTGAGTCTTTCCTAGGTCTCCTACCTTTCCTAAGTCTAGGTTTCCTAAACCTCCATCTTTCCAAAACCAAGTCTTTCCAAAATCAATCTTTCCAAAGCAAGTCCAATCTTCTCAATTTCAATTTCCAATCTCCTCTTCTGATCTCAAATCAAATCCAATTTTTAGTTCAATCTCTTTCTTCCAATCAAATCATTCTATTTTCAATCGGACTCTGATCCGAACTACGATTGACCTGATTCCCCCAAAGGGATACGTAGGCAACCTTCATAGGTGTGGTCACAACACTTTTAAAACTTTCAATTCCACCCTCATGGGTGCGGTCTCCACATTTTTCAAATCCCAAATTCCAATCTATTTTCAAAATTCCAATTCCAAAATTTCTATTTTCAAATTTCTACTTTCAATTTTTAAACTTTCCAATTTCAATTCCATCTCTTCAAATCTATTTCCAAATCAAATCAATCTCTTTCCAAATCTATTTTTCAATTCTCTTCTATTGCACTTGCATATCTTGTATCATGTTAGTTTCTTTTCAAATATTGTTTTTCTAAAGTGGATAGGATTGAACTATAGTTAGTTAAAGACTCTCATAGGTGAATCTAGGGTAGATTGACATGTAGGTACCAAAAAGGGTAGGATAGGGTGATGGCTTAGTGCATCTTCCCTACACGTAACCAACCTCCGAACCTAGATCACCGTTTTCGAAAGACCAAAGTGGAGTTATTTTGAAAAAAGGGCTTAAATATTTTTCAAAAGGTTGCCAAACAATCTGTTTTTCTTAAAAACCCTCTCTTGAGGAGATATTTTCAAAAATCGTTTTTCCAAAAACCCTAAGTGTAGTCTTCGGATTATTCTTAGTTTTTAGGTGACCTAACTCACCTTAATCAAGTTAGGTGGCGACTCCGAATTTTTTTCAAAAGCCTTTTATTCAAATCAATTTTCAATTCAAACCTAGTCGCACTCATTCTGTTAGGAGGGTGAGTTCTAACGAGAGAGTACAACATTTTTTCTACTTGTGTGAGTATTCCTCAAGTGCGAAAAATCTGGGCGCGACAACGTGTTTTTGAAATCGGGTTTGAAGATGATTTTAAATGTTTTTGAAATTATGTCAAGGGAGTTTTGAAATGTTTTGCATCAACTCAAGGGAGTTTTGGAAGTGCATTGAAACAACTCAAGCGAGTTTTGAAAAGATTTTAAAATAACTCAAGGAAGTTTTGGAAATGTTTTGAAAGAATTCAAAAGAGTTTTGGAAATGTTTTGAAACAACTCAAGGGAGTTTTGAAAATGTTTTGAGGTCTTGTTTCAAAATTTTTGGAGGTAAAGTTTGGATTAGAAATGCTCTTGTTAACTAGTTTTCGAAAAAAAATTTGAAAGTTGTTTTTGAATACCTTATGAAAGGCATGTTTAATATTTCATTACCTTAAGAGGTTAGTCATTGAATAATTAAACTCCCTTAGGGTTATGAGTTTTGAAAACATGTTTAGAAAAGGGGCTAGAAACTTTCCTTTGGTTTTTAAAACTTTAGGGTTATAGAACCCTTCTTGAATGCCTCACTTACACTTGAACAGTCCTAACCAAGGAAGGATTAGTGTTGCTTCAAGAATGTGATATTTAAAAAAGACTTTAAAAAAGGTTTTTGAAAAGCATTTAGGGTTTGACAACCTATATGGACCTTGGAAGGTTAGATTTAATGTGTCACTTTCTCTAAGGAAACCTTAACCATGAAAGGGCCTAGATCACCTTTAGAGTTATAAGTTTTGAAATCACTTTTGAAATAGCTTGTGGAAATGGTAAATGTCTAGCCACTTTTGTCAAGACAAGTTTTAAGAGAATTCTTAAAAACATTTTGGACTAGGGTTATGGAAGAATTAGAAAAGACTTTTGAATTGATTTTTGAAAACTCAAGAGAGTAGAATATTTTTTAACGCATGCCACGTAAATGATTTTTGTAATTGAAAAAGGGTTTGAAAGAAGTTTAGAATTGGAGCCTTTGAAGCCTTCTAGCCATGTTTGAGATGACCTAAGGTTAACTAACTCGGGTTAGGTTGAACTAGGGTTGGATTGTCCTAGGGTTAACCAACTAAAGTTACGCTAACCCACGGTTGGATTGAATTAGGGTTAACTAACTAAGGCTAGGTTATTCTAGAGTTAAGGGGTCCTAGGGTTAACTAACTAAGGTTAGGCTAACCTAGGATTTGGTTAACCTTAAGTTAACTAACATGAGTTAGGTTAACCTAAGCTAAGACAACTAGGGTCAAGTTAACCTGGATTGGAAGGTGATTTGAAAAGTGCTTTTAAACTAAGGTTTGGACTTTGTGGTTTTGGAAAGGTGGTTTAATACATAAATTTTGAAAAGGTTTTTTAGAAAGCATGATGTTTTGTAAAGGATTTGGAAAACAACTCTAAAGAGTTACATGAATTTTTAAAAAGATCATTGCATGAAAATGAGCTCTAATCAAGTGTATGGTTTACATGGTTGATATTTAGAAATCACTCCAAGGAGGGTTTCATTGGGACTATTATAACCACCAACTTAAAGAGAGTAAAACTTTTGAAAATCAACATGTAATGGTGGTTTTAGAAAGCCATTTCTTTAAGAAAAATAAAGAAAATGAACTTTTAAAAAACTCTCTTGGAGAGGGTTGTTTTGAAAAGCACTTTTGGGGTGTAGAAAACCACTCTAGTGAGCTAGGGTTCCTATGGTCAATAGAAGACCACTTAAGAGAAGGTTCCATAAAGACCATTTCAATCATAAAACTCAAGAGAGCAAAGCTTTAAAAATCATATAGAAAGAGAGTTCGAAAATCATTTTAACAATAATGAAGACAAAAGCCCTTTTGAAAACCTCTCTTGAAGAGAGTTGTTTTGAAAACCACTATTGTGCCTCGATTTTTCGCACTCTAGAAAATAAGTGAGAAAAATACGATACTCTCTCGTTAGAATTCATCCTCCTGGAAAGACGAGTGCGACTAGGTTTGAACTAAAAATTTATTTGAATAAGGGCTTTTGGAAAAGATTTAGAGTTGCCACCTAACTTTGTTAAGGTGAGTTTGGTCACTTCAAACTAAGTACAATCCAAAGATTAAACTTAGAGTTTTTTAAAAGGTTTTGAAAAACTTTCTCGAGAGAAGATTTTTGGAGAAAACAGATTGTTTGGCAACCTTTGAAAATATTTAAGCCCTTTTTTGAAAATAACTTCGTTTTTGGTCTTTTGAAAATAGTGATTCTTGGTTTGGAGGTTGGTTATATATAGGGAAGACACACTAGGCTATCACCTTATCCCACCCTTGTGGTATCTACATGTCTATTCACCCTAGGTTCACTCAATTAGAATATTTGATTATTCAATGTCCAATACTATCCATATTGAAAAGATTTTAGAAAAAGGTTTGATATGAGATTTTAAAAATAGATTTGAAAAAAAGATTTGAAGTTTGAAAGAGATTGTGGGAATTGAAAACTTGAAAAAGGTTGTAAAGTTCGAAATTTGAAAAAGGTTCTGGAAATTAAAAACTTGAAAAAGGTTGTGACCGCACCCATGAGGGTTGCCTATGTATCTCTTTATTGGGAATTAGGTCAGTCGTAGTTCGGACTCAAGATTCGATTGAAAATAGACACTTTGAGGTCTTTGAAAAGTTTGACTTGAAAAGGTTTGTTTTGGAACTTTGATTGGAATATTGAAAGTTGAACTTTGATTTGAAATCGAATTTGGAATTGACTTTGATTTGAAATTGAACTTGAGGATTTGAAATTGAGCTTTGATTGGAAATTGAATTTGAGGATTTGAAATTGAACTTTAAAGTAGAATTTGGACTTGACTCAGAAAAGATTGAGTTGAGCTTTGAAATCATCTTGACTTGGATTGAAGTTTTAAAACTATCTTGGTTTTTAGTTGAGTTCAAAGAAGAATCTTTGAAAGGAGTTGAATCTTCATAACTTTAGGGTTAGGGTTGAACTAGGACTTAGACATCTTAGGACCTAGGTAACCTAGGGTTGAAACATGCACTTGAAATAAGAATGTTTGATTTTAGAAAGTTGAATTTTAAGAAAATTTTGAATTATGAAGGTTCCATTTTAGGAAAGTTCCAAATTAGAAAAATTTTGAATTAGGAAAGTTTCCTTTTTAAGAAAGAGTTGATTTTGGAAATATTTGAATTTGGAAAGTTTTGAATTTAAAAAAATTTGAACTTAGAAAGATTTGAAATTTAGAAGGACTTGGAAGTTTGAAATTAAGAAAGGTTTGAATGTTTGAATTTAAAAAAAAATTGAAATTAGGAAAGATTAGAATTAGGAAAGATTTGATAATTTGAAATTTAGAATGTCGGGATTTTGAAAGGTTTAAAGTTAAAAAAGATTTGATTTCTATTATCTAACATAGAAGATTGAATTTTATTTTCAAAAATAAATGATTCGATTTTGTTTCCAAAATTGGAGAATTTGATTTGACATAGAGTTGGAAAGGTTGAGTTTTGAAAATCTTAGATTTGAAAATCTATGATTTGGTGGAAAAAAAGGGTTTTCAAAATCTATGATTTGATGTAGAAAATAATTTTGAAAACCTATGATTTGAGGCAAAATAGAAAGTCATGATTTCAAGAAAGCAATTGGGGTTTCTTAATCAAGGATTCCAGGGCTTGATTTGGACTTCAAAACAAAGAGTTTTTGGAAAATAGATCTTTAAAAAGAGTTTTTAGGAAGTAGATTTGTAAAACTATTTAGAAAGATATTTGAATATAGACTTTTGCAAGTCTCTTGAATATCTCACTTTCCTAAGACGAGTGTAACCATGATTAGGAAGTAGATTCTAGGGTTGTGACTTTGACAACTAAGGTTTGAAATATGGACCATAATAATCATATTGAATGTAACACTTTCTTAATACAATCCTAATTGTGGAATGGCTAGAATCACTTTAGGATTGTGATTTTGATAAAAACAATTTAAGGCTTATACCTAAAATTTGGACCTTGATGATTACATTGAATATAACACTATCCTAAAACAACCTTAACCATGGAACGGCTAGGATCGTTCTAGAAGTGTGATTTTGAAAACAAGCTTGAAAGAAGAAAATTTTGAATACAAGTTTTGAAAGAGAACTTTGATGTAAGTTTGAAAATAACTTTGAATGTAATTTTGAATGCAATGTATGAACATAATAACCACAATGCAATAGAGGCTTGAATATATAAGGTTGGGGTTCACCACATTATCAAGGGGTTAGAACTCATACAGTCTTTGGTCGAACTTGAAGAAAGTCCCCACCACGATGACATTTAACAATCTTTCCTAGGCATGAATTAGGAAGTTCCTTGTTTTAAGCATGCAAGAAGAGGAGCTAGAAGATAAGGATTAAAATAGAAGAAAACCCAAGTGGGTTAGGAGAGAGAAGAGAGAGGGGGATTACATAAACGAAATTGAAAACCAACCTTGTCTTCTTCTTTCTTTGATTTCTTTTCTTGCTTTACTTGACTTGAGCTTTAAGAGCTTTGAAGATGCAGCACTTGATCTTAGAAGCTTGTGTTTGAGTGTACAGAGTATATGGAAGCTAGGGTTGGAGTGTATAGAGGCTAGGGTTTGAGGAGGCTTGAAAAAAATAGCATTTTGAGAGAATTTGAGCTCTGTTTTCAGAGAGGCAGAGTTTTTGGACTGAGTTTGCGAACCCATTTTATGCAAGAAGAGGGTCTATATTTGTAGGCAATTGAAATAGGAATTGGCGCCTGTTATAGTGGTGCCACTGCTCTTTTAAGCTTGGTTCCACTAGGAGTGGCACCAGGCCATTTATTGGCTTGGCGCCACTAGTAGTAGTGGCACCAGCCACTTAGGAAAATTTTAAGGCGGCAAGAAACATATCTTTTGACCCTTGGGACGCAAGGCAAAAGATTTGAGCTCTTGTCCTAGTGACTACATTGCAATTTTTGGCTTTGCTCCACTAGAAGTGACTCTAGAAAGTCCAAGAGTGATTCGGAAGGTTGAGGATGGATAGGAACCTCTATGAGAGTATCCTATAGATAAATGGCTTGAGAACCAGTGTTGCAGTAGTTCAAAAGGGTGACTAACCTGCCAGGGGCAAAATAGTCAATTGGATTGGGAAAACATCGAAATGGACCCAGAGTGACTCGTGAGAAGGCTTGAAGGTTAGAAATACAATCAAGAGTGTTCCGAGGTGTTGCCGGTTTGATACCCAAAGCCGGTATGGTTGGAAAAGGCAACCGGCCCACTAGGGGCAAAACGGTTATTTTTCACTAGGCTTGCCGGAATAGACTTAGAATAATCTAGAAAGGCATTGGAAGGTTAGGCATACTATTAGAAGCATCCTTGGGAGGTAACCGGTTTAATACCCAGAGCCAGTGTGGTTCTCGAAGGCGATTGAATGCCTAGGGGCAAAATGGTTATTTTAATCAGATGGTCTCGGAATTAATCCGAAACTGACTAGAATGCACTTGAACATGCCAGATTGCCTTTGGGACAATCTTGGAAGGGTGAAATTACCACTTTGAGGACTTAAGTACTTTCTCAAGAAGATGGCTAGAAGGACCCAAGTGGCAATGTGGTCGTTTTTCACTAGAGTGGGCTAGCAGGCACTAGTGTTTACCCGAATTTTGAGTATTTTTGTCACTCTGACAGTGTGTGATGACTTAGTTTCCAAAGGTATCTCGTCCTTCAGTAAACGTGCCACGGCCAAGATACATGTTTAGTCTCGTGACATAAGGGATTTTTTGGAAAGACGTGTCGAATATCTTACATTCTAAACGTGCCACTGCCTAATCTCGGGAATCTGCTAGATGGTCTTATAGTACAAAGGATCAACTTTCTCGAAAGAAGTGTCGAATATATTACATTCTACATTGGTGGGCTAGCAGGCGCCAGAAATGAACCGCTCTACCATCTCGAGGACTTGGATTTTGTCCCGGTCAACATGTTTGAAGGGACTTATCATTCTGAGGGATTTTCTCGATAAACATGCCGAACTGGATGTACTTACAATTTGAGGGATAAATTTTCTAAGAAGACATTTCGGAGTGAGTTCGATTGGTCTGGACTGGAATTCGAAACAGAATTGAGGTTGAAATGGGGACTTACCATCTTTAAGAAGATGTGCCAATTGGAATTGGACAAAATAATGCCCTAAGGGTATTTTGGTTATTTCACTTTTATTGGGCCTGTCGGGCCTACAAAGCAGTTGATTGACTAGATTGAGTCTAAACAGCCAGTCTACGCTTGAATGTGTTTGTGTCAATTTTGAATGTGTGTCTAGACGGGTAGGAGATTGTCGAGTGGGCAAAAAAAATGAGGTGCTTACAACCACCCTTAGGGTGAAAAAGACCAATTCTAATGAACTAGGGTTCATATGGTTAAGATAATGGAAAACCACTCAAGAGAGCATTTCAAGGGACCATTTTAACCACAAAACTCAAGAGAGTAGATTCTTAAACATCAATATAGAAGAAAAGGGTTTGAAAGCCACTTTTATGCAACATAAAATGTAAAGAAATACAAGTATGCAAAGTATAGGTTAGGAGGCCAATGGAGAGTTTTCTAGAACATGAAAACTTAGGGTTTTATCTTAGACTTCAAGGAACTAACTCTTAGCAATTTTTACAAAAACATTTTTATAAGGATTTAAGAAAAGCATGAAGAAGACAAAAGTAAGAGCAAAGCCAAGCATGCATCCCATGAATATAAGAGCCATATGCAAGGGGGTCATGAAGTCATACAAGGCTAAGAGACCACACCACATTACAAGGTGCTCCAAGCCAAACCATCTCAAAGTGGACTTGTGAGAGATCCCCCTACATGGTGACTCCCACAAGCTTTCTTCTAGGCATAACCTAGCAAGCATGCAAGAATAGGGGGTAAAAGATGGGAAGTAGAATAGAGAATAGCCTAAATAATCTAGGAGGGAGAAGAGAAGAGTGGGGTTAACAAAATCTAAATAGAAATATTACCTTTTCTTCACAACTTCTTCAAGCTTTAATGGAGAGCTTTGCTTAAGGTTTAAAGGGTCTTCAATAGCCTCGAAGTGGGCTAAAAATGGCTTGAGTCTTGCTTTGGAGGCTTTAGGGATGAAGTGTATAGGCTTAAGGTGGGTGAAATCTAGCTTAGATGTTTGGAAGGTTGAAAGAGGTGGAGTATTTAGGATTTTTTGAGGTTCTAGAAATGTTTCAGTAGGGTTTCACCATTGTTTTCAACTCTAGAATACGCAGGGGGTGGCCTAGTATTTGTAGGTAATGTTCTGGGATTTGGCGTATATGCTACATGCACCTAGGCAATTTTTTTTCCTGGCACATGTAGTAGATGCTCCAGTACTGTTCCAATGGTTGAATGCCATGTGGCACCCTTTGTGCTGACTTAACATAAGGAGCAAGAAACGTTTTGATCGATTTGATCATAATTTGGGCGCATAGAATACGCTCCGCAGCAGGAAACTTTTGTATTAACTTTGCCTCAATAATTGTGCAATCCAGGAAAGATTCGGGGAAATTGGTCACATTCACGATGTTCTCATATTGTTTCTTAAGAATCGGGAACTTTCAGGGAGCTTTAAAGGTGTTTGGAAGAGTGAGATATTGCCTTAAGAAGCATGTACGAAAACACATTTTTTTAGAACGTGTGTGATACACCCCGTGAATGTTTAAAAGTAACGGTCTTTGGGCCACATGATTAAGGCCTTCAGGGGATGATTTCTCTAATTGAACTGTACCGATGGAAAGTGCGCTGAAAATACTTTTGGAAATTTTTTAATTTTTGCGTTTCTCAAGTTATTTGATGATGCGTTATAATTAAGAAATTAGAGAAAAAGACAACCCTAGTGAAGCGTTTGTGAGAGGCTCCAAGGGTTTCTAAAAGTGACAATTTTAAAGCTACACGATTAAGGGCTTCGGGAAGTGGTCTATTCAATTGACCATATCAATCGAAAAACCTATGGGCGAGTTTCTGAGAATTTCCTAATTTATACATTTCTCAAGTCGTTTGGTGGTACGTTATAATCAGGGAATCGGAGAAAAGAAAACCCTAGCGGAGCATCTGTGGGATGCTCCAAAGGGACTTTCTTCGACTTAAAAGTGTTTGGACTCACGGGACTCACCTCAGATTGGATATGGGTGAAGAATAGGGTATGCAGGTTTGGTACCCAAAGTAGGTGTGGTTTCGAGGCGTGCACGGGCCACCAAGGGTAAAATAGTCATTTTTACTAGAATTGGTCGGAAAGATCAGGATGGATCGGAGTGGAATATTAAGCATACTAGACTGTTTGGGGACATTCTTAGAAGGTATACTTACCGTCTGGAAGGATTTGTGTTGTACTGGTGTGCCTAGGGGCAAAATAGTTATTTTGAGCGAAATTGACCAAAACGGGACCAAAATTGGCCAGGATGGCGTATTGAGTATGCCTAATTGCCTAAGGACATTTTGGAAGGGTGGACTTACTATCATGAGGGATTTTGAACTTTCTCAAAGACGTGCCTAAAGGACCAAGGGGCAGGTTTGGTCAATTTTTATCGAGTCAGACTAGCAGGCACCAATGTTGACCTAGTTGTTGGTTCCCGAGACCGCTCGGTCTCAGAAAGCTACCTGTGTGGTGTTGGTCCCTGAGACCGCTTGGTCTCAGAGAGCTACCTGTAGGGTGGTGTTGGTTCCTAAGATTGCCTGGTCTTAGAAGCTACCTGTAAGATGGTGTTAGTCCCCGAGATCGCTTGGTCTTGAAGAGCAACCAGATAACAGACATTCTACATTGGCAAGCTAGCGGGTGCTAGAAGTGAACCGTCTGGAATTTAATAAGGTGTTGGTCCCTGAGAGTACCCAATCTCGAGAAGCTACCTTGACGGCATTGGTTCCCGAGACCGCTTGATCTCGGAAAGCTACCTGGAGCACCTAAGAGCAATATGAGCTTTTTAGCTTCAATTAGGCCTTGTAGGCCCAGAAAGTGACCAGTTAACTGGACTGAAGTTTGAAAGATCCAGTCATGGCTTGAATGTGTTATGATGGTCGAAACTGGATTCGGTCGGTTTAGAGATTACTGAGCGGGCAAAAATGGGGTGCTTACACACACTATTTATAAAAATTAGAGATCAGAATATGCTTATTGTGCAAATTTATCTGGATGACATCATATTTGGTTCTATTAATAAGAAGCTTAGCAAGAAATTTGCTAAGTTTATGCAGGGTGAATTTGAAATGAGCATGATGGAAGAACTCAACTTTTTCCTTGAACTTTAAATCAAACAATCAAAGGAAGGTATCTTCATAAATCAAGCTAAGTACATCAAAGAGTTGCTAAAGAAGTTTGATATAGAGGATGCAAAGCCATTGAGCACTCCCATGAATACTTCAATAAAGCTTGACAAATATGAAAAAAGTATCTCTATGGTTACCAAATTATATAGAAGAATGATTGGTTCATTACTCTATCTAACTGCTAGTAGGCCTGATATCATGTTTAGTGTATGCCTATGTGCTAGATTTCAATGTAATCCTAAGGAATCACATGTTGTAGCTGTTAAAAGGATTTTTAGATATCTCAAGCACACACCTAACCTTAGATTATGGTATCCTTAGGGTAGATCTTTAAACTTGATTGGCTATTTTGATGCTGACTATGTTGGCAGTAAAGTTGATTGAAAAAGCATAACTGGATCTTGTCAATTTCTTGGTAATATGCTTGTTTCATGGTTTAGTAAGAAACAAAACTCAATTGAACTTTCCATAGCTGAGGTGGAGTACTGTCGCGCCCAAATTTTTCGCACTCGAGGAATACTCACCCAAGCGGGAAAAATGTTGTACTCTCTCGTTAGAACTCACCCTCCTAAAAGAATGAGTGCGACTAGGTTTGAATTGAAAAACTGGTTTGAATAAAGGGCTTTTGAAAAAGATTCGGAGTCGCCACCTAACTTGATTAAGGTGAGTTAGGTCACCTAAAAACTAAGAATAATCCAAAGACTACACTTAGGGTTTTTGGAAAACGATTTGAAAATATCTCCTCAAGAGAGGGTTTTTAAGAAAACAGGTTGTTCGGCAACCTTTGGAGAACATTTAGCCCTTTTTAGAAAAATAACTCCTTTTTGGTCTTTGAAATCAGTGATCTAGATTCGGAGGTTGGTTACGTGCAGGGAAGATGCACTAAGCTATCACCCTACCCTGCCCTTTCGGTACCTACATGTCAATCTACCCTAGATTCACCTATGAGAGTCTTCAACTAACTCGTGTTCAATCCTATTTCACTTTAGAAAAACAATGTTTGAAAACTAACATGATGCATGATGTGCAAGTGCAAATTAAGAGAATTGAAAAATAGATTTGGAAAAAAAAATTGATTTGAAATTGATTTGATTTGAAAATAGATTTGAAGAGATGGAATCGAAATTGAAAAGTTTGAAAAGTTGGAAATAGAAATTTGGAAATAGAAATTTGAAATTGAAATTTTAAAAATAGATTGGAATTTGAGATTTGAAAAATGTTGTAACCGCACCCATGTGGGTAGAATTGAAAGTTTGAAAAATGTTGTGACCGCACCTATGAAGGTTGCCTACTTGGGGGAATCAGGTCAGTCGTAGTTCGGACCGGAGTCCGATTGAAAAGAGATTGATTTGAAGAGAGAAATTGGATTGGAAGAAAGAGATTGAAATGAAAATTGGATTTGATTTGAGATTAAAAAAAAAAAAGGAGATTTGAATTTGAAATTTTGGAAAAGAATGGACTTTGATTTGAAAAGGTAGATTTGGACTTGTTTTGTAAAAGAGAAAGTTTAGAAAACTTAGACTTAGGAAAGAGAAGAGATTTAGGAAGGATTTGACATGACTTAGAAGGTTTAAGAAATTAGGAAAGATTGGATTTAGGAAATGTTCAAATTAGGGAAGTTTCAAATTAAGAAAGTGTCATTTTAGGAAAGTTTCGAATTAGGAAAGTTTTAGGTTTAGGAAAGTTTTGAAATTAGAAAGTTTCGAGTTTAGAAAGTTTTCGAAAAAGGAAAGGTTTTTAGATTAGAAAAGTTCCCAAATTAGGAAAGTTTTGAAAATCGGAAAGTTTTGAATTTAGAAATGTTTTGAATTAGGAAAAGTTTAGTTTAAGAAAGGCTTAGAATTTGGAAAGTTTCAAGTTAAGAAAGTTTTGAATTTTGTAATGTTTTGAAAAAGGGAAGTTTTGAATTTGGAAAGCTTTGAAAACAAGAAAGTTTCGTTTTAGGAAAGGTTTGAAAAAGAAAAGTTTTCAGTTTAGGAAATGTTTGAATTAAGAAAGTTTTGAGTTTAGAAAAGCCTTAGATTTAGAAAGATTTTGAAGTTTTGGAAAGTTTAGAATTTTAGAAAGTTTTTAGATTTAGAAAGTCTTAACTTAAGAAAGTTTTGAACTTGGGAAAGCTTAGAATTTTAGAACGATTTGACATTTAGAAAGATTTAACTTGAGAAAGTTTCAAATTTAGAAAGTTTTGAATTTGGAAAGATTTGAAATTTAGAAAGTTTAAGATTTAGAAAGTTTTAGAGTTTTAGAAGATCTTAAGATTAGGAAATGTTGAGTTTAGGAAAAAGTTTGAAAACTTGAATTTGGAAAGTTAAGATTTGGAAATGGGTGTTAAATTAGGAAAGGGTTGAATTAGGAAAGATTTGAAAGTTGAGTTTTAAAACTTAGGAAAGATTTTTATGTTCAAGTTTTGGAAACTTAAGATTTAGGAAAGTAGAAGTTTAGGAAGGATTTGAATTAGGAAAAATTTGGATTTGGAAGGGATTGGATTTGGTTTTTAAAAGCAAAGACTTGATTTTGTTTCTAAAAACGGAGGACGGGATCTAGTTTCCTAAACGGGGAGATAGGATTTGGCAAAGATTTTGGAAAGGGGGATTCTAGAAACCCTAGTTTTGAAAAATTGTAGTTTTGACGTAGAAAAGAGGCTTTGAAAACATGTATAGTTTTGATGTGAAAACAAGAGGTTTTGGAAACCTAGGTTTGGGGCAAAGTTTGAAAATCATGTTTTTGGAAAGAAAATTTAGGGTTTCCTAATGGTTAGCTCTAGGGCTTGACTTGGGTTCTAAGGAAAGAGTTTTCGGAAAGTGCGTCTTCGGAAATGAAGGCTTTATAGAAGGGAAATCCTAGGGAGGAGTTTTTGGAAAGTGAATTTGGAAAGAGAGTTTTTGGAAAGATTTTTGGAAAGAGGGAGTTTTTGAAAAGTGTATTTTTAGAAACATAGATTTTAGAAGGAAGATCCTAGAGAAGAAATTTCTAGAAGGAGGATTTTGAAAAGAGTTTTTTAGAAAGGTTTTTGAAGAGAGTTTTTAGGAAGGTGAATCTAGGGAGTGTTTTTAGAAAGTGAATTTTGAGGAAAAGATTTTGGAGAGGAGTTGAAAAAGAAAATTTTGAAAAATAGATTTTGGAAGAGAGTTTTTGAAAACAATTTTGAAGAGGGGAGTTTTAGGAAAGTATGTTGAAAAAGAGATTTTTAGGAAGAGATTTTTGAAGAGAGAGTTTTTTGGAAAGTATGAAAACGTCTCACTTTCCTAAAGCAATTCTAACCATAAGAGGGCTAGAACCACCTTAAGAAAGTGGTTTTGGAAAACAATAAGATTTGAAAATATAGACCAAAAAGGTCACTTTTAATATAACACTTTTCTAAAGCAACCCTAGCCATGGAAAGGCTAGAATCACTTTAGAATTGTGGTTTTGAAAAAAAAGTTTTTGAAAAAGAGATTTTGATGCACTTTTGAAAATAAGTTTGAAAACGTTTTGAAAAACAACTTTGAAAACGGTTTTTGGAAGATGCAAGACTATGATATGCACAATGCAATTTGGGGTCGTGAACATACAAGGCTAAGGCTTCACCACATAATCAAGAGTGCCGGACTCACGTGGTCTTTGGTTAGACTAGAAGAAAGCCCCCGACACGATGACTCTCCAATAGCCCAATCCTACACATGGATCGGGAATCCCCTTGTTTCAAGCATGCAAAGAAAGGGGGGGAAAGAGATGGGGGATTAAAATATAGAAAATCCAAGTGGGTTGGAGAGAGAAGAGAGAGGGGAGAAGTGCAGAAAATTAAAGAGAAAACCTACCGTATGTCTTCTTTATTTTGCGCGCCGCGCTGTCTTCGGTCTTCGGTCTTTGTCTTGATCTTCACCTTTAGCCTTCAAGAGTTATCTTCAAGCTTTGGATGGCAGCTCTTCAAGTCTTCAAAGGATGGTTGAAGGCTAGTGTATGAGTGTATGGGGGAGTGTATGAGTGTATAGGAGGCTAGGGTTTGTGTATAGTGGCTAGGGTTTGGGAAAACCTAGGGAGGCTAGGGTTTTGGAGGTGCTCGAGCTCTGTATATCGAAATATAGGATTTTTAGGTTAAGTTTGCAGACCTTTTTCACGTTGAATGAGGCTCTGTATTTATAGAGGTTGGACAAACCTAGCGCCTGTTGCAGTGGCGCCAGGGCAAACTTTACACTGGCGCCACTAGGAGTGGCGCCAGGCCATTTTTTGGCTTAGCACCACTACTAGTGGCGCCAGCCAACTAGGAAAGGTTTAAGGTCGGCAAGCAATGTATCTTTGACTAGATTTGGGCGCTTGTACTAGTGACTACCATGCAACTTTTAGCCTAGCTTCACTAGGAGTGACTCCGGAAAGTCCGGGAATAATTTAGAGGAGCTGAGAATGACCCGGAAGGCCAAAAAGGAGCAGGAACAGTTAAAATAGTGTCCTGGAGGTATTTGACTTGAAAAATGAAGATAAGGTGGGTCGGAAAGGTTGACCGGGCCTTTAGGGGCAAAACGGTCAATCGGACCGAAAAACTGCTGGGACAGACTCGGACTGTCCCAGAAGAAGACTTGGGATCTGGAAACATTATTTAGAATTTTTCCAAAGGTTGCCGGTTTGATTTCCAGAGCCAGCGTGGTCGGAAAAGGAAACCGGCCTACTAGGGGCAAAACGGTCATTTTGTACCGGGTTGGCCAGAACTAACTCGGAATGATCCAGAAAGATAAGGAAAGGATGAGAATACTATAAGAAGCATTCTCGGGACATCACTGGTTTGATACCCAAAGCCGGTGTGGTCGAAGAAGGAGACCGGCCCTCTAGGGGCAAAACGGTCATTTTGTACCGGGTTGGCCGGAACTGACTCAGGATGATCCGGAAAGATAAGGGAAGGTTAAGAGTACTATAAAAAGCAATCTCAGAGGGTTACCGGTTTGATACTCAGAGCCGGTGTGGTTCCCGGGGCATTCAGATGCCTAGGGGCAAAATGGTCATCTTGACCGGAAAAGGTCCAAAGGATAGTTTGGTCATTTTTCACCGAAGTGGGCTAACAGACACTGGTGTTGACCTGGGTTTTGAGTGTTTCCGCCACTCTAATGGCGGTCATCGTGACACAGGGATTTGTTGCCAATTCCCTATATCGACCTATTTGTGAGTATTTCCGCTACTCTAACGGTTTTGTGAGTATTTCCGCTACTCTAACGGTTTTATGAGTATTTTCGCTACTCTAACAGTTTTGTGAGTATTTCCGCTACTCTAACGGTTTTGTGAGTATTTTCGCTACTCTAACGGCTTTGTGAGTAGTTTTGCTACTCGGACCGTCTCGAGAAATAAACTGTCTCGAGAGAGGGATTGGAAAGGGGTCTTACCGTCTTCGAAAAGACGTGCCTAGATTGGAACCGTCTCGAGGAATAAACTGTCTCGAGAGTGGGATTGGAAAGGGGTCTTACCATCTTCGAAAAGATGTGCCTGGATTGGAACCATCTCGAGGAATAAACTGTCTCGAGAGTGGGATTGGAAAGGGGTCTTACCGTCTTCGAAAAGATGTGCCTGGATTGTGAGTGTTTTCACCACTCTAACGGCGGTCGTCGTGACACAGGGGTTTGTTGCCAATTCCCTATATCGACCTATTTGTGAGTATTTCCGCTACTCTAACGGTTTTGTGAGTATTTCCGCTACTCTAATGGTTTTGTGAGTAGTTTTGCTACTTGGACCGTCTCAAGGAATAAACTGTCTCGAGAGAGGGATTGGAATTGGAATTGGAAAGGAAAGGTTAATGCCCTCTAAGGGCATTTTGGCCATTTTGCCTCTATTTGGGCCTGACAAGCCCGCGAAGCGATGGAAAGACGGAATTTGGACCTAGAGGATTGGTTTCGATTGGAATATGCCCACTATGACTTGAAAATAAGTCTAGACGGAGTGTAGACTGTCGAGCGGTAAAAAATGGGGTGCTTACAAGTACATTGTAGCTAGAAGCTATTATGCTTAAGTCCTTTAGATCAAAAACCAATTAGAAGACTTTGGACTAACCTTTGAACGCATCCCCATCAAATGTGATAACACAAATACTATCAATTTGACCAAGAATCCCATTCAGCACTCTCGCACAAAACACAATGAAATTAGACATCATTTTATATGTGATCATGTGCAAAAATGTGATATTAAACTTGAATTTGTAACTATTAAGAGCCAACTTGCTGATATATTCACAAAACTATTGAGTGAGGATAAGTTTTGCATGATTAGAAGAGAATTAGGAATGAATAATCCAATATCTTGATTAATTTGCATGTTCTTCATGTTTAATAATGGTATTGAATCTTTACAATTGATGGAATATTTTTTTGATGCATTGCATACCATTATAAGTCATATTTTGCATTTCATGAAGGAAGAGTCGACCCCTATTTCATGAGAATAGCTTATGTTAGTTTCTGTTGAAAAGAGCCGACCGTAGAGTGCCAAGTGTCGACCTATTTTAACATAAAGCTCAGAAGCAATTTTGCAAGAAAAGAGTCAACCCCTTGAATTCAAGAATTGATCATTCTGTGCGGTTGCTCAGTGACTTTAAATGTCCCCCGTTTGTTCAACAAAATCAAAATTTTTCTCTTTCTCATTCTTTCTCGACAAAATATTTCTCTAACTACCAAGAACCATCAAACCTCTCCACAAATCACTCTCAACTTTTATTATATACCTATTTCGATCCCTCCAAATCCATTCCCAACCTCCATTAATTCCTTAATCAATCTCCTATGGCACCAAAATCTGACAAGTCAAATGAAGGAAAGAAATCCCTAGAAATGTCGACACCCAAGGTAGTAGGGAGCAAATATATAAAGGATCATGGGGAATCCTCTATGGGACATGGGAAGAAGAATAACTCGAAGGGAATTACCCAAGATGAAAGGAAGGTTGAAAGGAAAATGACCTACTTCTCCAGCACTGAGGCCGAAGCTAAGTATTATTCAATGTTTTCTTTGAAGCCTATTTTGAATGGTAGGTGGATAAATTTCCAATTCTTTGCTGAGGAGAACTTTGAATTTGAGTCTAGACTAGATACTCTTGATTGGAAATCAATAACACAAATTAGGGATGATGTATATCCTGAATTAGTGGGGCAGTTCTATGCCCATGCCAATAGAGAGTTTGGCACACAAGACATTGATAGTTAGATAAAGGGGGTATCATTCACCATCACCAAAGATGTGATTTGCCATATTCTAGGAATTTGTAGTGGTGGTGAAGTTCAAAGAAAGAAGATAGATAGAAAACCTTAATTGACTACTATTTGTGGAGAAGAAACTGTTACAAGTATTCAACCCCTAACCAAGGACCTACCTTTGGACCTTAGACTTGTCCATCATTTCAATTTAGGATTTTAATTCATAAAGGTGGAAAGTTTGAGTTTATTTCTGTAAAGGAATTATTCTTTCTTTGGGCTTACATTAGCAATACCAAGATTGACTTGGCTACGTCTATTAAGGATTATATTTTGAAAGCCCTCCAAAGAAAAGTGAGTATGCCTTATGGGATACTTCTAACCAAAGAATTTAAGCACTTTAAGGTTGAGTTAACACGAGAGAAGAAGAAGGCTCCTAAACCTTTGTGTGATGAATACAATGAGAAAACCCTCAAGAGAATGGGTTATCATAAAGTGAACAAGGTTTGGTCCCTTAGAAAGGAGAAGGGTGAAGGTGTTACATCTGCAAAGAACAAACAAGTTGAAAAGGGTAAGACATCCCATGCTGAAACAGAGGATGCCTTAAAGGAACTTATTCCCATAGGCCTTATTCCAATTAATAGGTATGTGGATATGTCTCCACTCTTAGCAATCTTGAAAGGAATGCAGACATATAATGAGAAAATGCTTGCCAAAATAGATCAAAAGTTGACAATGGAGCTATGAGGCTAAAGGTTTTAGAAACTAAAGTGAGAGCTATTGTCAATGATAGCGAGAGAATGAAGATAGATCTGTTAAGGGCCATTAACATCAACACCAAACACCTGGGCAAGTACATCAAGAGAGTAGTTGGCATGGACTACAAAGCTCTTAACTCACTAACAGCAGAATTTGAAGATCAAGAGGATAAGAAAGAAGAAGAGGAAGGTGAATAAGAAGAAGAAGTAGAAGAAGAGGAAGAAGAAGGAGGTGAAGAACTAAGGGAATAAGAACTAGTTTCTAGAGAAAAGGAGAAGGAGGCAACTAAGAAAGGCAAGACATCTGGAGTTTCTCTAGTCCCTAAATCTCCTACTTCAACCAGAACCTACCACAGACATGGATGTAAGCTCCCCATTTTTGCCCGCTCGATAATCTCCACTTTTTCCAGACTTGAGTTCAAGTTAATATGGACATATTTCGATCCAAATCAACTTTCCAAACCTAATTCAGTCAATCAATGGCTTCGCGGGCCCATTGGGCCCAAATAGAGGCAAAATGACCAAAGTGCCTTGGGGCATTGTTCAGTCCAATTCTAGTGGGCATGTCTTTTCGAAGACGGTAAGTCTCCGTTTTAATCTGAAATCTAATTTCAAGTCCAATTCCAATTCCAATTAAATTTGGCACACCTTTCGAGAAAGTTAATTCCTCAAGGTGGTAAGTCCATCCTGTCTGGCACGTTTTCTGGGAAAAATCTTCAGAACGGTAAGTCCTTTCAAACCCATTGATCGAGACGAGACCCCAAATCTCCGAGATGGTAGAATGATCCACCTTTGGCGCCTGCTAACCCGCAAATGAAGAAATGTCTGTTATCCGACACGCCTTTTGAGAAAGTTGATTCCTCAGGCGATAAATCTACTTAGCAGCTTCCCGAGATCAGGCAATCTTCGAAATGATCATGAACTGTTAGAGTAACGAAAATACTCGTAAACATCGCAACTGTCAGAGTGGCGGAAGCACTCGTATACAGGTCGATATAGGGAATTGCCAACATACCCCTATGTTACAGGACCGAACTCGCCTCTTGGCCATGATGCGTTTACCAAAGGATAAGATACCTTTGGAAACCCACTCATCACAAACCGTCAGAGTGACAGAAATACTCAAAACCCGGGTTAACACCAGTGCCTGCTAGCTCACTCCGATGAAAAATGACCAAACTGCCCATACGGTCATTTTCATCACGTTTCTTGAGAAAGTACCTAAGTCCTCAGAACAGTAAGTCCACCTTTCCAAGATTTTCTTAAAGACAATCGAGCATGATTAAGTGCCTTCTAGTCGATTTCATGCCAATTCCGAGTCCTTTTGGTCAAAATGACCGTTTTGCCTTTAGGCATCCGAGTGCCCCGGGAACCACACCGGCTCTGAGTATCAAACCAGTAACCTCTCGGGGATATTTCTAATAGTATCCCCGGCCTTCTGATACATTTCTAGGTCATTATGAGTCAGTTCTAACAAACTTGGTGCAAAATGACCATTTTACCCCTAGCGGGCCGTTCGCCTCTTTCAACCACACCGGCTCTGGGTATGAAACCAGTAACCTCTTGGAATATTCTAGCTAATATTTCCAAGCCTCCAGTCTTCTTCCGGGACATCCCAAGTTCATCCCGGCAGCTTTCCGGCCTGATTGATCGTTTTGCCCCTAATTGGCCCGATTAACCCCTCTGACACATCTTGACAACATTCTTCAAGTCTACTACCCCCAAGACACTATTCTAAGGGTTCTTGTCCCTTTTCAGCCCTCTAAATCATTCCCGGACCTTCTAGAGTCACTCCTAATGAAGTTAAGCTAAAAATGGCATGGTAATCAAAAGTACAAGCGCCCAAATTTTTTGAAGATACGTTGCTTGCCAACCTTAAAACTGTCCTAAGTGGCTGGCACCACTAGCAGTGGCGCCAAGCCAAAATTTGGCCTGGCGCCACTATGAAATTTTGCCTGGCGCCAGGCCAATCTTTTGTCTATAAATACAGAGTCTCCTCCAACGTGAAAAGGGTCTGCAAACTCAATCCAAAAACTCTGCTCTTCAATATTCAGAGCTCAAAGTCCTTCCAAACCTTAGTTCTCTCTAGGTTCTTCAAATCCTTGCCTCCATACACAAACCCTAGCATACATACACTCATATATACTTATATACATTCATATACTAGCCTCCAAAGCCTCTATTAAAGACTTGAAGTGTTGCAATCTGGAAGCTCTTGAAAATCAAAACGAAGATCGAAGTAAAGCAAGAAAATAAAGCAAAGCAAATAAAAGAAAATGTAAGGTACGTTTCCTATTTATGTTTACGCAATTCCCCTCTCTCTCTTCTCTCTCCTGACCCACTTGGATTTTCTTCTATTTTAATCCCTCATCTTCTATCGCCCTTTCTTGCATGCTTGAAATAAGGGACTCTCTGGTTCATGTGTAGGATTAGGCTATTGAAAGTCACCGTGTCGGGGGTTTTCTCTTAGTCTAATCGGAGACCACGTGGGTTCAGCCTCCTTAATTATGTGGTGAAGCCTTTAACCTTGTATGTTCACAACCCCAACTTGCATTGTGCATATCATGATCATGCATCTTTCCAAAATTCGTTTTCAAACTTGTTTTCAAAACTTGCATTAAAATTTTCTTCTTCAAAACTTATTTTCAAAATCACAATCCTAAGGTGATTCTAGTCTTTCCATGGCTAAGGTTGCTTTAGCAAAATGTTACATTTAAAGTGACCAATATGGTCTATATTTTCAAATCCTTGTTTTTTTCAAAACCACAATCCTAGAATGGTTCTAATCTTCTTATGGTTAGAATCATTTTAGGAAAGTGAGATATTTTTAAAGGCTTGCAAAAGTCCACATTCAAATCCTTTTCAAATCTCTTTTTAAACTTACTTTCTAAAAATCTCTTTTCCTAAAATTTCTTTTCCAATACACTTTCTAAAAATTCTCTCTAATCTCTTTTTCAAAATTGCTTTTTAAAAATTGCTTTCTAAGAACTCCCTTGAAAAAATTTATTTTCCAAAACTTCTTTTCAAACTCCTTTCCAAAAAGCTCTCTTCAAAATTCACTTTCTAAAAACATTCCTTAAGTTTCCTTCCTAAAAACTCTTCCCAAAAATCCCTTTCCAAAAACTCTCTTTTCAAGTTTACTTTCTAAAAACTCCTTTCTAAGATCTCCTTCCAAAAATCTCTCTTTCCAAAAGTTCTACTTTCCAAAATCTCTTCTCCTTGAAGCTCAAGTCAAGCCCTAGAGCCATGGTTAGGAAGCCCTAATTTTCTCTCCTAAAACATGATTTTCCAATCTTGCCCCAAAACCTAGGTTTCCAAAATCTCCTTTTTCACATCAAAATCATAAATTTCCAAAACCTATTTTCTACATCAAACTATAGCCTTCCAAATCTAGAATTTTCAAAACTTCATCTTTCCAATTTCATGTCAAATCAAATCCTCCATTTTAGGTAACCAAATCAAATCTCCCCATTTAGGAGACTAGATCCTATCCTCCGTTTTTTGAAACAAAATCAAATCATTTCTTTTTAGAAACAAACTCCAATCTTTTGTTTTAGGAAATAGAAATCTAAATCCTTCCTAATCCAAATCTTTCCTAAATCCAACCTTTCCCAATTTCATACCTTTCCAAATTTTAACTTTTTAAATTTAAATTTTTAAATCTTTCGTAAACTCAAACCTTTCCTAATTTCAAGTATTTCTAAAACTCAAACTTTGAATCTTTCTAAATTCAAACCTTTCTTAAATTCAAATCTTTCCAAAATCCTAAACTTTCTAAATTTCAAATCTTTTCAAATCCAAAACTTTCTAAATTCAAAACTTTCTTAAGTTAAAACTTTCTAAATTCAAAACTTTCCAATTTCAAAACCTTTCATATTTTAACCTTTCCTAATTCAAAACTTTCCTAAAGCTAAACTTTCCTATTTTGAAAATTTCCTAAATCTGAGATTTCCAAAATTCAATCTTTCGTAGACTCCAACTCTCCATCTTTTCTAAATTAAACATTCCAATCAAATCTTTCTTAATCCCACGTCCTTCTAAAACTTTATCTTTCCAAATCTAGTCCAAGTTCTCTTTCAAGGTCAAATTCTCTTTCAAGTTCAATTCTAGGTCTAAGGTCAATCCTGATTTCAAATCTTCTATTCTGAGTTCCAAATCATACTCTTTTTCAAATCAAACATTCTATTTTCTATCGGACTCTGGTCCAAACTACGACTGACCTGATTCCTCAAAAAGGATACGTAGGCAACCCTCATAGGTATGGTCATAACTTTTTTCAAATCTTCAATTCCATAACTCTTCTTAAGTTTCCAATTCCATAACTATTTTCAAACTTCCAATTTCAAAAATCTATTTTTAAATCAATTTTCAAAATCAAATCTTTCTTTCAAATCTATCTTTTCAAATCCATTTCAAAATCAAATCAAATTCTTTTCAAATCTTTTTGCAAAATCAAATTCTTGCACTTGCATATCATGCATCATGTTAAACATCTTTTCAAAATTCTTTTCTAAAGTGGATAGTTTTGGACATTTATTAATCAAAGACTCTAATGAGTGAACCTAGGGTGAATAGACATGTAGGTACCGCAAGTGCGGGGTAGGGTGATGACTTAGTGCGTCTTTCCTACACGTAACCAACCTCTGAACCTAGATCACTGTTTTCAAAGACCAAATAGAGTTATTTTTAAAAAATGGCTTAAATCTTTCTAAAGGTTGCCAAATAACCTATTTTCTTAAAATCCTCTTATGAGGAAGTTTTCAAAAAAAAAAAATTCAAAAACCCTAAGTGTAATCTTTGGATTATGCTTAGTTTTTAGGTGACCTAACTCATCTTAATCAAGTTAGGTGAGGACTCCAAATTATTTTCCAAAAGCCCTTAATCAAATCAATTTTCAATTCAAACCTAGTCGCACTCATCTTTCTAGGAGGATGAGTTCTAACGAGAGAGTACAATATTTTTCCCGCCTGTGTGTGTATTCCTCGAGTGTGAAAAATCTGGGTGCGACAATGGGCTGAGAGTCTGAGACCCCGACTTGGGAAAAGCTTCTCTAATACTCTAGAAAACCTAGTTGAACTCACACAATCACTTTCATCCTCTCCCAAAGACACTTGAAGCAACCTCACATCTGCATTCTTATTTGCACTTTCATTTGCATTTTTCACTTCAGCATTTTTATTTTCTGAATTATATTAGTTTAAAAGGATGGTTTGTCATCCTCAAGACTATTGGTATGTAATATGTTGGATGATTGGATGTTTTAACTCCTATTGATGCCTAATATATATATATATAATTGTTGTATGACATCTCTACTATGAATGTTTGCACCTTGATGATTAATTGGTTGGTTAAACTGTTTCGCTTGTTGACTTATTTGTAACATTAATCTTGTTTTAAGATTTTTTGCTATTGTACCTGTCTCTTTATTGTATTTCTAGCTCTTTTTGATTGATTGTCAAAAAGGGAGAGAGAAGTATTATTGTTGCTTGGTTTATATAGATTAAAAAGCAACAAGTGCTTAAACTCCTTAAGAAAGGAAGAATTAAATTCTTTAAGCAAGGGAGAGCAATAAATTCCTTAAGTAAAGGGAAGCAAATTCAGGTATGAATTTCTATACTCTTATGCTAAAACACACATACTTAAGCTTATCATTCATGTTTTGAAAATTTTTGTCAATCATAAAAAAAGGGGAGATTATTGACTCCATGTCTTGATTTTGATGATAACAAAGCTTTGTTTAGTGTCTAATTACACTACTTAGTGTGCATATTAGATCATGCATTAATTAAACTATGACTTGAAGCCTGACACTTTGAACGTATTAAAGAATTTGTAAAGCTTGTCAAGAAGAAGTGAAGAGTGTGTTAAAACCTTGAGAGGATGGAAGAAGCTATATTGATTGAAGAGCCCTAGATGTAATCAAATTAAAATAATTTCATCTCGAAGAGTTTGAAGGTGCTAAAGATCAAGTGAAATAAATATCACAAGTCTTGGAAGATCTCTTGGAAGGTTTGATGAAGTCTCAACAAACCAAGTGAAGCCATGATTGATTAATCAAGTTTTTGAAGAACAACATGCATGGAAGGAGACATTTCAAGCCTTAGAAGCCTAATCTAGAATATCATTGTAGTGCTTGAAGGTTTGAAAGAAGATTGAGGAAGTCTTGCAAAATGAAGCCTATGGGATTGGCAAGAGTGGACACCTTCAACTATAGGAGTCAACACATGTGTTCAGATTGCATGACTCTGGAAATGTACTTAAAAGAGTTGACACCTTCAACTACAAGAGTCGACACATGCTTCCAGATTGCATGACTCTGGAAATGTACTTAAAAGAGTTGACACCTTCAACTACAGGAGTCGACACATGCGTCCAAATTGCATAACCTTGAAAATATCCTTAAAAGAGTTGACACATGAGCCTACGGGAGTCGACACATCGAGACAGTGCCTTAGAGATATATGTTAAAACTTAAAGGAGTCGACACTTCATTCCTTAAGAGTCGACACATAGAGGCATATTGCTTAAAGAGCTGTGTTCAAAACAGGAAGGAGTCGACACATGTAGCTGAAGGGTCGACCCATTCTATTGTAACGGTTATATTTTAAACGTTCTACAGCTCTGATCTTGCATTTAATGCAACCCCAACTACCTCCAATGACTAGAATCAATACTAACGCATATATATAAGACCTCCACAACATTTATACATATAGAGGACACACATTAAAAGTGCTAAATTGAATCTGAAGCCATAAACCCTAACTGCTATAATTGCTTTGCTGAGATATTAGGGTATTTACTGATCTTACACTTGTTCTATCCACTCTTTGAGAGAGATACTTAGTGTAAACCTCGTTTACTTGATTTGGGTGGGTTTGTAAATCTAAGAGTTTGAGTGTTCTTGTTAAAAACACTTATAAGTTTGAGTGAAACTTGGACAAAATCACTTGAGGAGTTTGAGAGCTTAGGAAGACCTCTCGTAAGAAGTAAGCTAAGTACATTGTCAACTAACACCTGCTTTTTAATTCTTTATTACATAGTGGAAGAGCTTTCAAGGGGATCTTGAGGGTAAGGATGTAGGTCACGAGTTATGGCTAAACCTCGGTAAATCATTGTGTTCATTTTGTGCTTTATTTTTTATTTCTTATTTGAGATTGCCTGACCACATTGCACACACACTTTGATTTTGCTATTAGATTGCTTAATTAGTTTTTAGTTAAAATTATTTGTGATTATTTTTTAAACCCAATTCACCCCCCCCCTTTTGGGTTGTACTCTTGGGCCAACAGTCTTGAGTTCGACTCCCTTTAGTGACGTATTTATATTGTGATTGTTAGATTTATTATAAATTTGTTTTTGTTAAACTTCCTCAAAAATATTGAATGTTTACTTTGATATATTTATTATGATGTAATTATTTTCTATTGGTTCAGAAAAACAAAGAAGAAAAAAAGAAAACGAAAAAGAAAAAGTTCTATAAAGATACTCTAATACTTAAACCATATACAGTTTTTTCATGTTGTCCCTTACCTATACTCTTAAATTTCAACTATTAATGCTACGCTAACTTTCAAATTTTCATTTGATTTAATTAAATAAACTCCTATAAAAGTTCATGGAAATTATATAACAAACATGTGAATCAAATGTTAAAAAGTACAAGTTTGCATACTTTCAAATGAGCAAAAAATGAGCCAAACTTTTAACCTACTCCATTATGAATAAAGTACAAAAATACTGCACAAATTGGCTTTGAATATGCTTACCTTTCATTTTAGGATGGAAGAATGGTTAATGTTAATGTAGAAAATGTGACTGACACACCTAGCAGGGAAGATTCAATGCACTGTTAAGAGGAGCAAGGGTGACATACAGACACTGTCATCCAATAGCATTGAATAGTTATTTCTCAAAAATAACCAATAATTCTATATTTCAAATAAAGTAGTGTACAAAATAAGAATTGAATCTACATAGATATCCACGATATCGCTTCAGTCAAATTAAAACTCGTCAAAATAAAGAAAGGAATTTCAAGATCAAAACAACCTTTCTAATTCGAGATACCATCACACACCAAAAAAGTCACGTCCAGGTCAAGATAACCATTCTAGGTCAAAATGACCACTTCGTCCCTAGGTGTCCCAGCATCTTTTTGAGACTGGGAGCTCTCCAAGACCAACCGCTAATACCTTGTAGTGATGAAGCACTCACAAAATTAGGATGGTTCACTTTTGGCCCTACTAGTCCCGTCGATGTAGAATGTCTGTTATGTCGCTTAATATCAAATAACTATTGACAAGTCCAAAAACGGAGTATAGGCAACTGCATCATGTTTGGATTATGGTGACATCACTTCAGAGGTCAAGCATCTCTGGTCACCTTAAACCGGAGTCCAAACGACCGTAACCTGATCGGTCTCTGATGATATCGCTCCAGAGATTAAACATCTCCCGGTCACCTTAAATTGAAGTCCGGATGACCGCATCCCGATTGGAGTCTGATAACATCACTTTGAAGATTAGAACTACACGAGTTTGAATTATGAAAATAATCTATGGGCAATCGAAATTAAGAGTCATACACTAAATTGCCTTCTTTGGAACATTTAAATAATATAAGAATTCCTCATATTATTTAGTAGTAAGACAGGAAAAGGAGAAGAGAGAGTAACTTGTAAGAGAGAAACAATTACAAATTAGATAGACATAGGTAAAGCAAGATAAGAAAATACCATTTTTTTTTGTTTTGTTTTTTAGTCTTACAATAATAGTAAAAGAATTGGTAACATTCCCATCATGATAAAGTCATGTTTTGAGAACGTCTTTGCTGAACCAATGAAGGTAAGACCAATTTTAGAAAGGAATCAGGAAGGGAAGAGCCAAATTGCTCAACTGAAAAGGGAGAGTTTGGAGGTGGTGTTTCAAGAAAAAGAGATATGGGAAGCTATTAAAAGTTGCAATGGGAACAAGGCCCTAGGACCAGATGGTTTTAAGTTGAGTTTCATAAAGAAGTATTGGAGCATATTGAAAAATGACATAGTAAGATTGGTAAATGATTTTCATGAAAATGCAAGATTGGTAAGGGGACTGAATTCTCCTTTTATAGTTCTTATTCCGAAGGAGGAGTTGTTAGAGGAGCTGTCAAGTTATAGACCAATAAGTTTAGTATCTTCTATGTACAACTTACTGTCAAGACTTTAGCCAACAGAGTAAAAATGGTAATGAAAGAGATTATCAGTGCAAATCAAACAGCATTTATAAGCGGAAGACAGATATTAGACGGGGTTTTAATAGCAAATGAGGTCATTCATGACTAGAATATGAGAAAAAAGAAAGGTATAATCCTTAAAGTTGACTTCCAGAAAGCATATGATTCAGTAAACTGGTCCTTTTTGTTTCAAATGATGGAAATATTGGGATTTGGGCAAACTTGGATAAGATGGATCAGGAAGTGTCTATTTTCAAGGTCAATGTCAGTATTGGTGAATGGGTCAGCTACAAAAGAATTTACAATGCAGAGAGGCATCATACAAGGTGAGCCCCTATCCCCATTTTTATTTCTAATAATTGTTGAAGGCTTGAATTTACTGATAAATAGAGTCGTGGAGTTAAATTTTCTAAAAGAAACACAAGTGGGAATTGGTGGCTCTGTGGTATCCTATCTGCAATTTGCAGATGATACTATTTTTTCTGTGATGGGGATAATGATGATATGTGGAATCTAAAATGAGTTCTTGGGTGTTTTGAATTGATATCAGGTCTTAGTCTTAAATTCAAAAAAAGTGCAGTAAGTGGGGTTGGGATGGAGGAAGGATCTCTTAGGGAAATATCTCAATTCTTTGGGTGTAAGGTACAGAAGTTACCAATGAACTACTTAAGCTTGTCAATAGGGGTTAACCCAAGGTATATTAAATCATGGGATCCTGTTTTGGAAAGGTTAAAGAATAAGTTATCATCCTGGAAGAGTAGTCACTTAACAAGTGGAAGGCTCACACTTCTAAAGTCATCTTTAGCAAGCATTCCTGTATATTATATGTCTATGTTCAAGGCCCCTAAGGAGGTTTATTGGAGGATTGAACAGATACAAAGAAGCTTTCTGTGGGGAGATAAAGTGGGAAAAAAGAAGATGCATTGTGTCAAATGGAAAAATATAAACAAAAGCAAAATCAAAGAAGGTCTAAGAGTGTGTCCCATTAATGTTATTAACAAAGGTCTTCCAATCAAGTGGTGGTGGAGGTTCGTAATGGAAAAAGAAGCTTTGTGGAAGGAAGTCATTTGTCACAAATACAATTATGAGGAGGGGTCTTGGTTTCCAGGAGAATCGGCAAATGAATCATCTACTTGACAAGGAATTTTACAAGCTGGAAAAGAATAGGGAATTTTTAGTCAGCTACTAGTAGACCACATGTAGTTAAAGGTAAGGGATGGGAAATATATTAAATTTTGGGAAAAAAAGTGGGTGAATGAAAAACCACTGAAAGAATTGTTTCCTAAATTTTTTAATTTATCAGTTCAAAAGGAGGCTTACATTGTTGATCTAAAAACAAAGGACAATGGATGGGCAGTGAATTACAGAAGAAATCTATTTGTTTGGTAATTGGAGGAAACTAACAAGCTTCAGGAGATGCTTGATCAGGTTGTGGTTGACATGTCAAAGTGTGATTCAATTGTTTGGGATTTGGACAATGAGTGAAGATATTCAGTAAATTCTTTTTACATAGAAGCTATCAGTATTTCTAGTCTATTAGATGTAGTTCCAGCAAAGGTGTGGCAGGTGAAAGCCCCATTAAAACTTATTATGTTTTGCTGGATTGCCTTTCAAGAAAAGATCAAGTCTAAGTTGATGTTGGCTAGAAGAAACAGTTTACCTCAAGAAAGTACCATTGAGTGCAATCTGTGTTGGGAGGGGGAAGAAGATTCAAATCATTTACTACTAAATTGCAATTTTTCTTGGAAGGTTTGGACTACATTTTTAAAATGGTGGGAGTTATCTTGGGTGTGTGATTGCAACTTAAGAAGTCATGCAGTCTGGTGGTGGAGTATTAAACATAAAAAAGCTGGAAAGGAAGCTATGGTTGAACCTATTTTTAGCAACTCTGTGCCAATATATGGAGGTCTAGGAATGAACTAATTTTCAATAAGGTTGTGGTCCCATTAGAGGAGGTGGTGGAACAAGTGAAATTTCAAGCTGCATTATGGTTAAAAAATGGATGTCCAAGACTACCTGCATCAGTAAATGATGTATTGTATTCATTAGAGGGAGTGAGATGTCTAAGGATGTAAGGTGATGTTAGTGGTTTTGGCATGGTATGGTTAGTGATCTAGTAAGGCGTGGGCTGTTGGTACCTCACCAGTAGCCCTGTCTTTGTATTGTTTGGTGGTTGTATTCTTGCTTCTTGGTGAGAGTCATGTCGATAGGTTTGTTGCTTATTAGTGTTGGTCTCTATCCCTTGTTGTTAGTCTTTCATTGCAATATATATTCTTTTGCTGTTGTCAAAAAAACTTTCCCATCATCAAACAAATAGATGAATTCCATATTACCATGTTAAGATTGATTTATAAATGAATACTAGCCGTGAAATCGTGCTATGCACGGGAATAAGAAAGAAAAAATTGTTTAAAAATAAACTTTTTACTTAAAATATGTTGGCATTTAATGTTTGTAAAATTTGCGAATGTAAGGAACGATTTAATAAGATCGAATGTGTTAGTCTCATAGTACATTTAACATTTTGAACGTGCATTTTTACATGCATATGTATTACCTATGGCCCTACCAAATTAAAAATTTATGATCAAGAGTATAATAATAGAACAAAATTATAAAAATATGCCTTTTTTCTTCTAAAATTAAATGCTTGCCTCTTTTAATTAAAGTGATACAAAAAAATTATTCATAATGGACATAAATTTAGGTGATCAACTTATGTTGTTCGACAAGTATAGCAAAAGGAAATATTTGAATAGGTTGAATTCTTAAATTTTTGCTTTAAAATATAATAGTTGATTATTTCATTTTGAACTTATTATAAATGAACAGATCTTAATCAAATGGTTGGCCTAAAACATTAAACATTGTAGAAAAGCAATTAATTATTTGAATTAGGGTGATACATGTCTCAATCATGTTTTAATCATATTATTATGTCTAATTAATTTTATATACATATTTTGAAAATATTATGTCCAAAGTTTTCTTTTAGATCGGATAGTAGGAAGCTTCTATTGTTTGGACACATGGCTGTTTCTAAAATTATCCATGTATAAAAAGTCGATACAAAATATAAGCACCTCATTTTTGCCCGCTCAGCAATCTCCGGCTCAACTGTACTCACATTCAAACTGACACAGACACATTCAAGCTCAGACCGACTTTTCAGAATCAATCTAGTCAATCAACCCCGTCAAGGGCCCATCGGGCCTAATAGAGGCAAAACGACCAAAATGTTTTTAGGGCATTGCTCAGTACAATTCTAGTTGGCATGTCTTCCTAAATACAGAAAGTCCCTATTTCAATCTCAAATTCAGTTCCAATTCCAATTCAAACCAGTCAAACTCAATCTGACACGTCTTTTGAGAAAATTTATCCCTCAAACGATAAGTCCATCCAACGCAACACGTTTTTTAAGAAAACTCCTCGGAAAGATAAGTCCCTTCAAACTTGTCGACCAGGATGGAACCCAAGTCCCCGAGAAGGTAGAATAGTTCACTTCTGGCGCTTGTTATCCTACCAATGTAGAATGTTTGTTATCCGGCACGACTTTTGAGTAGTTGATCTCTCATACGATAAGACCATCCGCAGCTTTCCAAGATCAGGCAGTCTTTGAATTGAACGCACACCATCGGAGTAACGAAAACACTTACAAACATTGCAATCATCAGAGTGACGAGAACAATCGCAAACAGGTCGCCCTTGGGAATTGTTAACAAAACTCCTATGTCACGGGACTGAACATGCCTCTTGGCCGTGGCACGTTTACTAAAAAATGAGATACCTTTGGAAACCAACTCATCACACACTGTCAAAGTGATGGAAACACTCAAAACTTGGGTCAACACTAGTGCCTACTAGCCCACTCTAGTGAAAAATGACCATATTACCCCTTGGGCCATTCTGGCACGCTTCTCAAGAAAGTACCTAAATCCTCAGAGCAGTAAGTCCACCCCTCCAAGATTATACCAAAGATAATCTAACATGTTCGAATGCCTTCCAGTCAATTCCGGATCAGTTCTGAGACCATCCGGTCAAAATGACCAATTTGCCCCTAGGCATCCGATTGCTTCAAGGAGCCACACCGGCTTTGGGTATCAAACTGGTTACCCTCCGAGGATGTTTCTAATAGTATTTTTAACCTTGTTAATACCTTTTTGGACTGTCCCAAGTCTATTTCAGTAAGCCCAGTACAAAATGACCATTTTGCTCATAGTAGGCCGGTCACCTTTTCCAAATCACGCCAGCTCTAGGTATCAAACCTGTAACCCTTGGAACACTCTCAATAGTGTTTTCAACTTTCAAGCCTTTTCACAGGTCCCTCTAGGTCCATTTCGGTGTTTTCTCAGTTTAAATGACTATTTTGCCCCTGGTGAGCCGATCACCCTTTCAAATATTTTAGCATTGTTTCTTAAGCCAGTTACCTCTGGGATACTATTTCAAGGATTTTTTTCCATCCTCAGCCTTCTGAATCATTCCCAAAATTTTTAGAGTCATTCCTAGTGGAGCCAAGCCAAAAATTGCATGGTAGTCACTAGGACAGGCACTCAAATCTTTTGTCTTGCGTCCCAAGGGTTAAAAGATACATTTCTTGCCACTTTAAAACTTTTCTAAGTGACTGGAGCCACTAGTAGTGGTGCCAAGCCAATAAATGGCTTAGCGTCACTCCTAGTGGCGCCAATGAAAACTTTACCCTAGCGCCACTACAACAGGCGCCAAGGTCTTTTCAATTGCCTATAAATACAAGTTACCCCCTGTGTAAAAAGGGTTCGTAAACTTAGTCTAAAAACTCTATCTCTCTGAAAACAGAGCTCAAATTCCCTCAGAACCCTAATTCTCTCAAGCCTCCTCAAACCCTAGCCTCCATACACTTCAACTCTAGCTTCTATACACTCTATACACCCAAACACAAGCCTCCAAGCATCCATTAAAGATTAAGTGTTGTATCTTCAAAGTTCTCAAAATTCAAGTCAAGTAAAGCAAACAAAGCAAGAAAAAGACAAGGTTAGTTTTCTATTTATGTTTATGTAATCCCCCTCTCTCTTCTCTCTCCTAACTCGCTTGGGTTCTCTTCAATTTTAATCCCCAACTTCTATCTCCTCTTATTGCATGCTTGAAACAAGGGACTTCCCTGTTCATGCTTAGGAAGAACTGTTGAAGGTCACTGTGCTGGGGGTTTTCTTCAAGTTCAACCGAAGACGATATGGGTTCGGCCCCCTTGATTATGTAGTGAAGCCTAACCTTGAATGTTCATGTCCCTATTGCATTGTGATTATCATGTTCATACATTCCTTACAATATTGCATTCAAAGTTGTTTTCAAAACTTGCATTCAAAATCTTCTTCTTTCAAACTTGTTTTCAAAATCACACTCCTAAATGATTCTAACAATTCCATGGTTAGGCTTATTTTAGGAAAGTGTTATATTCAATGTGACCATCAAGATCCAAATTTTGGATTCAAACACTAAATTGTTTTTATCAAAATCACAATCTTAAGCCATTCCATGGTTATGGTTATTTTAGGAAAGTGTTATATTCAATGTCGTCATTATAGTCTATATTTTAAATCCTAGTTATTATCAAAATCACAACCCTAGAATGGTTCTAATCTTTTCATGGTTAGAATCGTTTTAGGAAAGTAAGATATTCATGAGACTTGTAAAAGTCCATATTCACACATCTTTCCAAATAGTTTTTGCAAATCTACTTCTTCAAACTTTTAAAAAAATATACTTTTCAAAACCTTTTTGTCTTAGAGTCCAAGTCAAAATTGTAGAATCCATGATTAAGAAATCCTAATTCCTTTTTTAAACTCATGACTTTTTAGTTGCCTTAAAATCATAGATTTCTAAATTCAAGATTTTCAAAACTCAACCTTTCCAACTCCATATCAAATCAAATCTTCCAATTTAAGAAACCATATCAAATCCTCCAAGTTTAAAAACAAAATTAAATCATCTATTTTTGGAAATAAAATTCAATCTTTTATGTTAGGAAATAGAAATCAAATCTTTCCTAATTTCAAACCTTTCCAAATCCCGACTTTCTAAATTTCAAACTATCAAATCTTCCCTAATTCTAATTTTTTCTAATTTCAATATTTCTTAAATTCAAATTTTCAAACCTTTCTTAATTTCAAACTTTCAAGTCTTTTTAAATTTCAAATATTTCTAAGTTCAAATATTTCTAAATTCAAAACTTTCCAAATTCAAATCTTTCCAAAATCAACACTTTCATAATTCAACCCTTTCCTAATTTGGAACTTTCCTAAGTCGAAACTTTTCTAAAATCAAACCATCCTATTTCAATTGTATGTCTCAACCCTAGGTTACCTAAACCCTAGGAGGCCAAACCCTAGTTTAACCCTAATCCTAAAATTAGGAAGCTTTAACTTTTTTCTAAACCAAGATGGTTTTCAAATTTCAATTTAAGTTAAATTGATTTCAAAGTTCAACTTAATCTTTTCAAATCAATTCCAAGTTCAATTTCAAATCTTTTATTCAAAATTCAAATCCAACCCTTTTCAAGTCAAACTTTTCAAAGACCCCAAAGTATCTTTTCAAATCAAACAAGACTTCAAAGTGTCTATTTTCAATTGGACCCTGAGTCCAAACTATGACTGACCTGATTCTCAATAAAGAGACACGTAGGTAACCCTCATGGGTGCGATCACAATCTTTTTTAAGTTTTCAATTCCATAATCTTTTTCAAATTTTCAATTCCTATAGCCTTTTTCAAACTTCAAATCTATTTTCAAAATCAAATCCTTTTCTTGTACTTGCAGGCCATGCATTATATCAAACCTCTTTCTAAAATTCTCAAAGTGGATATAATTGGACATTGGATAATTTAAAATTCTAAATAAGTGAACCTAGGGTGAATAAACATGTAAGTACTGCAACGGCGGGATAGGATGATAGCCTAGTGCGTTTTTCCTATACATAACTAACTTCCGAACCTAGAATCACTGTTTTCAAGAGACCAAAAATTATTTTTTAAAAAGGGCTTAAATTTTTTTAAGGGTTGTCAAATAACCTGTTTGATCCAAAAATCCTCTCTTGAGGAAGTTTTCCAAAACTTTTTCAAAAATTCTAAGTTTAATATTTGGATTGCACTTAGTTTTAGGTGACTTAACTCACCTTAACAAAGTTAGATAGCGACTCCAAACTTTTTTCAAAAGCCTGTAGTCAAATTAATTTCTAGTTCAAACCTAATCGCACTTGTCCTTTTAGGAGGATGAATTATAACAAGAGAGTATCGTATTTTTCTCACCTTTGTATTTCTCGAGTGTGAAATATCAGGGCACGACATAAAAGAGGGAACAAAAATATTAAATAACTTTAACAGACATATATAGATATTTAAATTTTAAGATGTGGCTCACTTGGTATATTGTCAAATATATTTGTACATTTTATTTTAAAAACAAAAGTAACAATAAAAGGATAAATAATTTCATTATAGGCCTATTCATTTTATTTTATTCAAAAAAAAAAAGTTAACAACATGTGTCCTTTCTATTTTAAAATTTTAAGGAAAGATTTTTAAGAAAGTTCATAATTAAAGAAAATTTGACAATCCTACTATATCAATTGATTGATTGTTTTTACAAAATTTAGAAGAAATAAAATCTTTTTAGATCAAATTAATAATAGTATGACACATGTACTGTAAAATTCTAAAATAAAAAATTTGAGAAAAATGAATTGAAACATTCATTCAAAGACCTCCTACAAAATATAAATATTAATTTTGTCCTTCTAAAAAGATAAATTAAATGGATTAGAAAACAAAATTCCCATTTCTTAATTAAAGAAAGATCTTTATACAATTATAAAAGCAAAATTTTAAGAAAATTCAAAATATAATTCTAGTATTATAAAAATTTATGGAAAGAAAATTCTAAAATAATAGGAGATTTAACTAAGTTTTGGTAAAAAATTTACTAATCATAAATAAAAGATAAAAGTTTCTAATTAGACCAATACTATTATAACACTAGTAATATTAATACTTAAAAATTAAAAAATCAAGAAAATTGGATTGAGTTTTTCAACTTTAAAAACCCAACAATGTATTATTATAATATGTTGTATAGATTCGAGTAAATATAATTCATTAAAAAATTAAGATGTACATAAATATAAATTCAGTCAAAGACTAAATTGTAAGAAAGCCAGAATATTTTGGAAAAACATCATATTTTACGAATTTAGAAAGACTATTAGATTTAGTTACCATCTTAATTTTCAAATATAGTAATAACATATATATATGTAACTTTTGAATATTATCTTGAATGTTCAAACTTTCTATATTATAGAAATGGTACATTAAAAAAAATTATCATATTAATTAAATAACCAATGAGTTCATGACATGTGTATTTTGTTATTTTCGTTCAAAGCATTGATAGGATTTACCTAATATAAATCCATATAATTATATAAAATTTTAGAAAATTAAGACTGCGTTGATAGGCTTTACCTAATATAAAATCATATAATCATATAAAAGGAATAAATTCAAAAATTCTATTTCTAAACAATCAAAGAGCAAAATTCAAAAATTAAGTTTCTAAACCAATCAAAGTGTAACATGTATTATTAAAACATTAAAAAAGTTGAAAATTTATTAAAATTGAATTGAAATTTTGAAGAGCAAAAATCTCCTATCATTCTGCTATAATATATAGTATAGATATAGATAGGAACCCTCAATAGAGAAAAAAAATCATCCAATTTATAGGAATCCTCTGTCTCCCTGACATTGAAAAGTATTGGTGATTTGTTGGTTGAACAATATAAAGTTGGACCTATGACCCTCAATAGAGAAAAAAAAATTCAGTAGGTAGGTAGCACCTAAAGTTTTAAGGTACTACTTTTGTTTTGTTATGATTTTTATCTTCTATATAATTGTGAGCTCACACTGTAATGTTTCATTGTTTCAAATTGTAAAAATAGGATCAGGTACCTTAGGATTTTCAATATTGTTGGGAAAAAGGAAATAACTTTATAACCACCATTATTCTTTAATTATGAAAGTGTCACAAATGAAATTTGGACAATATTCTAGTAATGAATTGCTAATGGCGTTTAACTGTTTTTTTTTTTTTTTTAAAGTCATATCAAATGGAGCCTTGGCGAATTTGATGAACCAAACTATTAAATTAAAAAAAAAAGATAACACATTATGATTAAAATAATGTTATTCCAATAAAAATTTTGTATAGAATTAATTGAGTCTTTAGCACAGAGAACCCGACGAGTGACTTAATTTTAGTCAATTACTACATAAAAGGAGAAGTTTACCTCCAATTTTTCAAGGTAGTTATGATATAATATTCTTTTTTCATATTTTTGTGATCTATATACCATTTTCCTAATATTCTTATTGTAAGCTCCAAGAAGTACTAATTAGTAAGTTTTAATGGAACTATAATCATATATAAGTTGAAAATTCTTTATGTATATATATATATAAGTTGTGTTTGTCCTTTTATTTTGCTTCTTTTCTGCGTAACACTCTAAATGCTCTAATACTTTTAAAATATCATGTCACCAGGACAATTGATTACATAACTATTGAATATATTTAAAATCCAAAGATATTATTCTATCATTCAAAACTAACTATTCCAGATAATGTGTATAAATCCAAAGATATTATATTACTATCATTCAAAGCTAATTATTCTGGATAATATGTATAAATCCAACACTTAATTCTGTATATATTGAATCCAAAGATATACAACACTTAATTGCTGGACTTATCATGTTATAAATACAAAGATATTATATTATCATTGATGCAATATAGTTTAACAATGTGGATGCTCTCACCAAAGACGCAATAGAGTTTTTGGAAGCTGATCAAGCAAAAGCCAATCATAGGTTAATGTAATTGCCCCACTTCATTAGACTTATTATGTTAATGTTAAAGGACTCTTTATGGAACTTAATCATATATATATATATAAATTGTGTTTGCCCTTATATTTTGTCTCTCTCCTATGTGGCGTTTAAGTGGTACTTTCTATACTCTTATATTTTTAAAATAACATGTCATAGGGGCAATGGAGATGCGTATCGCATTATGTTCCTTATTTGTTACGCAAGCCCTATCTTAAAAAGACTTGTAAGTAATGAAGATCCTTATTAATTGTTTTATACGTATGAGTTCTTTATTTGAGGTTATATGCACAGTTATGTATGAGTTTCTTATTTTAAAAAGAAATCTATTAAGTTTGTAATTAAGTTATCTATTGTATTTAATTGTTATTTAAAATAATAATTGATATCGAGACGTCAAATAATTTTTTATTGTATATTTAAGATCTTTTTTAATTTTTATTTAAAATAATAATTGACAAATAAAATTTTTTAAATTTTATTAAACTACTTCTTAATTAATAAGATATATTCTCCGTCCAATACACGGTTGAAAATCAGTTGCAGTTATTTGCACTTCTCACCATGTGTCATGCTTTACTTTTGGATAAAAATTACGTATGAGGATCTTGCCTGTTTAATTTTATTTCTTTATTTTTGTTAAATAACTTAATACCAGCAGCTCAAGAACTCATTTGACAAAAATTAAAAATAAAATAAGAATTCAGTTTTCAAAATAGACTCCACCGACGATTACCCAATTCGGTCAATGGATTAGAGCCATACGATCTTTTGACGCTATTACTTCTTTGCAAAAGATGGCCACACTTACAATGAAAAAAAATGAATACAGATAAGTTAGACACTTTGGATATTGTGCACCCAAAAAAAATAAAAAAAAAACTTTGGACATTGGGATATAGAGCTGCAAATTAACCAAGTCTCTGATTTTTCTTTTTTCCTACGCGTGTCTAAACTAGCTTGTCCTAAACATTCATGCATGGGAAGTGTTAACAGGTAACCAAGCTTCCCAATAATTGTCCATATCCCGGGAAGCCCTAAACATAATCCATTTCTATTAATTTTGAGGTTTGTGCAGTCTCTTTGTTCTATATAAATTGAATAATTATCATACCTTTTATTCAATTATTTCTTAATTGAGTTTTTTTAGTTCAAAGGATCAAGTGTAGATTGAAATCACTTGAAGCAAGACTAGTTAAACTTGAACAAATATACATTAATCTTGTTGTATCTCGATGCATTCAACCTATCTCCGTACAGTTAAAAATAAAACAAGTTGCTTAGAACAATGTTTTAAAAATTAAATCGTTGAGTGAATTAAAAAAGTGATTGGGTTATGAGTTATTGGTGCAACTGTTGGATTAACCGATGTGAATGATGATGTCATAAATATATTCAAATATATAAACAAAAAATTATGAATTTTTTTAAAATTTTGTATTACTTTTTTACTGAACCGGCAATTTTTTAATAATTTTATACCCGGTTCAATGGTTAACCATTAGGTTGACCAGTTTTTATTAAATTTTTGTTAAAACGATTTTGAACATGAACTGAATTATTTTATAAACCGTTCTCGATTTTTTTCAATTAAACTGTTCGGTCCAGCCTGATTTTTAAAATATTAACTTATGAACAACTCAAGCTAAGTTTGCCAAATAAATCGGCTTCGTGTTCATTCAATTAATAAACAAGAGATTAACTTTAAGCCCTTCTAGGAGACGAGTCTAAGTATGAACAATACAGAGCTAGTCGGCTCAACTTTACTCATTTACAGCCATGATACAGAATGGAGGATTCACGTTTTTTCATCCCATCATCGCCACAACAAATGTTATCCTGCCAATGCGGGTCCACCCTACAAAAACATTTATTCAATTTTTTAATAGCACAATTTTAACCTTGCTCTATCTTTTACAAAGTGGTGCAATTTTCCAAATATCTAGTTAGTCAAAAAAAAAAAAAAAAAAAGAAAAGAAAGTGGTGCCGTCTAATCTTCTCAGTGAACCTATCTCATACAAAAATAGAGTAATTAACAAGGTAATCTAAAAGTTGCATAATTTCTCAGCACCATGAAACTAATATTGGGAGCCCGTTTAATATAAGTTTTTTTTTTAGCTTGGCTTATAAGTTAAAAAATTAAAAAAAAAATTCTCTTTTTGCTTTTATAAATTACAAATAAACAAAAAATCAAAAATCAAAAACCAAAAAAGTAAAAAAAAAAATTGTTTTACTTATAAACTAAAAAAAAGTTAAGCGAATCATCAATAGAGAGCATATTCATAACGTTCTAAATGACTATAGTACCCTTGACTTTCGTACCCCAAAGAAGAGTTGCAGGCTAGAGTCCAAAAACTAAGAACGACAATAACGAGTCTCCAATGGACTGTCCTCTTCAGTCAAACCCATAGGCAAAGCAACTCTGCAATTGTGTGTGCCCCACCAACTGTCCTACTCGGCAGATTAAAAAAGACCGGGAAAAGGCCTATGACGTGGCATCCCAGGCATTAAATGCCTCTGCCTTCAAGAAGACGAAATTGACACCTGGATTTCCTCAGAAGGACAAAACCGTCCTCTTGTTCGAAAGTTCCCAAAATTTGGGGTAATCTGTAAATTTGGAGTATGTTTAGGGCTTCGTGGGATATAGACAGTTATTTAACCATTCAAGCATGGAAAACTTAGGATGAGAAGGCTAACGAAATGATTAAGGTACTAAGTCTCCGTGGTTTACTCTTTTTGTTGCTCTAAATAAGAAAATAAGAAAAATATTAAAATTCATAAAGAAACTCTAACCAAAATAATATAGTAATAATATCATTATAATTATAAGACATTATAATAATATTTAATATTAAAGTGATGACTCTTACACAAATAATACCACTGTCATTTAATCATTCATGCATGGGATACTTAGGTTGAGGAGGCTAACGAAATGATTAGGGTACTTACTTTTCGTGGTTTACTCTTTTTGTTGCTCTAAATAAGAAAATAAGAAAGATATTAAAATTTGTGAAGAAACTCTAACTAGAATAATGTAGTAGTAACATTATTGTAATTATAAGTCATTATGATGGTGTTTAATATTAAAGTGATGACTCTTACACAAATAATGCCACTGTCATTTTATTTTAGGAATAAATTCTATATAAATTTTTTGTTTGTATATTATTAACCCTAAAATAAACTTATATATTATTTATACAATAATCCGTTAACTTCCTTTGTATAAACAATGGCATAAGTTTATGAGTAACAAAACATTATATATATGAATACAATATAAAAAGGGATAGCATGTCATAAGTAAAGCAATGGACATATAGTAATCCATGCTAAACCCTAAACCCTCAAAGGATATATACATATGTATATATATATAACATCGTCTTTTTTTAACAATATCTGAGAATACTTGCCCCTGATTCACACATAGAAAACATTACATTTAGTTAACACAAAACATATATAATGGACTCAAACCAGAAGAACCATGAAAAAAATGAGAGGATTTCACTTTTCCGGAAGCATGAAAAGGTAGGTACTTCAGCCTCAGCAAATAATTATCTGTTAAATGGTCATAATTTGAAAAGGGTAATGATTTGTGGGTTAGGCACGTGTACATTTACTAGTAGTCAGCTTCACAGTCTCCCTAAATGTAGGCAACACCTTATCTTTCTCTCTGATATCTTTTCTCTCTCTCCTGTGAAATTTTTGGGGGTTGTTCCTCTCTCAGTTTGAATGGATGTGCTTGGCCTTTTCTTATAATGGTATGCTTGTAACACCTAAGATCCTCTCTCTCTCTCTCTCTCTCTCTCTCTCTCTCTCTGTGAGAGAAGTTTTAGCTTACTTTGTGGGGAGTAGTGGCTTGAATTAGTAGATTTAGATTTGAACTTTATTCTTTGAAGATTTTGATGATTTTAAGGGGAGTGCAGATCGAAGTAAAGCTCAAAAAAGGTAGCAAATTTTAAAGAAAGTGAAAAAAAAAAAAAAAAAAAGAGGAGAAAGATGTTGAAAACAGGCAGTTTACCTTTTCTTTCTTCTTGATATCTGCATATGCAAAGCCAACCAGTGAACCAAGTAATTTGAACAAACAAGAAACCAGTCTAAGAGTGATGTTTACACATTACAGAATCACGCATCTGTGTTTTGGTACAAGTCTAATGGCATTTTCCTGGACTGGCAATCTTGGTGATATTTGACTTTGTTTGAACATCCACGTCAGATCAAGACACATACCCTATCTTTCTCGCTCATCCTTTAAAGCTTAGATTGCCTCTCTCTCTGTCTCTCTCTGTCTCTCTCTCTCTCTCTAGTCATTTCTTCTGCATGTCTTTAGTCTTTTGAATGCATTTGGTGATGGCAAATCAAGGTGGGAATAGTGTGTTGAGGGACTATAGGAAAGGAAACTGGACAGTTCAGGAGACAATGGTTCTTATTGAAGCAAAGAGGATGGATGATGAGAGAAGAATGAAGAGAATAGGGGACAGTGAAGGTAGGAGCAAACCTGCAGAGCTAAGGTGGAAATGGGTTGAGGATTACTGTTGGAGAAATGGGTGTCTGAGAAGCCAAAACCAGTGCAATGACAAGTGGGATAATCTCATGAGAGACTTCAAGAAAGTGAGAGATTATGAGAGGAGAGTAGCTGAGAAAAGAGGCGAAGGAGATCATGAAGGGTCTTATTGGAAGATTGAGAAGCCTGAGAAAAAGGAAAGGAACCTGCCTTCCAATATGTTGCCCCAGATATATGAAGCATTGGTGGAGGTGGTGGAGAGGAGAGGTGTAAGTGTGGTGGGTGGTGGTGGGTCTGGTACCAATACCCACAAGGATTATGTGGTGGAAAGATCAAAAGATATTGTGGTTCAGCCTTCATTGCCCGGGCCTCTATTAATGCATCATCCCATCTCAGCTCCACTTGCAGTATTACCTCTCCCTCCACCACCACCGCCGCCTCCTCCACCAGCTGCAGCAGCACAACCACAGGGTCTTCCACATTCGCAGCCATTGCCCACAGTAGGTATTCACTCTCTCTCTCTCTCTTTCTCTCTCTCTCTCTCTCTCTCATACACACACAAACAAGCACGCGCGCACGCGCATCATACAAAACTGACACTTAATCCACCTTTGGATTTTTAGCACCACCTCAATGACGGATATATTGATACCACTGATTCTTTCCTCGTGAATTAACATATGATCTAGTTTCTCTCTCTCTCTCTCTCTCTCTCTCAAGGAAAGCAAGAACCTCCAGTCTTAAGGAAATTCGGTTTTTTTTTTTTTTTTCTTTTTCGTGTTGTGTACATCACATTTGTTATGGGCTTCTTGTTGCTATTGTATATGATTGAAATCAGTGTCTCCTCTTACTGAATTTTAACTGTCTACAACAAAATTTTTGGTGTATTGATGCCAATAAATTTCTTTTTAATCTTATCTATTTTTGAGATTTCGACCCATAAATTTCTTGTTAATTTTATCTACTGTTGAGATTTGCACTGTTTAACACTTGGTATCTAGTTAAATGAATGGGTGGCAATGGACTTAAACAATTTTTTTGTACACTTCCATCGTATACTACGAGACTGCACCCCAAGCCTCTTTCACTTGGGTTCTTTATGTTTTCTTGTTTCTTTGGTTCTTTATTTCTAATTGAAATACAAGATATTTTTATGTAATTTTGGGGGGCTTGGAGTGGGTGCTGGGCCTTCACTTGCACTCTTTTTTTTCCCTCCTCCCTCCCTTTTCACTATCTAGAAAAATTAAGGTGTTAATTGACTGATTTTCATCACACTGTTGGTTAAGTGTCATTAAATTTGCAGTTTGTATTGATTGGTTTGATTCCATATGTTTATGTTGTGGAGATGTATGTGTGCTAGCTCAGATTCTGACACAAGTGAGTATTCAGACACACCAGCAAAGAGAAGGAGAAGAGGAGAGGGAACCAGTGGCACTGCTGCAAGTGGCAGCAGAAACTCAAATCATGAAGTGGGTTCTGCAATCTCCAAAAGTGCTTCAATCATAGCTGAAGCTATACAGGCTTGTGAGGAGAGAGAAGAAAGAAGGCATAGGGACCTCTTGAGTTTGCACGAGAGAAGAATACAGATTGAGGGGTCTAAGACTGAGATAACTAGGCAAGGCGTTAATGGCCTGGTTGATGCTATTGACAAGCTTGCCAACTCAATCCTTGCTTTGGCTTCACACAAAAATCAAACGACTCCAAAATGATCTCATTAGAACAAACAAATATTTATTTACATATATTTGTCACAGAGAGAGAGATTAATGCCATTTGCCTGTACATAAATGATTAATTGATGACCTCACATCTATTTTTGGTCCATGTTGTAGTCACTACCATTTTAACGGTGTCATCACTATGTATTTCAGAAACAAATGGTTTTGATAGTGTGTTTTAGCCTCGCCAAGAATGAAATCTTTGTTATTCAAACCGTGTTACTATAAACAAAATAGCAGAAACAAAAATTAAATAATGCCACTCGCAGAATTTAAGAATATAAATAAAATTTCTGAAACAGAATTCTAGTTAAAGAATCAGAAAGCAAATAATGCCACTTGTACTATTACTAAATTAGAAACAGAATTAGAAGAACTTACTAGAATTAAAGTTTGAAAATCTACAAAATATTAAAATACAAAATAAAGATCAAGGCAAGTGTACCATACTCTGCTCTTAAGACAATAATGCCCCTACAATGGTGCTAATGATTTGAATTGGGTGTTTCTCTCCCAATATACAATGATCGACGCACACACACATACATCATTCTAATCTGTGTGTTCTGACAAATTCTATTGTGATTTATACTCTTTCAGTTGAGTTTTTGAATAGGTAAAAATGACACTCTAAATATGTAAAAAAAACTTCGAGCAATGAAGTGCAAACAATGTAATGAATTTATAAACATCAAATGTCTATTCCAAATCGACACCAACTAAACAGTACCTTTCCAATGGTCACAAGCTTTTACGTTTGAAATTAAAACTCAAATTTTGGAGCAAAATGATTAAGCACTGGGTCTTTAATGAACTCGAAGAACGGGATGGGGTACAAGTGAGGTCCTATAGTTGGGTAGGTCCTCCTCCATCCACAAAATTAAAGTGACCCTTGAGGCCTAAACCTTACTCTAAGGTAAAGTTATATAAGCCTATTGAAGAACTCATTTGCAATGTGGGACAAGGACATTTAACCCAAGTGTAACATGGTCAAATTGGTCACTTTAATATCTTATATCTCTTTCAATTCTTCATGAATTTGAGCAAATCAATGTTTGAGATTAATATGTTCACAGAGGTTAACTCATGACAGCATGAAACCACACCAAAAAATAAGTGAGTCTCATATTAATAAAGGCTCAAAGTTTGTGAATTATAACAAATTATCTTAACTTGCAAAAAAAATGCGAGATAAACCCCAAAGGTAGCGCACAGAGACTAGTTGTAAACCTAAACTATTTTGGAGCCATGTCGCTAGATATTTATCTCTTAGGAATCCTCTAGTCTTGGCGTAAATACCTATCTTTGACCAAACCAACGAGAGATTAGTTGAGATGTATATAACCAGATAAAATAAAAATTAGAGATAACTAAATTCATAATCATGGAATTCCAAACATAGCCAATGACAAAGACCATTCTATGAGTTGATAACATGAGTCTTGATTTTTTTTTCAAAAAAGTTAATAAAATAGTTTACCCATAAAAATAGATTTTGTTTACAGTTTTTGAGTTGGGTTTTGGAATTCTATGGTTATGTTTTAGTGTAATTATCATGGAAATGAACATACGTACAAACATATAATTTTGTGTATATATAGAACGTGTACAACAAGCATAATAACAGCGCGTGAGTGAGATTGAGCAGTTGGTATACATGTATATGTATATAGATGGACATTTATGTGGCAGAAAGGTGAGAAATGCACTACTGCTGGGCTGGGTACTGTACTACTGAGGTGTGGGACAGAACTTCTGATTTAATAAAAGGTGTGGGGGGTATTGGCATAACAAAACACTGGTCAAAGGCAGGACCAGTCAAATGATCCTTGGGCCTTCGGACTGCAATTACCAAACTGCCCATTCACCTTCTTCCTTCTAATTATTGTAATTTGTGGCAGAGTCTTGTGATGAAAAAGGAAATACCTTCCCTTTTATTTCCCTAGCTCTCCATTGAAGACCTGAGGGGTGGCCCTTGGTTGGCCCGTCTTTGTTCCATCTTTTCTGGCAAAAAGGTGTTTGTAATTTTGTACCCTTTTTCTCTTTGAGTGGGGAGGAGGAGGTGGGTAGAATGAGAAAGCCTGCATCTAATGGGTACATGAATGCCTTTTCTTATTTTCTTTCTTTGTTTTATTGAACCTTTTTGCCCTATTGCAGTGCGAATGGAAAATTTGTTTGAACAAAAAAGAAAAGAAAGGGTGAATTGATGACGTAGGAAAAATTCTATTTTTATAAACTAGAATGCTGTGGTAGTATTATTGTTGAAATTACTAATTAAATTGATAGGTGTTGTTTTGCTTTAAAGTAAATGAATTACAAATTGTTACATTATTCTTTATGAAAAATAAGAGATTTATACCATTTTATTTGACAATTTTGTACAAAAATTCTATTTGTATAACATTACCTTTTAATCTTTTATACATGTGATAGAAAATCAGATGAAGTGGCATGTAATTAAGTTCAAAATTTCTAATTTTATCAAATTTTCGGAAGATATAATTATAGAATTTCTATACGGAATACTCAGTCAAAATAATGGGTAGTTTTATTTTAAAATAACAAACCATCTTAGTGAGTCTGTCAGCTTGAAATGATGAGCTCCAATATTTTAGCATGATGTTTTATTTTTTTCTATTTGTATGGTGTTGCTCGTTTAGGCGTAGTTAGTAAACTACATTAGCACGTGTACTGTAGGAATGCGAAACAAAAGTATTTAAACACTTGCGTCATATTGAAATTAGACAAGTTTGGGGAAATAGTAAAGTATGACTTTGAATGGCAAAACAGTTTAAGAGATGGCACTATGTATATATAAAGTAAATTGGTTAAAGAAGTATGGGATATTAAAAATCCGAGAATATTACACCCAATATTCCATAAATCGAAAAGGAACTTTGAAGAGCATACAAGCTCGCAGCATTAAAATTTTCAATCCATTAATACACAAATGAAATTATTTTTCTTTGTTCATAATTTTTTTTTCTTCCATTACCAGGACAAAAATTGAAATTATTTTTTTTTTGTTCATACCTGATAAACCAAGATCCTTGTATTTGTTGACATGGCACGAGTACTTTAACGTGAACTATGCTTTAAAATCGGTTTTGTGTTGTTTGGTTACTTATAGTAAATGAATATGTAATCAATTGAGTTAGTTCAATTGGCCAAGGCACTTGATTTTCTTGGAAAAGTCAAGAGTTCGACACTGGCCCAGACACCCTAACCGTTGAACAAAAATAAAAAATTGTGACCAACTAAAAACAAAAAACACACTATTTTTGCGTGATTGGAGAAAATATTTTCAAAAACATAATAATGATTTACCAAACGGCCTATAGTTTTTGGGGCGATTAATCTGATGAAGTATCTAAAAAACTTTTACAAATATAATAATGATTTATGAAGATTTCTCGATAAATTAAAATAATAGAGATAACAACTGTGGTGAAAGACAAATGCTTGTGTCAGGGAGAAAAACAAATATTCGAGTGATTGGAGAACTAACAAAATTGATTGGAGGGTTTTTAGTCGCTGACAAATGGATTAATGTAAGCTACAAAAACATATCTAATTGAGAGTTTATAGTTTTGGGGCGATGAGTCTGATGAAATAGCTGATAAACTTTTACAAATAGAATAATTATTTATAAAGGTTTCTCAGTATATTAAAATAACAAAGATAATAACTGTGATGAAAATCAGTGGCTTGTGTTAAGGAGAAAAATATATAGCGTAGCACACTCCATACATATATTTTTTTTAATTTACGTATGATATTACTCATGAGTTTCTGTTAATCCACATCACGTACAATTATTTCTTTAGCATTTTATAATTAATATTTTTTGCATTGGCCATATAAAATTCTTCCTATTGTTCTCCTCTTTTGATTTATGAAAAAAATATGGCTGGGACGTGCGAAGCAGGTGCCAGACCACTAGTACCATCAAATAGAGCTAAAATACATGCAGGAGACTCTAGTGGGGTAGTCCTATTCTACTCCTCCATTCTTAATCACCAACCTAGGCTACCCCAGCCACCCCTATGACTCAGAGTTGACTCGGTGACTCAGTAGCAACAACGTCAAAGCAAACTACAACCCAACAACAACAAATTAGTCTCTTACCTAGGGATGGATTTTGCTGCTGTTATGCTGTGTACAATCAACATACTATCGCTTCATTTATTTTTCTATTTTATTTTAGATATCAAGAGCTAACACAAATTAGAATAAATTTGGATATATTAATCCAAAAAATTTCATTTTGATCTAAAAAAACTTTAACAATTTAATTCTTTATATAATTTTGGGAAATATATTTTACAATATTCTGACCATCAAATGTTTCCATACGAAATGTGTAACTATAATTGTTAGATGATTATGATTTTTTGTACACATGATTTTTACAACAATATTCGCTAATTAAAAATTTTAAATTTTTACATTACAATTCAAAGTTTCCGCAAATCAAACCGACCATTAGACTTGCCATAAGCACGATCATGAATATATATATTCTCGCATAGGTCAAAAAACAAAAGCCTAAGAATGTCTTAGTATTCATCACTATCCAAAACGGTGGTGAATCCAAATGGTGCAGCACTAGGATTTTGTGGGGAAGGATTGAAGGGTCAACTTGTATTGATCGTGGCACAAAAAACACAGTATTTTTTATTGGCCCATGGTTAAAGAAAGCACACAACAAAGACACTACAACATGAGTCCTAGGGGTGCACCAAAGAGTCGAAAAATCCAAGAACTTAACCAACTCAACCTCTCTGAATCGGTTTGGTTCGGGTTTATCAAGTGTTAGATTTAGTTCTGGGTCTATAAGAGGCCAACCCGATCATTTTAATCCAGTTTTCGAGTTTACAATTTTTTGGACCGAAGCCAACCCGGGAACCTAATCGAACCAACCCAACCTGGGAACTAAATCGAGATCCGGTCTTATATTTATCAATAAAGTTAACATAGTTAAATCATAGTTATTTAAACTTAATTATTATTAATTTATGTTTATATGTGGTTTTATTATTTTTTTAAAAAAAAATTAGGATACAAGATTAATCTTATTTTTTAAATTTTTAATGAAAAAATCATGTTTTGAACCAAAAAAACCGACTCAAACCAAACCAACCCGAGACATAAAACTGAACTGAACCAACGCAAACTGACTCGTTTGGTTCGGTTTCGGGTCTAGCACAGGCTCAAACCAACCTGATCTATGCGCACCCCTAATGAGTCCCATCAAATTATTTACAACTCCCTTATTGTTTACTACTCCATAAACTAGTAAACTATTTGATTTACTTTGTTGAACCACCCTATGCCAAAGGGATGAGTTTGATTATTAAATTATTGGAAACTATTGTGAAATACGAGTGGATTTTATAATCATTAAAACTTGTTTCTAGAAAATGAGCTGTTTAATTTTATCATTGAATCCTTTGTTGCTTTGAATTTACTAAACTATTGTTGACCCGCAAATTTGCACCCCCAGTACAGAGTCAACTACCTAACCAAAGTCTAGGAACAAAATCCGGTCGAACTCCCAAACTTCGGAGGTTAAAGAGCTTCAGAATTGTCAAGCCGAGTTTGGCAACTAAATCCGGTTGGTTCATATTTTCAACAAAAAAAAAAAAATAGTTACAACATGACATGTGATATTGTATTATTGGAATATATAAATCTGTTCAAAATAATTGCTAGTCCAATATGTAAATATATGTAATGGTTTTGTCTGTGTTTTTCTGAAGTCTTTTTATTTAGTAATTCAATGGCATCTTTAGGTTTTTCTAAAGGAATTAGTTGTTCTGAAGTTTTAATTTAATAACTTTGGAGAAATTGAAATGACTTCTTTATATATTAGATTCTGAGAATAATGGGTAGAGCATATTGTTCTAATTCTCTATCTATTTTATTATCAATATAATTCATTTTTCAATATTTGTAAAATTAAAATGTTTTATACCTAACATTTGACCTCTGTTTGATGAAGTTGAAGAAATTTCACCATGTGAATTGAATAGGACAAAAGTCCTTTGTAAGGATTACATATAGTTACTTAAATCTAAGCTCGCAGACTGTTAACGGTCTACTCCAAATGGCACCACATTCTTCTGGTCTACATGGATATGTAACTTGGGGTCAGACCAAACTTCAATTTAAGATAATTATATTCATTTCTAAAATTTAGAACACTTTAAAGATGTAGACAAATACAGTATAAAAATTTTGATTTCCGTAAACGCTCTTCTAAGATCAACGTATGCAACACTCAATCGGTTAAGTTTATAGCTTATAACTCTTATCACGAACTCTCTACTAAGAGAGTCTTCCCCACACTTGTCCTACATCAGGTGGAACCTGGTTGTCTCAACTTTTTTTGGGGTTCTTATTGCTCTTTCCTAATTGTTGTTCTTCTTTCTATAAACAATGCTCTCTCTCTCTCTCTCTCTCTCTCTCTCTCTCTCTCTCTCTCTCTCTCTCTCTCTCTCTCTCTCTCTGTGCAAAGATGTTTTAAATATATATGGAAAGATGTATGGATAGTTTTCTTCTATAATTTTCTATCATAACATGAATTAATTGTCTCCAATCTAGCTCTACATATAAACTTCTGTCATGGAGATCATAAAGGAGAAAACACCAATTTGCTTTCTCTCCAATATCGATTTCCTTGCTTTACTTTATCTCTTAAATCTATATGAGATAATTATCACAACCAGTTCTGTACTTCTGAACTGATTCCTTTTTGTCCCTTTTATTTTCCTTTTGATATGTTGTTGGTTTTCAATGGGGAAAAAAGTACACCTTATATGTTGGAATTGGACTGCTATATACTAGCTTTGTTGGAGTAAAACCATCGATTGTTATAAAAGAAGATACCTTTTGATTTAAATAGTTCAAGAAATTGAAGGAGACGACTTGATGATGGTGCTCCTCTCATTGGATCATATTAGAAGAGCTCTGATACCATGTTAAAAGAGCTCTGATATTATGTTAGAAAAGCTCTAATACCATATTAGAATAATAAGAGAGAGGTAGAGAGAGAAGAAGAAGAATCTTAGAATAGGATTTCAGTATCAAGATGCATTTTATAGTATAAATTTATTGAAGTAATGATGTATTCTATTATATTGAGAGATAACCTCTATATATAGACTTACGAGAAGTGGTGAACAAATAATAGAAGATAGGAAACTAACACATAAAGAAACTAGCTAAATAGGAAACTATAGAATTAAAAAAACTATACTAATATAGTTTAACATCGCCCCTCAAACTCAAGTAGGTAAGATGGAGACCAATTGGAGTTTGGAAACGATGTAAATAAACATGAACAATGCCACGATTAATAGGTCAAGAGAACTTCATAGACGAGGGAGTAGCCAGGAGATTCAAAGAGACTCAGTGATTAGACATGCAAGGTATGTGGAGAAAAACTACAGCACAAGTGCACATTTGGTAAAGTAAGGTTGTTTTCGGCAAGAACGATGGCTAAAGGGCTCGTTGATTTGGGAGTTTTAAGTTCAACGCTCGTGGTAAACGCGTACTAATATGGATGAGGGGTTCGTTGATTGGGTGCCTTGAGTTTGGCGCTTTTGTTAGACGTTTATTGATATGAATGAAAGGCGTATTGATTGGGAGCCTTGACACGAATAGCTAAGAAACGAGAACTAATACAAGAAGCTCTAAGGCGACTCTAAGCAAGTGCAAAATGACAATTCTAGAATGAGTACGACAAGATAAGATCTGGAAACAAGCTCTGATGAGAGGTTTTGAAATGACCTCTGGGAGTTGACGTTGTGCGTGTGCAGTGTAATATCCTGAACCTTTATTTATTTGTATTAATGAGAATTTCTAGTATTTGCATTGTTTAATATTAATTATTGCCTTATTTGAGTCAAGAATGACCAATGGGAGCTTGTGTTGTAGCTTAAACTTATAGGGTGAGACACATGGGATTATTCCCATGTGTGTCATTTTATACATTCTTATATAAACATAAAACAAACACACACACACAGACACCCGATAGGTTGAAAGAGGGAGAAAAGAGAGGAGAAAGAGAGCAAGGGAGATTGAAGGAAAAAGAGCTTGAAGAAAGGTAGGGTTTCACCTCCTCCTATAATTATATATGTGTATGTATCTATCTTTATAGGTTGTGTTATTAGATTGTTTTGGGTGACTCTTTTGAGTCCTAAAGTGGCTAAATATAGAGTATTGTATACCCCACTGAAAGATTTGAGAGTTTGGGATTGAAACCCCCAACTTATGCAAGTTAGGGTTTAGATTCCTAAAACCCTATATCCCTTCGTTTTTCTTGTTTAAAGTGTTTGATTTTAAGTTATTGTGGTCTTCTTGGGTTAATCTTTGGACCCTAGAAGCATTGGAAGAGTTTGTGAGAATTTTGATAGAGTTTGGTTTTGATTTGAGTGAGGTTTGGAGATTTTCGGGTTAAAATGTGGGTTTTTAGCTTTGGAGTGGACTCCTTGATTTTTTGGAGGCGACTCCTTGTCCTAGTGAACTCCCAGATTTATTCATTTAGCTTTGGAGTGGACTCCTTGGTTTTTGGAGGCGACTCATTGTCCCAGTGAACTCCCAGATTTATTCATTTAGCTTGGGAGACGACTCTTTATTTTTGAAGCTGACACTTTTGTCCCAGTGAACTCCCAAATTTGTTTCTTCAGCTCAAGAGGCAACTCTTTAGTCTTCGGAGGTGACACTTTTGCCCAAAGAACTCCCATATTCATTTCTTCAGCTCAGGAGGCAACTCCTTTGTTTCTGGAGCTGACACCTTCGTCCAGCCCCCGGTTTCACTTTTTAGCTCAAACACTATTTCGTAAAATGGGCATAACTTTCTTTAGAAAACTCAGATTGATGCACCGTTTAAAGCTTTGGAAAGTAGACTTATAGACCTTTGTATCAATATAAAGTTTGCACTTTAATTCCTTACATATTGTGAGATATTGAATTTTAAATTTGACCCAAAATTCTGCCAGTAATATTCTTCTTCCAAAACTTTAGTCCATTTTCTATGGGGCATAACTTCTTCATCCGAAATGTGTTCGTAGCTTATGATCTATCAAATTAAAGCCCTTTAAGCCTATTTTCAAATGGAACTAAGCTAGAGTGCGAAATCTTCCTTGAGAGGTGGTTGGGATGCGATAAAGGAGTCGATGTTCCGGCTTTCATGTTCAAACCTCAACCTTATGTTCTCGTTTTACGTTGTTGCCTTGCCTTAGAGTATTGTATTGATATTTCTATACTTCCATGTGCATTTCGTGTAGGGATACTTTGCTTAGCACCCGTTCTATTCGGAGAGAGGTGAGTAACGATATGCCATAAGTAAGACTTATTACTCTCCAAATGCTTTCAAGTTCAATTGCATTTCATACATTTCTTTCCATTTATTTCAATGCCTCAATGATTACGTTCAAGTGTAAATGTCATGCTTTGAATTACCTACGAACCTTACCTATGATATGAATACAACTCACAGACTAGAACGTTCATGTAAAGTAGATGTAAGACTCCTAACGTACAACTCTAACTCAAGGTCTTCTTGTGGTAAGACTTTAATCTAGCCCGATAGTCCTAGTCGACATGTAAGGTCTTTCGTGCCAAGACCCTAAACTAGCAACGGTGGTCCTACGGTAGTGGACACAAAATAATCTATCGCCATATTGGGAGATGTCCCTTGGCTTAAAAGTCTAGAAGTGACCTTTATGGTTAATATAACTGAGCATAGCTTCGATGATTGACCTTTATGGTTACAATAACTGAGCCTAGCTCTTATGATTGGCCTAAAGAGCCTATGCGTGACCTTCATGGTTACTATGTTAGCCTAAATAGCCTATGTGTGACCTTTATGGTTACTGTGTTGGCCTAAAGAGCCTATACGTGACTTTTATGGTTACTATATTGGCCTAAAGAGCCTATGCGTGATCTTTATGGTTACTATGTTGGCCTAAAGAGCCTGATGTGTACCGTGCGGCTGAGACCAAGCGCCCAGGAAAAGGGTAAGCAGGTGCGAGCTAGAGCGGACAATCTAATGTTAGCCTAATTAAAGAGCCTTATGTGTATCGTGCGGCTGAGACCAAGCGCCCAGGAAGGGGGTAGGCAGGTGCGAGCCAGAGCGGACAATCTAATGTTGGCCTAAAGAGCCTTATGTGTACCGTGCGGCTGAGACCAAGCGCCCAAGAAGGGGGTAGGCAGGTGCGAGCCAGAGCGGACAATCTAATGTTAGCCTAAAGAGCCTTATGTGTACCGTGCGGCTGAGACAAAACGCCAGAAAGGGGGTAGGCAGGTGCGAGCCAAAACGAAAAATATTGTACTGAGTACTCAGATAGCTCAAGCGCTCCCGAGGGAGTAAGCAGGGCGAAGTGTTACCGTCGCAATGCGTCTAAATCGTGAGGTAGGCACATGTGTGACATGAAGCGCCAAACGGGCAATATTGTACATGGTTAAGATCTTAGCCTAAAGAACCTTATACATGACCTTTAAGGTTATTTATGCGGAGCCTGGCTCTGATATAGAGACATAACATACTTATGCTCTAGAATGAGAAATATGATTTGTCCTAATGCTTCACAACAAGTTACGTATGTTTCCATAAATTCTAATGTCACGATATATCTCTCCTTTCTATGATATTATGAAATGCCTTATAGTATAATGCCACGGTATGCTTATGATAGCTATGTTATGCCTTACGAAGTCATGGTATGCATTATGTCTCACTCCTACGGTACTATTTTTGAAACGTTATAACATTTTGTTATGAAAGCTTACGATATAATGTTCCAAAATAACGCTATGATTCCTATGTTCTCAAAGTTATGCCTTATACATTTTGAGAACGATGATATGGATGTGTCTAATGCTATACGATGGGTTAGGATGTATGCTTACAAGTTTTGATGTGTTATATTAATGATAAGCTATGTCATGTACTACGGGAGCATGCTACGACAGGTTTCTCGCTTCTTCGACCTTATGTTTTAGAGATAACAACTTATGTTGATATGGCAGTATAAGCCATTCTTTTTCAAGCTTACACTTATACATTTCTAGGTACACAATATGTATGCATAAACGTTCAACTATTGTCATATATGTTGAAGAGAAATATTAGTTGGGTAGTAACACACTTATGTTTTAGAACAAGAATCAAGATATGTCAAATGCTTATGATGATTTATGTACGTCACGCCTCTCCTTGATGATATTATGTTTCAAAATGGTATGATATTTTAATATAAAAGCCTATGCTTAGAGTGTTCTTAAGATTATACTTATGCGATTCTAAGTTCATGCCACTTATGTGTAAATATATCTTTATTATTATGCACATTACTTATAAATGTAGCATATGGTATTTTATGCTCATGCATTCTTGTTACTCACTAAGCATTAGCTTACATTTTTCTAAAAATATTTTCAAGTGAACAAACTGGGAGGCCTTGAAGGAGACCCATTACATGGACATTTGGATTGCAGCCCACGGGCCTTATGTTATGTACTGATATAGGGGTTGGACCCTAATATTTTGTTTTATTATAATGTTATAACTGTGGTGGCCTTTGATAAGCCCACCTTATAGAATGATTATATTTTGAAAATTAGGCACAGCTCTGCTATGTATAACACACGTTTTACTTTACGTTTATAAAGTTTTAAATTCTGCAATTATGTATCTTTTAAATGATAAATGCACAGGTGTTCAACCGGGTTATGCAATGCGGCCTTAGGTAGCCAAGCTACTGGCCGGTCATGCACCCTAAATCTGTATGGGTGGGTTTCGGGTCGTGACATGCAGTGAAGGATAATGACGTGCATGAAGGAAGCATGAGTAGAGATAGAATAAGTGGAGAGAAAAAGGTTAAGAAACATAAAAAATAAAATAAAATAAAATAAAGTAAGACAGGGTGCCATGAGATTTGCAAAGGATGAAGCAACAAGAAATGCTTGAGCAAGTGTTGTAAGGCTGCCGTCAATAGCAGAGTAATGCAAAGGGAAAAGACATTGCATTAACAACATAGAGATTTGATGAGTATGGTTTTCTCCAAACGGTGGCTTGATGGTTCGATGATTCTGTGTAGTGAATAGTGACGAGTAAACTAATACATAAGAAAATTAGATAACTAGGAAACTATAATAATATAATTTAACAGAATGAATGTATAATGATATGATCATCTTGCAATTTAGTTAATTTACCGCTAGGTTGTCTAATAAGGAAGCAAAATGGTTTAGGTTATTTAGTCCTTGCCTCATGGCTATGAGGGTGTTTGGACGTAACTTATTTAGTAGTTTATGGCTTATGCTTTTGAGTTTTTTAAAATGTGTTTGGGTGAGTGGCTTAAAAAAACAGCTTATGTCTAATCACATTTTTCTAAAAAAGCTATTTTTAAATGTTGCTTTTTAAAAATAACTTATAACTTATAGCTAATGGCTTATATTAGGTTACGACAGCTTAATTGGGTGCGTGGAAATAACTTTGGTGGTTGCTTTATTAGCATTGTGAAAATTACTGTAGTTTGAAACTTTTTTTTACCTAAAAAGTTTTCATAGATATTACATTTTCAATGTGAATAGTAATAATTTCATTTTGATAATACATAGAAAAAAATTCTTTTTGGGGGTGATTGTGGATTTTAAAGTCCAGCATATGTTGTCTAAGATGTTTGTGCTTTAAATGGACAAAAATCTATATATCTATACCATATATATATATATATATATATATAATAGGGTTATTCACGGGTCGGGTGGGTCGGGTTTGGTGGGCATCTGCCACCAGCCCCGAAGCTGTTGGGTTAAAAAAAATTAGAACCAGTTCCGACCCAATAGCTGATTGTATTGGATCAGTGCAGGTTGGGTGAAAAAATCAATTCTTAGTGTAAAATAGGCAGATTGGGTCAGGTTGGGAAAATAGCGACCCATCACCCAAACCGAATATGGTTGGGTTATTTGAAATCCACCCATCATCCACTCGTAGGATAATCGGTTTGAGTCGGTTTAGCATTGGGTCGGTGAAAATTTTGAATAGCCCTAATATATATATATATACTGTACTATATGCAAATATAGTGGGAACCTCTCAGGCCTTCAAAAATAAATCCCTATTTTTTTAAAAATCCTAAAAAACCTACGATGTCACATGGCACATGTAGCTCCTCCAACCAATTAGGCTCTTCTCTCCCTCTCTTATAAAGAAAAACAAACAAAATCAAAATAATTAAACAAAAAAATTAATCATATGATATACTTAACGGAGTTATATTTTGACAACGAAACAAAAAAAACTCTCAATTCCTAAAATCTCTTTTTGAACCCTAAATTCTCTGTCTAATAGAAGGTTAAAATCTCTTTGGGGAAATGATGAAGGTGAATGGATGACAACAAATTTAGTAGGAGCTTTAGGGGTTCTAATTACAATTTGGAAGAGCAAGGTGTTCACATTTTCTCAAAAAACAATGGACACAAATTTTATCTTGCTAAAAGGAAGTTTTCATGATGGGTGGCAGTGTGCTATAATAAATATATATGGTCCATGCCAGGAGGATGATAGAAAGCAGTAATGGGCAAAGTTATTACCCTTAATTAAGGCAGCTAATGTTCCAGTTTGCATAGGGAGAGATTTTAATGAAATCCTAAAAATAAGTAAAAGATCTACAACCACAAGAATCAGTACGAGAACGAAAGATTTTAGGGAGGTGGTTAGAAATTTAAATTTGCTGGACATTCCACTTCAGGTACAATGTCTACTTGGTCAAATCTACGAGATAATGAGGTTTGGACTAGGTTGGATAGATTTCTTATATGTCCATAATGGAAGTTCAAAGTTTAATTGCAGCAAGTGGGGTCTACATAGACTTTTTTCTTATCATTGTGCAATCCTGTTATCAGATGAAGGGAATGATTGAGGGCCAAAACCTTTTAAGATATATGATTCATGGTTTCAAGTAAAAGAGTTCTCATCTTTAGTGCATACTCATTGGTCAGAGTCAAAGATACAAGGATGGGGAGGTTTTGTGCTCCAAAAAAAACTATTTGAGTTAAAAAGAAGGATTAAGAAATGGAAAGCATCAGCAGCAGCTTACTGGAGGGATAAAATTAAATCTTTGGAGGAAGACCTTCAAAGATTAGATTTATAGGGTGAGATTCAAGGTTATAATCAAGGTTAGATTCAGACGACAAGAACTCTGAAGAGTAAGATTGCAAAGTTATGTTTGAAAGAGGAGGCAGATGCTAGACAAAGAGCAAGAATGTTGTAGTTGAAAAAAGGGGATCTCAATACTAAATTCTTTCATATGTTTATGAAACTAAGGCAGAGAATGAATCTTAGAGGCCAATTAATTAAGGGTATGTGATTTAGGAGCCAAGTCAAAAATAGAGAGGAAGTTTTCAAGTTCTTTGAAGATAGATATAAAGATTCAATGGCAAAAAAACCTAAGTTGGGTGGTAATTTAAAGAAGCAGCTTTTTCAAGAAAAAAGAATGGCTTTGGAGGTTGATTATGAACAACAAGAAATCTAGAAGACTATTAAGTCCTACAAAGGAAGTAAGGTTCCAGGCTTAGATGGTTTTAAGATGAGCTTTATGAAGAGATATTGGAGCTTGATTAAACAAGAGGTAATCAGATTTATGAAAGAGTTTTGCACAAATGCAAGGTTAGTAAAGGGGATTAATTCATCCTTTATTATACTTGTAAGTGGGATTTTCCGGGAAGGCCGGGCCGAACTCTCAAGCCCCAAATGGATGAGCCCAAACTCTTTCTACAAGACAAGAAGGTTAGAATAGATCGACCCTCAGTGGGCCGATCACACTCCGAAGATTAAGTCAGTAGGCTTAATCGAGATAAAAACGAATGAAAGTTCTGAATACCTGGGGTTAATTGTCCATACCTGGCTCTCGATGCCTTGAGTATTTATAGAGTTCTCGAGGCAGTGTGTTTTGCCTTGGCCTATCAGCAGGCTCTCATGGCCTGCTGGGTAGGCATCATCATTAGCGCCGCCTGATTACTTACAGGGTCTGGCGCACCGTCGCGGGGGATTCTGGCTGACCGAACGTGCACGTCGATGTCGCGTGGGCAGCTGCTTGTGCATTTAATGCAAGTCAACTTTGCATTTAATGCTTGAAGACCGCTAGCGGTTTGGGCCCGCCTTTAGCAGTTTGGGCTACAGTGGGGAGGAGGTCGCCAGTCAAGGTCGGCCCTCCCTCTATTTCTGATCTGAGCTGCCAAGCAGCCCCAACTTTAATTTGCATAGATTGGGCCTCACCCATTAGGTTGGGCCGGGGGTTATTCCCCTACAATACTAATTCCAAAAGTTTGTACTACTAATTCAGATTTATACTAATTCATTCTTTGTTTAAAAAAAATTAACGTAGAGAATAACTTTAAAATTTTTAAATAAAAATAAATAATTGATATTATGTTCTTAAAGTTTATACTACTAATATGAGTTTTACTAATATGAATTTTTGAAATGTTGTGGGGGTTCTTGTAGTTTCGTAAATGTTGAACAAAGGTCAGCGCAATTTATCCTAAAAAATAATTATTTTTTATTAAAAAATTTATTCTCCACATCCATGCATAACACGAGTTCACTGCTAGTTATTACTTAAGCTGAAAATTTATCGAAATTTATGTATCTATATCCTAAGAAATTATTCATTAAAATTGAAATTACTTTTTATTTCCATTAAAATTTTTATGAAGGAGCATATTTAAAGGAATTTTGATAAACTTGTCATATTAATAAAGAGTCAAAATAAAAAAAAAATATAAAGTAAGACTAATAAGTTGGAAAGTTGGATTAAGATTTTTAGCTTTAAGAACATCATAAGCGATTGTTATAATATAGAATATATAATATAGTTTGATGGTTATAACATTTCTAAGAAATTGATATTGAAGAATAAAAATTTAGAGATTACTTATTTCATTTATAAATTGATTTTTTTTAACTAATCATTGAAGTCACAAAATTGGCCATTTTAAAATTGGGACATAAAGTTAAAAAATTAAAAGATAGAATTAAGTGTTTCAACTTCAATGGTCTCATAGCCAATTGCAATAATGTATAACTAGTAGTGAACCCGTGTTATGCACGGGACATAGAGAATAAAATTTAAAAATAAAATATTTATAAAAATAGGGAATAAATTTTATATTCTTAAACTTACTATTATCACATAAAGCTAAAAATTTATCAAGAAATAATTTGAACTTTAAGTGAGAGAGATGTGACTTATCATAATGTTTAGATTAATTATAAGTTTGACTCAACTAAATAATGCTAAATATCTAACTTAATATCAATTCAATTTTATGTAAAAAGCATACATAAGGCATCCTTTAATTAAATAACAGTAAAAGAAAAAGAAAATAATAAATAAGCTTCATAGAGGCTTGGTGATAAATTTTAGCCTAACTCTATGCATATATATCATAAAAATTTCTTCTCAAAATGACTGTACTATTCACTGCCAAGCTCAGTAAAATTGTATTAGAGTCACATAATTAAAATACTTGAAATACATTTGATTTCCTTATTATTTATAACATGCTTCAAAATTTTGTTTTACTTCCATTAAATGTTTAGAAAAATAGAATATTTTGAAGGCACTAAAAATATAAAAAAAGAAAAAAGTTAAAAATTGTTTCATATTAACCTACGCAGTTTGTCTATGGGTCGTTTCAATTACTAATGCTAGACAACTTTGTCACTTTTAAATACTTAAAAGTAGAAGAATTACTCTTTAATTGAAAAAAATAAATATTAAATTCCAGTCGGGCTTGCCAAAAGTTTTATTTAGTTTAATTATTGTTTTTAAACATATTTGAAAATATGTGATTGATAAGTATTTCAAATCGAAAGCAAATTGACCAATAATTAGAGAAATAACAAAATAATAAATAACACATGATTAATAAATTTGTGACATGTTTTTCCTATCATAGCAACTTAAATTACTTTAATTTTTATTAAATATTTCGCGAAAGAGCATATCTGAAGGAATTTTGATAAACTTGTCATATTAATCAAAAGGCAATATAAAAAAAATTTAAAGACAATCTAACAAGTTCAAAAGTTAAATAAAGACTTTTAGCTTCAAAGGCATTATAATCAATTGTTATGGGATAACTATGATCAATAGTTATAGATAGATAGATAGATATAATATGAATACTGATAATATATATATATATATATATATATAATTGGGGAGAGAAACTTTAGAGTTATTTTGATTGTTGTTTTCTATTTATAGTTTTCTTTAGTTTTTTTGATCGATCAAAATTGGAGATCATATAGTTGAAGGTATGAAATCCAAGAACATAAGATACTAAGATTGAAAAACAAAATTTCAAGGATAGTTTTTTTTTAATTTTTAAATAGTTAATTTATCTAGTCATAATTTAGAGCCACAAAATTAGACATTTCGGAATAGAAACATTTATGGCAGTACCTAATAAATTATTTTCTAAATTTTGATATGATAATATAAAAATTAAAAAGTAAAAATAAAAAGTTTAATGTTTTAATCTCAATGGCCTCATAGTAATTGCAAAATTTTATACTACGGATTTATTGGTATTTTTATTTCTAAAAAGAAAAAGTAAAAGGATCTAAATACAAAATTGGATAGTTTTGATCTAAAATTATAAGAGAAAATTTTAAGGAAATTGAAAATAATAATACTAATGTCCTTTTTAATTTAAAGAAGAACTTTCTAAAATTGTAAGATATTTGAAATGTAAAGATAACAATTCTAATATTTTTGAATTTTAGGTAAAACTTTACAAAGTAACATAATATTACCTTAGTTTTAGCGAAGATTTACTAATCCTTAATAGAAGTAAAAGTTTCTATATTTTATGGTTAAACCAATGCTATTATGACACATGTGATATTAGTAATTTAAAAATTTTAAAAATAAAGAAAATTGGATTTTGGCCTTTCAACATAAAAGACCTAATAACCAATTGTTATAATATATAGTACAGATATAGATTTATTTATATTTTCTTTTCTAAAAATAAAAATTAGAAGGATTTGAACAGAAAATTCTAAAGTTTTGAATCTAAGCAAAAATTTTCTAAAATTATAAAAGATGAAACGAAGTCATAGACACATAGGTTTAGGGCTAGACCGACTACTTATATTATTTTTAAATTTAATATAATCATTATGTTATTTTTAAATTTAAGGAGGAGCTTTCTAAAATTATAAAGAGGAATTTTATAAAATTTAAAATAACAATTATAAGTTTTTAAAAATTTAAGGAAAAACTTTCTAAATTTATGAAAGATAGGTAAATTTTTTCAAAGTAGCAAAAGATTACTTTAGTTTAAGCAAAGATTTACTAATCATTACTAGAAAATAAAAGTTTCTATAATTTATAGTTAGACCAATGCAATTATGATACATATAATTTATAAAATTCAAAAAACTAAAAAAGCTGGATTGAGTCATTCAATCTCAAAGACCTCCTATTATTCCACTATAATATATAGTATATATACTATATATTATAGCAACAGGTCAGGAGGTCTTTGAGTTTTAAAGTCTTGATCTATTTTTTAAAAAATATAGAAATACAAATGTCAAGAAGTCATTGGTTATCAAATTAATATGGTAATAGTTTTTGAATTGTCACCCTTTCAATATAGAAACTTTAAAAGTTATTAAAGATAAAAATATATTAAAACTAAATATATCATGGATTATTTGTAATCAATATAGTAACTAAATCTAATAATTTATTCAAATTCCTATACATAATGTTCTTTTCAAAGAAATCTATCTATACGTAATATATGTTATAGCAATAGGTTATGGGGTATTTGAACTTCAAAGTCTTGATCAATTTTTTTAATTTTTTGAATTTAAAAAATATAAAAATACAAATGTTATAAAATCATGAGTTATCTAATTTATATGGTAGTGCTTTTTGAATTGTCATCCTTTCAATATGAAAACTTTAAAAGTTATTAATGATAAAAATATATAATACTAAATATATCATGGATTATTTGTAATCAATATAGTAACTAAATCTAACAACCTATTCAAATTCCTATAGGTAATGCTCTTTTCAAAGTAATTTAACTTTTCTAAATTCTTATATATTTGTATGTTTTTTTTGTGGGTTAGATTTACCCAAACCTAATAAAGATGACATTAAGGAAAGTTAATAAACTTATAAAAAAAAAATTAATAAAGAAGATAATGAAAAAGGACATACGTATAAAAATGGTTAATGATGTTTCACTACCAAGAACAAAAAAAAAAAAAAAATCACTAATTTATTTCACATTGTATGAATATATTCAGTTATATTAAATAATTACCCAAAAATAAATAAATAAATACAAATTTTGATACACATAAAGTATACTAACTTTTTATTAAATAGTTTTATAGAAAAACATTATTCATGCATGGAATTAAGAGATTTACCTATATTTATTTTAATTAACTTATGAAAAATCAATTAATTTTCTTTCACTATTAATTTATATTTTCTCAAAAAATGAAGTGTAGTAATATTGTTTTATTAATTTGAATAACTATTTCTTGGTAGATATTAGACATATATTCACATATTTCTTCATAATTTATATTTTATTTCTTTTTAATCCTAAATATAACTCAATAAACTTAATATCAAATTTTAATTAATGTATTTACTTCTAATAAACAAATATATATTAAAAGTCTAACTTAATAGTTAGTACATAAATTATTATTCTTTTACATTTGTTCTCTTTATGGCTATTATAGTAGAGAAAATATTGTTAACATTTTTAGTCCAAATAACCTTCAAGATGGAAGTTATTTTATAGATGATGTATCAGTTAATATCAAGTTTTAAATACACGATCATATAAAACTCTTTGTTTGTAAAAAATTATTTGAAAACTCGACTTATGATTTTGTATTTGTGGTCCGTGCATAGCATGAGTTTACTGCTATATATGTATATGCCTCACATTGGTGTATGTATACGCCTCACATTGGTGTTGTTTCAGATAAAGGTGGCTAAAAGCATCTCTCTCATGAAATGTGTTTGTAGGCAATTGGTTGGAGTATAAAACATTTCCGGGTCGAAGATTGTAGGATTTGGATTATCTCCATTCCATGAATTGAGGTATTGACACGTCATCTAACATAAAAATGAAAGGTTCAAATGAGTTGACTTAAAATTTATTTAAAAATAAATAATTTTATAGTTATATATAAGGAAATAAATTTTAATGCAAAACGATGTAATTTTAATAAGACATGTGATAAGATTACATCTATATCATTGATTATGGAATGGAGATCTCTATTCCAATTCAAATCCAAGTTTGTACGTAGGTGGTTGGAGTTGTTGTTGTTTTTTTTTTTAATTTTAAAAGCCAAATATGATTGAAAAGAAAGATTACATATTAGAAGAAGGAAGGCTACAATCCAAGGTAGGCTTTACATAGCATTCCCCAATCAAACCCCTGGTTTGAAGCAAAGATCAACCACAATAATACCGAAAAAACCTATCTAGCTCAAGGAAGATGGAGCAACAGATTGGATAGAATCAATACAATGGAAAAAAAACTATAGCCATTAAAGCAGCCCCCTTTGTCGTTGCTTGTGCCCAGAACATCACCTGCAAAATAGAAGCTTCCACTATGTCATTCCATCTGATGATCTTATTATTAAAGACTGCATCATTCCTTGCTAGCCAGATATTCCAAACTGTTGCAAGGAATAATGCCTCCTAGATCAGCTTACCTAGCTTCTTATGTTTGAAGCCAAACCACCATTTGCTAAGATGAGACAGGTTTTGAGGGGAAACCCGTAACTCCACAGCAGCCAAGAGAGCTTGCATTGAACTAGGAGATGGTTAGAGTCTTCAAGCACTTCCTAGCAGAAAAAACAGCGGCTGTTTTCACCAGGCTTCAAGATTTTTCTATGCATCAGAAAAGCTCTGGTTTTTATTCTGTTTTGGAGAGCCAGTCAACGGAAAATTTTGACCATTAAAGGTGCTCAATTTATCCAGAACCATACCAAATTTGAGCATCCTTGGTTAGACTTTCCCTCAGCCAGGGAGCAAAAAGAATTAACAGAGAAAATACCCTCTTTTTCTGCCTGCCAAATAAGTGAATCCCCCCCGTTTACATTCAAATCCACATTGTTAATAAGACTAGGAAGAACTTTGAGAATATCCGCTTCCCATGATAATAATGGCCTTCTGAAAGATAGATTCCATGCTGCTTCTACTCCCCTCAAGTTAGATATAAGAGCTTCATTATCAACTGATAGTAAGAATAGCCTTGGAAACCTGCATTTGAGCCGATCTCCATCTATCCATGGGTCTTCCAAAACGAGAATGAGTCCCCTCTACCTACCCTTAATCTGAAAGTGGATTCCAGAAGAATTTTGAAAGGATACTGATCAGCTGAAGCCATTAAAATATCCTTTAACGGAGATGAAGCCTTTGCAGGTGGCTTTTCATGAAATGATATCCTTGCCTCATTCCAATTGTATTTTTGGCACAAAACTCTCCTCCACAAAGCATTTCTATCTTTTGAGAATTTCCACCACCATTTTGATAGCAAAACCATATTCATAACCCTAGTTGAGATCAAACTTAACCCACCGTTTTGCTTGCTGATTAGGACTTTGTCCCAACTAACACTATGGATCCCTTTCTTATTAACCTGACCACACCATAAAAACCTTCTTTGGATTCTGTCAATCTCTTTACAAACAATAATAGGAGCTCTAAACAAAGATAGGTAATAAATTGGTAAGCTTGCCAATGATGATTTAATGAGGGTAAGCCTACCTCCTACGGACAAATGGTTCCTATTCCACAAGGAGAGTTTTTTCGTTATAGCATCAAGAACCCCTTTCCAACATAATGACAATCTGGGATTAGCACCTATTAATAGGCCCAAGTACTTCATAGGAAGAGATTGCTTCTTGAAGTTGAAGATTTCCTTGACTTTCACGGCATTGTAATCAAACTTGATTTTCAGAAAACTTTTTACTCTGTTAATTGGGGTTTCTTGTTGCATATGATGGGTAAAATGGGTTTTGATGGAAAATGGTGCAGTTGGATCAAGGAATGTATCTCCTCAGAAAGGATTTCAGTGTTAGTGAATGGATCACCCACAAAGGAGTTCAAAATGCAAAAGGGGCTAAGGCAAGGTGACCCTTTTCCCCCCTTTCTATTCATTATTGCAGCTAAAGGACTAAATATCATTCTTTCAAGAGCATGGGCTATGGGATTCATTTCAAGATTCACCTTGGGATCACAAGGTATGGTCATCTCTCATCTTTAATTTGCTGATGACACCCTTTTATTCTCCTCTCCTGATTTTGCTGAGGTAAGAAATTTAAAAAGAATATTGAGGTGCTTTGAAGTATTACCTGGTCTCAAGATCATTTTTCAGAAGTATATAGTTAGCGGAGTGGGTGTTGAGTCTTGAGCACGTTGTCAACTATATTTGTAAGATGTTGACAATAGGTGTGGACTTTATTCTTTTGAGGATCTAGGTCCTTCAATAAAGGTGTTGACCATATTTGCATAGTGTCAACAATAGCTTCCTCTATCTCGTGAGGATCTTTAATAATGTGTTAGCCATCTTGAAGATTTGTTGACCATAGTTTCTTGTGCTTCAAAAAGTTTTCATTAGAGATGGTGAAGGTGTCGACCATATTTGTAAGGTGTTGGCACTTCTGTCTTCAATTCAACTTGAAATCCTTTGTTGTGTTAGTGCTTCTGCTTGCACTACAGTCTTCAACCATTGATTCCAAACCATCTTGAAACTCTTTAAATGATCTTCCTTAAGTGCTTTGAATCTCATAATGAGTTCTTGAATCCTTATAAGACTTTAAATTTCTTGGAGATGAAATTTATCCATTTTTATCGTTTGTTAGCATAATCAATGACTATATATATTTTTGCACACTTAAGTTAAAGTTATCAAACAACAACCACATGGTTTTGTTATCATCAAAATCAACATGGAGATCAACTTTAAGTCAACAATCTCTCCCTTTTTTAAGATGACAAAATCTTAAAAATATATTCATATTAAGCTCAAAATAATCAAAGCATATAGGATTCAGAAATTTGAAGATCAAATCAAAAAGCTTCCTGTAAGGCTCCCCCTTACTATAAGGCAGAAAATTTCTCCACCTTTTATCAATCCATCAGAACATATTAATCAAATAATTCTCACTCTTTTTATCGATCCATCAAAAAGAGATATAAAATGTATTACAAAGACAGGCACTACAAAAAAAGTCACATTCAGTGACCAAACAATTCGTCGCCAAAGGTATTGATTTGGTTGCTAAAAGACATTAACGACGCCAATATTTTTCGTCACCTACTCGTCGCCAAACCCTTGACACAGATAGATATTGGCAACAACTTGTGTTTTCGTTGCCAAAAGTTACCTTTTCGCATCAAAAATTTTTGTCGCCAATATCTAACACTTTCTGCAACGATATGAAACATTCGTTGCCAAAAATGCTTTTTGCAACGACACAGCAAAGTCATCAAAAGCTTTAACAATTGGCGACCGAATATATTCGTCACTAAAAGTGATTGTTCGTTCAGGAAAATAAATCTTTTAGCAACAAAATTATATGGTGGCCAAAGCTTCTCTTTTTCTTTAGCGACTAATTATTTAATTGGTCGCCAAAACTAGATTTAAATTTTTTGAAATATTCCCCCCTAAATTCAGTCAAAATGATTTTTTTTCCTGCACATATGCATACCTGTATATTCAAGAACACATGTATTCACTCTGTATTCTATTCAAAGAATATAAATCAAACACATCAAATAGAAGTCTAAACTCAATGCTAAATATTAAAGGAGAAATTTATACAAAATGTCTAAATAAAACAAAAATTTAAATACAATCCCATATCTTAAAACATGTACAATCTACAGATCCTAATAAAAATCAAAAACTTCATTGTTGCTCAAATCCATCTGCATGTTGAGTCCATCTCCTATCTGTAACCAAAAAAAAAAAAAAAAAGAATAAAGAAACAAGTAAATATAAGCATTTCATTAAACACAATATAAGTCTAAGTAGTCAAGTTTTCAGTATTTTACTTCTAGTTCGATAATTGAGAGTCCAATTAGTGTGCAGTTTATTCCAACAAGTTTGTTTAGGCTTAAGTGATATACTCATGCTAGTTTCATGGCCATTCCGTGGCTATTTTATAGTTTCATCCCCGAATGCCTCATTTTAAGTTTGAAGTCTTAAGTTTCACAAGTTTATTTCCAATTCTCTAATCGGGAATCCTATAAGGGTATCGTTTATTCCTGCAAGTTTGTTTGGTATTGAATTCCACTATCATTCACATATGCTAATAGTAAAATGCATGACGAAATTGAAGAAGACAAGTTCCCGCTCACATAAATTTTTATGAGAAATTTGATGAGAAAATTGAAAAATAGCTTGAATGTATTCACAAACATGGCTTCAATCAACCGAGAGCCAAACAAATTAAACTATTTACCCCTCCGGCAAAAAACCACCAAAAAAAAAAAAAAAGGAAGAAAGACGAAAAACCTAAGAAATAGGAAAAATACAAAATGCCACTAAAACTTAAGCCTAAACTCAGAGAACCCACATAGCAAAGCCCCTATAAACATCACACAACAAAGTACCTGGAAGTGGAATCAAGAGAAAAAGAGTAAATGAGTACCTAATTAAACTGGCTTAGTTGCAAAAACAACAGAAAATGGAAATTTACCTTCCAAAGAGACCTCTAAAGATTTAACAAATTCGAAGAGAAAACTGAAAAATAGCTTGAATTTATTCACAAACATAGCTTCAATCAACCGAGAGCCAAGCAAATTAAACTATTTATCCCTCTAGCACAAAACCACCTCCAGCAAAAAACCACCAAAAAAAAGAGGAAGAAAGACGAAAAACCTAAGAAATAGGAAAAATACAAAACCCCACTACAACTTAAGCCTAAACTCAGAGAACCCACATAGCAAAGCCCCTATAAACATCACACAACAAAGTACCTGGAAGTAGAATCAAGAGAAAAAGAGTAAATGAGTACCTAATTAAATTGGCTTAGCTGCAAAAACAAAAACAAAAAAAAATGGAAATTTACATTCCCAAGAGACCTCCAAAGATTTAACAAATTCGAAGAGAAAACTGAAAAATAGCTTGAATTTATTCACAAATATAGCTTCAATCAATAGAGAGCCAAGCAAATTAAACTATTTACCCCTCCAGCAAAAAACCACCAAAAAAAAAGAGGAAGAAAGACGAAAAACCTAAGAAATAAGAACAATACAAAACGCCACTACAACTTAAGCCTAAACTCAGAGAACCCACATAGCAAAGCCCCTATAAACATCACACAACAAAGAACCTGGAAGTGGAATCAAGAGAAAAAGAGTAAATGAGTACCTAATTAAATTGGCTTAGCTGCAAAAATGAAAAAAAAATGAAAATTTACCTTCCCAAGAGACCTCCAAAGATTTAACAAATTCGAAGAGAAAACTGAAAAATAGCTTGAATTTATTCACAAACATAGCTTCAATCAACCGAGAGCCAAGAAAATTAAACTATTTACCCCTCCAGCAAAAAACCACCAAAAAAAAAAGAGGAAGAAAGACGAAAAACCTATGAAATAGGAACAATACAAAACCCCACTACAACTTAAGCCTAAACTCAGAGAACCCACATAGCAAAGCCCCTATAAATATCACACAACAAAGTACCTGGAAGTGGAATCAAGAGAAAAAGAGTAAATGAGTACCTAATTAAATTGGCTTAGCTGCAAAAACAAAAAAAAAATGGAAATTTACCTTCGTAAGAGACCTCCAAAGATTTAACAAATTCGAAGATAAAACTGAAAAATAGCTTGAATTTATTCACAAACATAGCTTCAATCAATCGAGAGCCAAGCAAATTAAACTATTTACCCCTCCAGCAAAAAACCACCAAAAAAAAAGAAAGAGGAAGAAAGATGAAAAACCTAAGAAATAGGAAAAATACAAAACGCCACTACAACTTAAGCCTAAACTCAGAGAACCCACATAGCAAAGCCCCTATAAAAATCACACAACAAAGTACCTGGAAGTAGAATCAAGAGAAACAGAGTAAATGAGTACCTAATTAAATTGGCTTAGCTGCAAAAACAAAAAAAAAAATGAAAATTTACCCTCCCAAGAGACCTCCAAAGATTTAACAAAACCCCTAAAAGTCAAATACAAACCCGCACAATTTAACTTTTTCATGGTATTTTTGTGGCAGTTCTATTTTTTCGTGGTAGATTTGTGGCAGTTCAGTAACAATTTTACCAATTTTTCCTTGAACAACCCGTTTTCTATTCTTATGTGATAATTAGTGAGGTGCATATGCTATACATTAATGAAATATTAAAAATAAATTACTATCAATGAGTAAATTTACCAAGAAGTTAATCTCTAACATCACCTCGAAAAGCTCCCACCATGACTTGTTAATGCCTTCGTCATCTCCATCTGTTGCCACATGATGTTCTCGAGCTCCTTTATTTTTTTATTCTGATTTTTGAAGCTCTTGTTCTAATCTTCCAACCTCTTGTCTTGGTCTTCCACCCTCTTGTTTTGCTCTTCAATCCTCGCCTGTTGGGATTGGGTCAATCCCCTCAATGATTCTATCTCTGCTTTTAGACTCTGCACCTCTTCTTGATCATGTGCTTGTGATGCTACAGTCGATCTGGAAGATGAAGGTGGCTTTAGACCGACCCCTAATCCTTTCAAGTACCCCGACCTCTTCCCTAGTACAACAATTGCAATTTGCTACTGCATTAACGGGATTGCTCCTAGCTGTGAAGACTCCTCTTGTCGCCTCTTCATCTCATCCTAAAATTGTGATAAAAATTAAAATAATTAATTACATTACATTCAAATGAAGTGATTGCAATTGTTGGTATACTTACATGTTTCTCTCTACATATTGGTTCTATCCAATCACCCTTTCTTTTGCTCCAATGGGCTGTCTCGTAGAAGTCAACAAGCTGAGGCATCTCACCTCCACGTTCGATTTCCTGATTCCATTAATTTTAAAGGTAAGTATATATGTAAGAATTGATCACTAAATATAATATTCAAAAAATGCATAACAAAACACCTCAATAGACATTGCTGCTGGGAATGATCTCGAACCCATAGTGTGATTGTAGGGTAATTTGGACCGATTCATCTTGTTTTGTTCCGACTGTTTCTACAATATAAATTAATTAATAATAAAAATTGAGTCCATAATAATAAGTAAAGATAAGTGACTAATAGGTTACCTTATGAGTTTCATTTTTCCATACATGGTCAATCATATATGACCAATCCTCCTTGCTTACCTCCTGATATGGCTTGTTATAAGGGTCAACATCGGCCTCCAACAGCTTAAGGTAATGTGCCTTCATTTTGCACTTCCAGTTGCTATACAAATTTGCACATTTTTTGTGCATGGTCTGCTGGACAGTTGCACTCTCATCATAGTTCTTTATTTCAAACTTGTCCTACAACCATAATAAATGCAATTACTAAATAAATAATCGATACTATATGCAGTAATATGTGCATAAAAATACAGTTACCTGAGTAGCTTGTATGATAGAAGCTTTAATTGAATCTTTAATGATATCCCACCGATTCACTCCCTGTAAAGGGGTAGCTAGCCTAATCTGAACCCCTAACTCATTAGCCACCCGAGTGGCATTAAATCCTACTAGTGCACAGGTTTCCTCTGAAACTGTGACTGGGAGCTTTTGTCCGTCATTATGAGCTATGAGGCGAGCCGTATGCTTCCCTTTTGTAGTACCTCTTACAGCTTTGGAAGATGAACCTATTATCAGAGCACAGTAATATATTAATAAACAACATACATAATATTCTACATAAAACTAATTGAATATATAAAGCACCACTTTCTTGTTAGTTACACTTACCACCATTATTAAGTTGGGTATGGGGACTATGCGCCATTAGAGTTGATGTCCTCCCCACGGTTGGTCCTGTCTCTGATATGGAGCTTGTTGGGCTCCTTACGCTCCCAGGTGCCATCTATCTAAGCTGTGAGATCTAAAATAAGATAAAAGAAAAAAAACAATCAATGTGTTTTCATGTCTAACTATGAAAACAAAATTACTATAAAATGAAACATCAATCTTTGATGGATATAGAGTTATAGAGACTTTGGTGTGTGGACAATCACTGCATAAGGAATAGAGCCAGACATAATTGGTATTACCATGTGCATTGCAGTAAAAATAAAGGATGGGTAAGTAATCAAGGATAAAACTATCAATTCTAAAGAGTAAGCTGCTAATTATTCTAGAGAGTAAGCTGCTAAGTAGAGAGAAAAAGAGTAATTTCAATGATATAAAGAGCAATGTGCTTTTTTGACTTTTAAACTTGTTAGTGAAAATACATACCATTCAGTGAGCAGTGACTGACATCACAAATAAGGATCTTGCTTTTCCTTACATGCACTTGTAGAACCTGCACAGTGCTATATTCTTAGTTCTAAGTTTCAAAATAGATGTAATTGGCATAGTTGTTACTTTATTGGTGAGGGAATAACTATATTAATAACTGATGATAACTTGGTACATTCATCATATAAAGAGCACAAAAGATTCACTAAATCAACGTTCTATATCAAAATCTGTAAGAGCATCAGAATCACTATACAATTCATCTTCTTCATTATTGCTAGGCTCCCCTATTAATTCATCCTCATCATTGCAGATGAAACCATCATCAGCACCATCAACATGTGCTCGTCTTCCAAACTGTAGACCTGCGCTATTGGGAATGATCTCAATAGCGAGATCATTCCTACTTAAAGGGTTGGCGATGGGATCTTCAACGACGATAGGGACCACCTCAGTGGTTTCCTCTTGTTGGAACACATCATTAGGAACAGTTAGTTCAACATCACTAGGATCTACACCATTAACCTCTGGAAAATCCCATATTCCTCGATGTTTGAGTTGTTCTACCACTTTTCAATTTTCACCTAATTTGGTATCATTAACATAGAAGACTTGTTGCACTTGACTTGGTAAGACAAAAGGGTCATTTTGATACCACCGACTTCTTATATCAATAGTTGTGCAATGTGCATTGGTGGTCAAAGTCCTGTTACTACCAGTGTTAAACCATTCACATTGGAACAAAACAACTCGACGCCCACCAGTATATTTCAATTCCCACACTTTAAGCAAGTAACCATAGAAGTTAATTGTTTGTCCCTCATGGTCCCCTTCCACAAGCAACCCGTTATTCTAACTTTTATGGCAGTTATCACGATCTTTGGTATGAAATCGGATGCCATTTCAAATGCAACCTGAATATATATCCACTATTGCACCAGGACCGTTGGCTAATGACCACAATTCATCAGTTGCTTCTTGTGACCCTTGAGTTCGTAATTTATTCATCTACATAGACAATGCATGTTATGTTATAATCTATCTACCTACAGTTAAATAATGTATAGTGTGTTGGATAGATTTCTATATCTTACACGTTCTTTGAACCACTTGGGAAATTCTTCTCGTTGTCTCTTTGTGATGTCACATGCACTTTCATTCTGTAGCAAATTCTTATGTTCCCTGCTAAACAAAATGTGGTTCATAAATAAATGATTATGATTATAAGCCTTTAAGAAAAATATTAGGTGTACACATACACAAACTTAAATGGAAACGTACTCTAGATATTGCTCTAATTCTGAAGTATTATACAAAACAAACCAGTGAGCCATCTCGCGCTCCTTTTTGGAGACATCAGGAGCCCTTGTGATGAGTCCAAAAGGACGAATGTTTTGTGTAAAGACTGCCAACCCTGGGCCATATTCACCACCATCATTATTTCGTTCTTCTTTGTTAAATACGGTTTCAATCCCATTGAGATACATTGAGCAAAAAGTAAGAGACTCTTTGACAATGTAAGCCTTTGCAATTGAACCTTCTGGACGAGCTCGGTTGGTAATGTACCCTTTAAAAATTCCAAGCAACCTTCAAACAAATGATATGATAGTATTACATATAGACTGCCAACTCTACTTTTTAAATTTAAATTCATAATAAGGGCAAAAATTACCTTTCGATTGGGTACATCCACCGATACTGTACTGGCCCTCCAAGTAGGGCCTCGTAATGCAAGTGAATGGCCAAGTGGACCATCACATCGAAGAATGTAGGAGGAAAATTTTTTTCTAGCTTGCAAAGTATGAGTACAATGCGGTCCTCTAGTTTCTCCAAATCCTTCACCCTCAATGTCTTTGAGCACAACTCTTGGAAGTAATTTCCTAACTCAAACAGTGTGGTACAAATATCCTTATTAAGAAACCCATGCATGCCAATCGGAAGAAGCCGTTGTATAAGGACATGACAATCGTGGCTTTTTAGGCCCGATAACTTATCACCCTTAATGCTCACGCACCTCAAGATATTTGCTGCATAGCCATTAGGATACTTGATTGATTTTAAGAACTCATAAAAACCATGTCTCTCCCTCGGGGCTAATGTGTACAACGCTGGAGGCTTTTCGAAGGACCCATCCACACGCCTTTTCAGGTGCAACTCTTTCCTTATTTTCATATCCTTTAAGTCTATGCGTGCTTTTTCTGTGTCTTTGTTCTTCCCATCTATGCTCAACAACGTCCCAAGAAAATTGTCACATATGTTCTTCTCTATATGCATAACATCAAGGTTGTGTCGGAGCTTGAGTGTCTTCCAATACGGTAACTCAAAAAAAATGCTTTTCTTTGTCCAATTCAATAGTGTATTTTCTCCCCTTTTTCTTTCATGGTTGATGGGATGTTTCCCGAACACCTTGTATGTCCCTAATTCCAGTTGCTCTAATGTCTGCTCCCCTGATAACTCTAGAGGTCTTGACCTATCCTCAATGTTACCATTAAAGAGTTTACTCCTTCACCAAGGATGGTCCTTAGGCAAGTATCAACAAGCACCAACATACCCAATCTTATCCCTCAATCGTTGTGATGATGCATCCCTGTTGCAAGTGGGGCCAGCCAAATATCCTTTTGTAGTCCACCCAGACAAGTTACCATTTGCTGGAAATTCATTAATGGTCCACATAACAGCTGCATGCATTCGAAAAGTTTGTCCAATTGAGGCATCATAAGTAAGCACACCATCTTCCCACAACTCCTTCAACTCGTCAATTAATGGCCGCATGTAAACATCGATATCTCTCCCTGGTGCCTGTGGCCCAGGAATAAGTAGCGACATCATACAAAATGGCTCTTTCATACACTTCCATGGTGGCAGGTTATAGCGTGTAACTATCACAAGCCACATACTATAAGAGTTGCTCATGTTTCCAAAGGGTTAAAACCATCAGTGGCTAGCCCTAATCTCACATTTCGCGACTCTTGGGCAAAGTTAGGATGTTCTTGATCAAAGTCCTTCCACTCCTTACCATCGGCCCGATGCCTTGATATCCCATCATCCATACGCATCTCTTTGTGCTATCTCATATCTATAGCTATTTTCCTTGACATATATAGCCTTTTTAACCTCGGGGTCAATGGAAAATATCGCAAGATCTTATGGGGAAACAGCATTCTCTTTCCAAATAGGGCAATGTTCCATATCAGCATTCTCTTTCCAAAAAAGTGCACAATCATACTGACATGCATGTATAGACACATATCCCAAGCCCAAATCACTCAATAATTTCTTGGCTTCATAAAGGTTTTATGGAACCTTTTGATCAGTTTCTGGAAGAAGGTCCTTCAATACCCCTAACAGCATGTCAAATGACTTATTACTCCACTTGTTTAATACCTTCATATGGAGCATCTTAATAATGAATGACAAGATAGTGAATTTTTGGCAACCTAGGTACACCTCACGTTGAGCATCATCCAATAATTTATCAAAGTTCTGCACATCCTCTCTCTCGAAACTACCAGGAAAATCATCTTGATCATCATTCATGACATTACCCATGTAATAATCTTCCAACAAATTAGGAAATTCGTCTTGATCCTCGTCTTCATCATTGATCATTCCATCCTGAACACCATTACCCTCATCCTCTTCATGATGATCAACATTCGGTACATGGTGTTGATGAATAGGAACAGTTTCTCCGTGGTGCACCCAAGTTGTGTAAGAAGGCGATATCCCTCTACGGATCAAATGAAATTCTACAAGTTTACTGTGATGTTTATCAACATTCAAGCATTCCATACACGGGCAACGAATGTCAACACCCAGGCCAGTATCTGCCACTGCAAATTGAATAAATGACTTCACTCCTTCTCGATACTCCTTACTCAATCTGTCCTTGAGTAACATCCAACTCTTGTCCATATCTGATCACCTACAGAGTCAAATTCATGTTAAAAGCAATGCATCATGTGTACCAACCTCTTTGACTCATTTCTATTTTGGTAGGTGGTCCTATCTCATCCTCGGGAAATTTGACATTAGGGGTCTTGAAAAGGTAATTTTTGCTGGGCTTACTTTAAGATAAATATGCTAGTTGAGAAAGAAAATTAAAATTATCTTCTATTAAGTGTATTCAGTATCTAGTGACTTGAATTAAACCTATTTTTAGTGAAATTTCACACTTAAGCGATAGGAGTCTACTATTATTTGCAAAACATTAACACCTATATTCAGTCAATTTTCATGTTTAAGTGATAAATGTTTGCATGTTATCAAATGCAACTAATTATAAAACCACTGAATGTGTTCAACTTCAAGCATTTAGTTCTATTATCAAACCTGGCCTTAAATTATTAGTTAGGTTGATGTTTAAAGGAGCTATAGCATATTAAAAAAATTGGTTTTGATAATCTATTAGAGTATAAGCAGTTATACTTATCATCAGTTTATTGTTTGAATTTTGTGTTCCAAAAGTGTTGTTTGCTAGTAAAATGTATTATCCAAGTATCGTGGTCCACAACAAAAGTAATAATCTTACTATTTTCACTGTGAGAGTGATTATGGATGCTAAAAAGTAAATTTGTACTGGTGTCAATTAACAATCATACCTTACAGGCATGTCTGATTCAAATTTGGCTCTAGAACCTTTGCTAATTGTGTTCTTTGCGGGTAGGTTCAAGGAATGATAGTGTGTGCCTGTTTGTGATCACAACAATAATTTGGTACAAGGCTAATGAGCTCATCACTCATTAGTGATACTAGAAACTGCCATTCCTAGAGTGGAACAGAGGATTGTAGTTTAAGATTTGTGATGGAGTAGAAGCCCCGATCCTTAGAATTAAGAGTAAATTTTTTTCCAATTTGTACAGTTTGGTTTCAGGCAAAGTTAATCCATCCTTGACCCATTTTTTAGAGTTTCAAGAGTCCTTCGAGTAATTGATGTATAGATTGATACACTTAGTTTTTGTCTTTCTTTCATAAAGGGGACCTATCTATTACTTTTATATTTGACAGATTTTCTTGAAGCACAATTCAGCATTTGTCTGTAGTAACATTTAAGTGTTTAGACAACATCTTATATGCACCAAAAAATGATTAAATTACTATAATGCTTGAGGAAAAGAAAAAGAAACACGATGGATCCTAATCTTAAGATTGGATGCACATAATTTATAACAGAAAAAGAACACCTAGACACAAACACCCACACACGGACAGAGATAGAGGAATTCCATAAATGCTATTTATCATTTGCAACAATTGTAAAAATTGGGCTATCAAGCAAAAGGAAGCAGACACAAGTATAAGGGGAGACACTTTATGGATGTAATGATAAAGGTTAGGTTTGTCTCCAGTCCACCTCTCTAGGCACTCTGCATTGGTGTAACCAATACCGAATAATGGTCTTTTGACCAAAAAAAATTAGTCAAGGACTGTGTGTGGTCTTGTTGTGTGTGAAGAATAATATCTCTTATGAAGGACTATGTCTTATGAACGTGTTAATAGACAATGAAGGACTGTGTGGTCTTGTTGTGTGTGAAGAATAATGGATCCACCAATAGATCAAGCGAAATACAAAGAGAGAGCTAAATACCTGGAGATTGCTCTGTATGTATGCAAAGTCACAACTGGAGGAAAAAAAAATTATATCAGATTTGTTCAATTGAGAACTAAAATAAGGCCTTCAATGTAAAATATTTTACTTTAAAATATATTTTTTTATGTAAAAATTTTAGAGTAAAATAATTACTAAAACTTTTACTTTCATGTGTTTGGCTATCATTCTAAATATCAAAGGCAGTTTTGGCTAATGCTTTTGAGTTTTTTTATGAGAGAAGCATGAGACGGGACCAAGTGATTGACTAATTTCCAATTGACCTTCTCGCCCATATAATTGTTTTAAGCACTTGCTTCGATTTTCAATTCTTTGAGCTAATTTGATTTCGATTAACCTGTTTGTGTTCGTAAACATATATATATATATATATATAGCTGGGTGTGTGTATATACATAACATAAAAGGATCGTTGTCAAAGAGACGATGATTCTCGTGAGGGGAAGAACACTGCGATGTGCTGGAGTCATCGGGCTTGGATCAGTGGGTTTGGATCTCAACGAGAACTTCTTGCGTCAATGGATTTGGCTCTCAATCGATGGGAATTTTGGAAAATAACTTACTAGTTCAGATCAGTAAGTCATTTTCCAGACATTTGTTGAAACAAAAATTTACATGTAAAACGTTTTACCCCAATTATGTACCATAAAAAGTAGAAAAACGAAGAAAATATTTTACAAAAAACAGAATGCTAGGGTTTCTGAGAGAGAGAGAGAAAGAGAGAGAGCAATACCTATGAGGGTGGTTGATGAAAAACCCTTCTAACGCAGAATAATTGTAAATCTCACCAATGTTCTTGTGTGTAGCTAGCGTGAGGGAGAAGGAGGGACGGTTGAAGATAGGGAAAAGATTGAGACAGAATGGGGAACGGGGATCGCGGGAGACAGAGAAACGTGAAGGCTTGGAAAAAAAAAGCGCCAAAGGGTTTTATTCTTCCGCAACGAGCTTAGACGGTAGCAAAATAAAATAGATTTTTGGCCACAACTTTTGTGGTTGTAAAAAATTATAAATGAAATAAATCTAGGTGAAAATAATTTGATAGTGCGACAATTGGCAACGAGAACAAAGTCTTGTGGCCAAAAGTACAAATTTTTTGGTGCGAAAATGTGGTACTGGCGCCAAGTTTTGTGACAATAATTACTAAGCCTAAGATGTCGTTGCAAAAGCTGCACTTTTGGTGAGGATAAAAAAAATATAGTAATGCCAATTATATTTTCGGCAACCTGGAACAATGTAGTTGCAGAAAGGACTTATTTCCCTCCTTAGAGAAAAAATTCTACAGGAACAATTGGCGATAGGAACAAAAACTTGTTACAAAAAATGCTTTATTGGCGACAAGAAAAAAAATGCTGTTGCGGAAAGTGTTGTTTTGGCAACGGGGAAAAAAAGTCGTCGCGAAAATTACTATTTTGGCAACGAGACCAAATGTTGTCGGGAAAAGTACACTTTTGGCAATGAGATTATGTATTCGTTGCCAAAAGTGGTCACCAAAGATGTAATTTCTTGTAGTGAGGTATAATAGTAAAAATGTTAAAACAGGGAAAGAGTTATTGTTAGAAGGCAAACAATCAGTTAAGATATCAATGCACAATATTGTGAATGAAAATATAAGATCAATCATTAAAAATGTATAACAACCAAAAGATTAATCATCCTTACAAGGCTTTCAAAAACATAGAAATAGGATAAATGTAAAGCAACATCAACATATTAAATACAACGAAGGATCATGGGAGAGATGTCAAGCGGAGTTATAGCAATGTTTGAGAAAGAGGATTTGGAAGGTCTTTCTCTTAAACCATAGGTCCTAGAAAATGGTTTAGTAGAGGATTTAGAGGATGGTTTAGATGATGGTTTGGGAGTGGAGTTAGTGGGAGATGGTGTAGGATCAGCCTCTTTAGCATTATCTTCCTCTATCTCTGTATCTTTTAATTCTTTAGTTTCCTTTCTAGCTTAGTCCTCTTTTCCTTCTTCTTCAGCTTCCTTTGTTTCCTTCAGCTGCTTCCTCCTCGTTGGATTCCTCCCCAGAAGTTTTATCCATTTCAGAACCAGAGATGTCTTTATCAACTTCTCCAAATAACTCAAAAGAGCTGCTATTAGGAACAGTTCTTGTAGGGGATAGATCTTGATTGAGAGCTATCTGAATTTCCTCCTTAACCTCTTTCTTCATTGCCTTTACTTCTTTGTTCAGCCTCACCACTTTTTTTTTTCATAATTATTATCCTTGCAATACCATTGTCTAATTTGGAATTGAATTTTTCAAGCATGGAGTGTTGATGTTCTTTTATTCCTTTCAGTATGTCAAACACCAAACTAATGTGATCTGCTTCAATAGGTTCAACAAACAAAGACTTAGCAGCCTTAGGCTTTGTTCCTGTGGAATCACCAACAGTCAGGGTTGGATTTCCCTTTTTCACCCAACTGTGGCTTCCCTCATCAAATTTGTACCTCATATTCTTAAGAGTGGCTTCATTGTATTCATCATTTTGAGGATCGGCTTCCAAATTTTCTCCCTTTCCAGATCAATTCCAAAATGGTTGAAAATCTTGGTCAGAATCATTCCATAAGGAATACTGCTCTTCTTATGTGTAGAAGCCTAAGACATTCTCTTTAAAATGTAGTTTTTCATTTTGACTCTCTGCTTCGTGATGTAAATCCAAAGTTGGAACAGTTAAGAGTCAGACACGTACTCGAATCTACCTGTCCAAGGTTTAGGTCGAGTGATTGATGAAGTGATGAAGCAGCTTGAGTTCTAAAGACAATTCATCTGCCTTGAACTTAAGGCGATCATTAGAAATTAGCCTTCTTAGGATCAATGTCAAAGCTTTTGATGCATAATCATCAAAAGTGACGATGCCATTATTGGTAATGTTCAAAACTTCTCCCAACACACTTCCAATTATGGAGATTTCAACCCCTTTCACATAACTACGCAGTTTATAGATATCTTATCTAATTTCTAGGTTTGCATAGAAATCTCTCACTAGTTTAGGGTAGGTATTCCCTCTGATAGTCGCCAAACTCATTCACCCAATGTTATTGAACTTAGACTCAAAAGGAAAGCCTAATCTAGTGAAGAACTCAAAGTTTATCCAACGACCCTTATCTACTTTTTGTGGGGACATAGAAGTCTCATACCTAGTCTTGAGACACTTCTTTTTGAAATAGACATCATCAGTGAGCAAATTAGGATCTGCTGCTTCAACCTTCTTTCTCTTTTCTCTACTTGGTAACCTGAGATGATTTAGCCTTTTCTTTTTTTCCCTTTTCTGGTGTATATGATTCAATAATAGTCTCTTTTGATGTGGGTTCTTTTGATTTCTTCCCATTTCTCACTGATTTTGGAGCCATGGATGGTTATAGTGACAGATGTGAAGGAAGATGGGTTGTATAACAATTATTGTAAAGGATTTGAAAGTGTAGAAAGAGAGGGAAAGGTTTTCCTTGTGTATAGGAGAGCAATTGAACGAGTGAGGTTGACAATAGGGTCAGAGCAATAAATTTATATGCATATATATATATATATATATAATGTATGTATATGCTAGTATGTTGACACTATTAGTCAAATGTCCTGACACTGTTTTGTGTTTTTTAAATAATTTTGAATATATACACCAATTGTTGACACTATAAAACCTGCTTTTCAACACTTTGAATCCAGAGAACGATCCAAAATTTTCAAGTAAAATAGTGTTGGCACATTGAAAATATGGTCACTATTAACCACAGTAAAGCATCTTCTAAAAAAAATGCTTTTGCAAGACAAGTGTTTGCGCATCCTTTGACATAATGTTAACACTCAGAGTGCTCAACAATGAAGTGTATGCATGTGATGAATACAAATAGGATTCAAACACATATTAAATCACAACAAACCATCAAGGTTATGTCCAATAAAAGGATTGCTCATACAAATTTCTCTTCTAATCATACAAAACTTATTCTTATTCAAGGGTTTTTTAAAGACATCATCGAGTTTGTGTTCAGTACTCACAAATTCAAGTTTGATATCACCTTTTTGTGTGTGGTCTCTAATAAAGTGATGCTTAATCTCAATGTGCTTGGTTTTAGAGTGCTGAATGGGATTCTTGGCAAGTTTATAGCACCCGTGTTATCACATCTAATTAGAATGTATTCATAGGTTAGTCCAAAATTTTCTAGTTGGTGTTTAATCCGCAAAACTTGAGCACAGCAACTATGAGTAGCAATATATTTAGCCTCTGCAGTTGAAAGCACCACAAAATTTTGTTTCTTACTGAACCAAGATACAAGCATATTTTCAAAAAAAATGGCATAACCTACTAGTACTTTTTCTATCTACTTTGCCACTAACATAATCAGCATTAGAATAACCAACAAGTTCAAATGATGTACCACTAGGATACTATAAACCAAGACTATGAGGTTGTTTAAGATATCTAGAAATTCTTTTTATAGCAATCACATGAGACTATTTAGGATTAGCTTAAAATCTAGCATACATACATACATTGAATACAATATTAGCTTTGCTAGCTGTTAAATAAAGTAAGAAACCAATCATTCTTCTATAAAATTTAGTATCAACAAAAGTACCTTGTTCATCAGCCTTAATCTGTTAGCCCGAAATAGCAACCCAAGAGGGGGAGTGAATTGGGTTCTTAAAGCTTTAAACCAATAATTATAGATTAATAATGAATAGACCAATGGAACAATAAAACAATGCAAGATATATGTGTGCAAGTAGATTGTGATGATGATGATAAAGAAAAATAGAGCAAAAGATAAAGACACACAAATTTACAGTGGTTTGGCCCAATCTTTTGCCTACGTCCTCTCTTCCTCGATCCTCTAAAAGGTATTCTCCACTATGTAAACTCCTTTAAACAGTTTGCTAGTTGCTTAAGTGCCCAACTCACTTCTTTCGAAGAGTTCTTTCCAAACTCTTAAGCCCAAGTGATTTTGTCTAAGATCCCTCAATCTTACAAGTGTTTTTCCTAAGCTACACTGAAAACTTACAAGGTTTACAACCTTTCCCAAGTGTAATAAAAAATTTAGATACAATGGGTAATCTCCCCAAATAGTGGATAAAGTAAGTTTTAGCTCACATATTAAACCTCCCCATGAATAAAAATATAGCAAAGAATGTAAGTGATGGATCTTCACTTTCAGCACTTAATCTTGTGTTCTTCTTACGCATAAATGTGTTAGAGATCTTCTATATATAGTCATCCTTCAATTCTAACCATTGGAGATGATTTTGGTATATTATAATGCAAAATCAGCCTATTAAGTCATTCAAAAAATATGACCCTTGCACTCAGAATTTACTATTTAGAGGAAAGGTGTTGACACAATTCCTGAAAGGTGTCAATACTATTAAATCTGGTTCAGCACTATTTTGAAGGTGTCAAGGTAGGTGTTAAGGCATGTGTCAGCACTTCCTTCAAAACTTGCAAATCTGACTTCTAATAGTGTCAACCATATTTGCAAGGTGTCAATCATTCTATGGGCTATTTTACTTCATTAGCACACTATCTTCAATGTGTCGACAAGGACCATTTAAGGTGTAGGCAATAGTTAGAGTATAATCCATGAAGATAAAAACTCTCTAAACCATGTTCAGGATGTGTTGACAAGAGCACTGCACATGAATTGAGAAAGTTGGACTTGAGCAAGGTGTCGACCATATTTGTAAGGTGTCAAAAATAGCTGTGAACTTTTCTTCTTTTGACGATCGAGGGTCTTCAACAAGGTGTTGACTATATTTGTATGGTGTCAACAATAGCTTCCCCTATCTCATGAGGATCTTTAATAATGTGTTAGCCATCTTGAAGATGTGTTGACAATAGTTTTTAAAAAGTCTTCAACAGAGATGGTTAAGGTGTCTGCCATATTTGTGAGGTGTCCGCACTTCTGTCTTTAATTCTACTTGAATTCCTTGGAATGGTCAGCACTCAAGTGTACCCTTCAGTCTTCAAAGATTGATTCCAAAACATCTTGAAATCCTTCAAATGAGCTTCCTTAAGTACTCGAATTTGAAGATGAGTTCTTGAATCCTTAAAAGACCTTCAGTTTTTTTGAAATGAAATCAATCCATTAATTCCTTTGTAAGATTTCTTTATCAATTTTCAAGTTCTTCTTGTCGGATACTCAATCAACTCAACCTTGTTATCAATGACTATAATATAATGTGCACACTTAATTAAAGTCATTAGATAACAACTATATGGTTTTGTTATCATAAAAATTTACATGGGGATAAATCTTGAGTCAACAATTTTCTCCTTTTTTTATGATAAAAAAAACCTTAAAAATATATGCATTTTAAACTTGAAGCAATCAGAATATATATGATTCAGAAATTAAAAATTGTAAGGCTCCCCTTTACTATCTTAGAATAAGAATATTCTTTACATAGAATATTTCTCCCCCTTTTTGTGAATGCATCAAAAAGATATATAAATTGTATTGTAAGTACAATAGCAAAAAAATGTTAGAACATGAAAAGAATTATTGTTAGAAGATAATCAATCAAACACTTAGAACATCAATCCATCAAAATAAATGATAATTATTCAAATATATATTAGCATCCTAAATGTCCACAACAAATAATAGTCATTAAACATTCACAAAATATTACAAGCCAAAATAAATTGTCTTTAAGATCATAACCCATGTAATCAGAAAATTAAAGTGCAGCAAAGTAATACTAATGCAAATCATGCAATGGGGATTTGGTCATGCTAATGTTAGAGAATTTTGAAAATTAAGATTCTTGGTCCAAGAGAGTATTGCCTTGGTGAAGGTTCTTCGAATGTTTTGGGAGTAGAAATTAGAAAGGTTTGAGTGGGAATGGTAGGTTAGATCTCAATAGGTGGTTCATCATCAAGTTTAACCTCCTCACTGTTAGAGGATGAAATGCTATCTTCTTTTTCAATGGAACTGGTACTTGAGTCCCTTCTTGCTAGAGTGTGGTATCCAATCTCCAATCTCCTCCATTGACTTGTTGCTTACAGCCACAATCCTTTTACTCATTTTCATCACCTTGTTCTCCATAATCATAAGCATTGTAGTTTCATTATCCACTTTTGTGTTCAGTTGAGTGAACATTTTATCTTAATATTACTTTATCTCTTTCATCATATTCATTTATAACATCCATTTATCCATTTTCAGAAGTTATCATCATGGGAAGAATTTTCTTTGCAACTTTTAAAGGCTCTTCTCTTGCTTCAAAAGTTTCTCCCTTGATGGGAGTATTCTCCTCCTTAGAATAATATCTAGTTTTTGTTTCTTCATTCAACTGATATCCCATTATGTTCAAAGTAGACTTATTATACTCATCAATCTTTGACATCATTTCTTTCTTTGCTTCCTCTTTCAAATCCACTTTAAAGAATTTTAAAAATCTTGGTTAAGATCATTTCATACTGCAAGGAAGATCTTCTTAATTTCAACCATATAGATCAATATGTATTGCCCAAGAACTTTGGTCTCAATCAAATAAGCCCACATGAAGAATAGTTCAACATTATAAATATATATTCAAATTTCTTCCATCTTGCTTTGATAACTTTTCTAGAGGAGTATTCAAGTTCATACCTTTCCTTTGCAGATTTCTTCTCAAAATTGATGTCATCTTTAAACAAATCATTCTCTTATTCTTCAAAAACATTCTTTTCTTTCATTTTCTTTGACGTTTAAGAGGATTTAATCTTGTCTTTCCTCTTCTTGCTTCTCATTTCTGGTGTACCATATTTCATTATTTCCTTCTTCAAAGCTTTCTCTTTGACATCTTTCCCCTTTGTGAGAGGTTTGGGTAGAAAATGGTTAATATGGAAGATTTGAATATGTGGAATGAGAGGAAAATTTTGTTTCTTATATCTGGGAACACAACTGATGAAGATTAGTTGACAATAAGAATTGAAACCTATGTATAATGTATACACATGTCAATGTGTTGACACTATTTTTGTATTTTTCAGCAGTTTTGAATCTGTGCCCAAGTGTCGCGCCCAGATTTTTCGCACTCGAGGAATACTCATACAAGCGGGAAAAATGTTGTACTCTCTCGTTAGAACTCACCCTCCTAGAAGAATGAGTGCGACTAGGTTTGAATTGAAAATTGAATTGAATAAAGGGTTTTTGAAAAAGATTCGGAGTCACCACCTAACTTGATTAAGGTGAGTTAGGTCACCTAAAAACTAAGCATAATCCGAAGACTACATTTAGGGTTTTTGGAAAACAATTTTTGAAAGTATCTCCTCAAGAGAGGGTTTTTAAGAAAACAGGTTGTTTGGCAACCTTTGGAAAACATTTAGCCCTTTTTTTGAAAAATAACTCCTTTTGGTCTATGAAATCAGTGATCTAGGTTCGGAGGTTGGTTACGTGTAGGGAAGACGCACTAAGCTATCACCCTACCCCGCCCTTTCAGTACCTACATGTCAATCTACCCTAGATTCACCTATGAGAGTCTTTAATTAACTATAGTTCAATCTTATTTACTTTGAAAAACAATGCTTGAAAACTAACAAGATGCATGGTATGCAAGTGTAAGAAAAGAGAATTAAAAAATAGATTTGGAAATAAATTTGAAAAGAATTTGATTTGAAAATAGATTTGAAGAGATGGAATTTGAAATTGAAAAGTTTGAAAATTTGAAAATAGAAATTTTGAAACTAGAATTTTGAAAATTGATTGGAATTTGAGATTTGAAAATAGATTTTGGAAACCACACCCACGAGGGTGGAATTGAAAGTTTGAAAAGTGTTGTGACCGCACCTATGAAGGTTGCCTACGTATCCCTTTGGGGGAATCAGGTCAGTCGTAGTTCGGACCGGAGTCCGATTGAAAAGAGATTGACTTGAAGAAAGAGGTTGGATTGGAAATTGAATTGAGAGGTTGCACTTAGAATAGAAGATTGAAAATTGGAATTTGGAATTTTGGAATTGAAAAGATTGAATTTTGATTTGGAAAGATCGAACTTGGAAGAGAGGGATTCAGACTTATTTTGAAAAGACGAAGGTTTAGGAAACCTAGACTTAGGAAAGATTTGACTCAATTTGGAAGATTTAGGAGATTAGGAAAGATTGAATTTAGGAAATGTTCAAATTAGGAAAGTTTCAAATTAGGAAAATGTCATTTTAAGAAAGTTTCATTTTTGGAAAGTTTTGGAATTGGAAAGTTTTAGGTTTAGGAAAGTTTCATTTTTGGAAAGTTTCGAATTAGGAAAGTTTTAGGCTTAAGAAAGTTTCAACTTAGGAAAGTGTTGTTTTAGGAAAGGTTTTGAAACTAGGAAGTTTTGAAAATAAGAAAGTTTCGTTTTGGAAAAGGTTTGGAAAAAGGAAAGTTTTCAGTTTAGGAAATGTTTGAATTAAGAAAGATTTCAATTTAAGAAAGTCTTGAATTAAGAAAGTTTTGAAATTAGAAAAGTCTTAAATTTGAAAAGATTTTGAAGTTTTGGAAAGTTTAGAATTTAGAAAGATTTGAAATTTAGAAAGTTTAAGATTTAGAAAGTTTTAGGGTTTTAGGAAATCTTAAGATTAGGAAAGGTTTGAGTTTAGGAAAAGTTTGAAAAGTTAAGATTTGGGAAGGGGGTTGAATTAGGAAAGGGTTGAATTAGGAAAGATTTTTGGAAACTTAAGATTTAAGAAAGTGGAGGATTAGGAAGGATTTTAATTAGGAAAGAGTTGGATTTTGAAACTTAAGGAAAGATTTGAAGTTTAGGTTTAGGAAACTTATGGTTTAGGAAGGTAGGAAATTAGGAAGGTTTGGATTTGGTTTCTAAAAGAAAAGATTTGATTTTGTTTCCAAAAACGGAGGACGGGATCTAGTTTCCTAAACGGGGAGATTTGATTCGGTTTCCTAAAGGGAAGATAGGATTTGGCAAGGATTTGGCAAGGGAGATTCTAGAAACCCTAGTTTTGGAAAACTATAGTTTCGACGTAGAAAATAGGTTTTGGAAACATGTATAGTTTGGATGTGAAAGCAAGAGGTTTTGGAAACCTAGGTTTGGGGCAAAGTTTGAAAATCATGTTTTTGGGAAAAAGATTAGGGTTTCCTAATTGTGAGTTCTACGGCTTGACTTGGGCTTCTAAGGAAAGAGTTTTTGGAAAGTGCATTTTTGGAAACGAAGGTTTTCTAGAAGGGAATCATAGGGAGGAGTTTTTGGAAAGTGAATTTGGAGAGGGAGTTTTTGGAAAAAGATTTTAGGAAGGGAGTTTTTGAAAACAATTTTGGAGAGGAGAGTTTTAGGAAAGTATGTTGAAAAAGAGATTTTTAGGAAGAGATTTTTGAAAAGAGAGAGTTTCTAGAAGGAGTAAAAACATCTCACTTTCCTAAAGCAATTCTAGCCATAAGAGGGCTAGAACCACTTTAAGAAAGTGGTTTTGAAAACAAGGTTTGAAAATATAGACCAAAAGGCCACTTTTAATATAACACTTTCCTAAAGCAACCTTAGCCATGGAAAGGCTAGAATCACCCTAGAATTGTGGTTTTGAAAACAAGTTTTTGAAAAAGAGATTTTGATGCAATTTTGAAAACAAGTTTAAAAACGTTTTGAAAGACAACTTTAAAAACGGTTTTTGGAAAATGCAAGACTATGATATGCACAATGCAATTTGGGGGTCGTGAACATACAAGGTTAAGGCTTCACCACATAATCAAGGGGGCTAGACCCACGTGGTCTCTGGTTAGACTAGAAGAAAGCCCCCGATACGGTGACTCTCCAACGGTCTAATCCTACACATGGACCGGGAGTCCCCTTGTTTCAAGCATGCAAAGAAAGGGGGGGAAAGAGATGGGGGATTAAAATAGAGAAAACCCAAGTGGGTTAGGAGAGAGAAGAGAGAGGGGGGGAAGTGCAGAAAGTTAAAGAGAAAACCTACAGTATGTCTTCTTTATTCTGCGCGCCTTGCTTATCTTCGGTCTTTAGTTTTTGTCTTGATCTTCACCTTCAGTCTTCAAGAGTTGCCTTCAAGCTTTGGATGGCAGCTCTTCAAATCTTCAAAGGATGGTTGAAGGCTAGTGTATGAGTGTATGGAGATGTATAGGAGTGTATATGAGTCTAGGGTTTGTGTATAGTGGCTAGGGTTTGGAAAACCTAGGGAGGCTAGGGTTTAGGAGATGCTCGAGCTCTGTATATCGAAATATAGGATTTTTAGGTTAAGTTTACAGACCCCTTTTCACGTTGAATGAGGCTCTGTATTTATAAAGGAAGGACAAACCTAGCGCCTGTTGCAGTGGTGCCAGGGCAAACTTTACACTGGCGCCAGGCCATTTTTTGGCTTGGCGCCACTACTAGTGGCGCCAGCCAATTAGGAAAGGTTTAAGGTCGGCAAGCAACGTATCTTTGACTAGATTTGGGTGCCTGTACTAGTGACTACCATGTAAATTTTAGTTTGGCTTCACTAGGAGTGACTTCGGAAAGTCCGAGAATGATTTGAAGGAGCCGGGGATGACCCGGAAGGCCGGAAAAGAACAGGAACACTTAAAATAGTGTCCTGGAGGTTTTTGACTTAAAAAGTGAGGACAAAATGTGTCGGAAAGGTTGACCGGGCCTTTAGGGGCAAAACGGTCAATCGGACCGGAGAACTGCCGGGACAGACTCGGACTGTCCCGAAAGAAGACTTGGGATTTGGAAACATTATTTAGAATGTTCCCAGAGGTTGCCGGTTTAATTCCCAGAGCCAGCGTGGTCGGAAAAGGAGACCGGCCCACCAGGGAGAAAATGGTCATTTTATATCAAGTTTGCCGGGACTGACTCGGAATGATCCGGAAAGGTAAAGGAGAGTTGAGATTACTATAAAAAGTAGTCTCAGGAGGTTACCGGTTTGATACCCAGAGCCGGTGTGGTCGAAGAAGGAAACCGGCCCACCAGTGGCAAAACGGTCATTTTGTACCGGGTTGGCCGGAACTGACTCGGAATGATCCGGAAAGGTAAAGGAAGATTGAGAATACTATAAGAAGTATTCTCAGAGGGTTACCGGTTTGATACCCAGAGCCGGTGTGGTTCCCGGGGCATTCGGATGCCTAGGGGCAAAATGGTCATCTTGACCGAAAAAGGTCCAAAGGGTAGTTTGGTCATTTTTCACCAAAGTGGGCTAACAGCCACTAGTGTTGACCTAGGTTTTGAGTGTTTCCGCCACTATAACGGTGTGAGTATTTCCGCTACTCAGACGGGGTTGATGATTTGTGAGTATTTCCGCTACTTGAACGGGGTTGATGATTTGGGAGTATTTCCGCTACTCTAACGGCTTTGTGAGTATTTCCGCTACTCTAACGGCTGTGTGAGTATTTCCGCTACTCTAACAGTTCTGTGAGTATTTTCACTACTCTAACGGTTCTATGAGTATTTTCGCTACCCTAACGGTTCTGTGAGTATTTCCGCTAATCTAACGGTTTTGTGAGTATTTCCGCTACTCTAACGGCTTTGTGAGTATTTCCGCTACTCCAACGGTTTTGTGAGTATTTCCGCTACTCTAACGGCTTTGTGAGTATTTCCGCTACTTCAACGGTTTTGTGAGTATTTCCGCTACTCTAACGGTTTTGTGAGTATTTTCGCTACTCTAACGGTTTTATGAGTAGTTTTGCTACTCGGACCGTCTCGAGGAATAAACTGTCTCGAGAGAGGAATTGGAAAGGGGTCTTATCGTCTCCGAAGAGACATGCCTGGATTGGAACCGTCTCGAGGAATAAACTGTCTCGAGAGAAGGATTGGAAAGGGGTCTTACCGTCTCCGAAGAGACGTGCCTGGATTGTGAGTGTTTCCGCCACTCTAACGGTTTTGTGAGTATTTTCGCTACTCTAACGGTTCTGTGAGTATTTTCGCTACTCTAACGGTTCTGTTAGTATTTCCGCTACTCTAACGGTTCTGTGAGTAGTTTTGCTACTCGGACCGTCTCGAGGAATAAACTGTCTCGAGAGAGGGATTGGAATTGGAATAAGAAAGAACAATGCCCCTAAGGGCATTTTGGTCATTTTGCCTCTATTTGGGCCTGACAGGCCCGCGAAGCGATGGAAAGACGGAATTTGGAACTAGAGAATTGGATTCGATAGGAATATGCCCAAAATGACTTGAAAACAAGTCTGGACGGAGTGTAGACTGCCGAGCGGTCAAAAATGGGGTGCTTACAGCTGCCCCTCTTTTTCTGTCTTTGCTTGTCAAAGACAGAAAACGATAAGAGTAAGAGTCCCATGTTGACCGCGAGACAGTCGGAAGGACGGACACTGAGATTCTTTCGACAACAGGGGTCGAAAACGAATAACAGGCCAAAAAGGCCTTCGAAAACGAGTTTTGGCGGGAAAAAGGGCAAAACTGCCCAAAATTTATAACTGGCGCCACTGCTTTGGCAAAAAGAAACTAGCGCCTCTACTAGTGGCGCTAGGCCTAAAGTTAAAAACAGAAAATTTCTGGTTCGAGCACCCACGGGATTTGAAGAGTTTTTGGAGAATCCGAGAGTTTTCAAGTGGAAACCGACTTGAACCTTGAAGAAGCATTCCTTGGGGACCACGGGTGATTGCCGGAGAGAGTCCACGTCGCCGGAAAAGTCGCCGGAAGAGAAGATTTCGCCGGAGAACTTCCAAAAGGTGAGTTTTCAAATTTTGTTGATTTTGATGTGTAGAACTTCGTTTGAATCATGTGAATAGTGAAAATTAATATTTTGATGTGTTTTGAACACTTTGGTGATGTTGTTTTTGCAATTTGATGGTTGTTTGATTAAATTTAAGTGATTATATGTAAATGTGTGAAGGGGGTTTTTTGCAGGAATAGGAAATTTGCTCCTGTAAGCATGGGTATTAGGCTTTCTGGCTATGTTTTTGTGCAATGTGCCTTAGAAAAATGTGTTTGACAACCGTATGAAGTTTCGTGATTTTTTGAAAACTCGGTGAATTTTTGATTTTTTAAAAAATAGAAAAATATTTAGAAAATTAGAAAAAATTAGAAAATTCAAGAAATTGATGAGATTTTTAAAGTTTAAAATTTGAAAAAATGTAGGAATATTTTGAAAACATTTGAGGTGATTTTTGAAAAAATTTTGGAAGCCTTTTGAGAACTATTGATTTATTTGAAAAATAAAACATGTGTTTTGAAAATTTTGAAAAATTGAAAAGTGTGCACGGGTGCCATTGTTATGTGATTGTTGGAAAGTGCACATCTTGCGTTTTGTGTTGATGTCATGGGCGTTGTAGGGGCCATTTTTAAACAGGATTCTGCCGAAATTTTTAGAAATTATGGAAAGAATTGGTTAAAGTTTTAGAAATAAAAAATTTTTGAAGGGGAAAGGCAGAGAACCCTTGAGATGTGATTTGGAGTTGGAAAATCAAGATGTGTGAAAATTTTGTTTTTGATTTTTTATTCAAAATCCTTTATTTGTTTTGTGTTATTTGTTTGTTTTATTTTACTGTTATTTAAACTGCATGGATGGTATATTAACATCACTTACCTTGGCTTACCTTTTCAGGATGGCAGACGCAGGTGATGACGGTTCTGAGAGGAGACGCCGCTCGGGGAAGGCGGCTCGGACCGATTCTGCTAGCGGTTCTAGTCGATCCAGAGGTAGTCGACGATCTACCGGACGATCTTCATCCAGCCAGAGCGGGCAGGGGAGTAGACTACCTGTCGACCCTTTTCCTCCGGTTGAGCAGGCTTTTGCTGAGGAGGTTGATGCCGAGGAGGAGGTACCGGGCCTTGGGGACCAGGTGACCGGCTATGGGAGAGTTTCTTCCAGGCATAGGCAGACAGACGCCGACTTGGGAGATTTGCAGATACCAGATGTCCCACCTCTCGGGGATCTGGCCTATCACCCTAGTGTATATTCCAGACAGCATTTGCCACCTCCGCGAGTACATACAGCTTTTCGAGGAGCTGTTCATCAGGTTTTTGTGACCATGCAGCAGGCTGCCCCATCATACCGCGCCTTCTTGGCAGAGATCGGGTTTGGCGCCTTTATGGGATTACAGGCTAACCGCCTGAACCGGCATTTGGTACTGGCACTTGTTGAGAGGTGGTTCGGGGAGACTGGAACTTTCCATTTTGTCGGCTTCGAGTTAGGCCCCACTCCTTTTGATTGGGCGATTACTACAAGACTCTCCTTTGTCAGCCGGCGGATCACCTTGCACCCGGTCAGCAAGGACGAGGCCTGTTTGCTGTTGGATTTGCCTCAGCCTGAGCGTTCTGCCTTCCCAGTCTCTTGGATTAGTCAGGGTGAGCGTACTTTTGCTACCGAGCCATCGCCTGCCCGGCGGGACATCATGAGACGGCGACTTGTGTTGTATATCATCTTCAGCTGCTTCTGCAACAACAACAAGTCACTCGTGCCGTGCCGTTTGGTGAGTATAGTAGCCGATCTGGGAGCTTTGTATGAGTTGGACTAGGGGTCCTTTTCTTTTGGCTGCTTTCTTCGATCGATGCGGGTTTGGACTTCTTCTCGTTGGGGCAGCATGACGGTCAATCGGACCGGAGAACTGCCGGGACAGACTCGGACTGTCCCGAAAGAAGACTTGGGATTTGGAAACATTATTTAGAATGTTCCCAGAGGTTGTCGGTTTGATTCCCAGAGCCGGCGTGGTCGGAAAAGGAGACCGACCCACCATGGGCAAAATGGTCATTTTATACCGAGTTTGCCGGGACTGACTCGGAATGATCCGAAAAGGTAAAGGAGAGTTGAGATTACTATAAAAAGTAGTCTCAGGAGGTTACCGGTTTGATACCCAGAGCCGGTGTGGTCGAAGAAGGAAACCGGCCCACCAGGGGCAAAACAGTCATTTTGTACCGGGTTGGCCGGAACTGACTCGGAATGATCCGGAAAGGTAAAGGAAGATTGAGAATACTATAAGAAGTATTCTCAGAGGGTTACCGGTTTGATACCCAGAGCCGGTGTGGTTCCCGGGGCATTCGGATGCCTAGGGGCAAAATGGTCATCTTGACCGGAAAAGGTCCAAAGGGTAGTTTGGTCATTTTTCATTGAAGTGGGCTAACAGCCACTGGTGTTGACCTAGGTTTTAAGTGTTTCCGCCACTCTAACGGTGTGAGTATTTTCGCTACTCGGACGGAGTTCATGATTTGTGAGTATTTCCGCTACTCGGACGGGGTTGATGATTTGGGAGTATTTCCGCTACTCTAACGGCTTTGTGAGTATTTCCGCTACTCTAACAGTTCTGTGAGTATTTCCGCTACCCTAACGGTTCTGTGAGTATTTCCGCTACCCTAACGGTTCTGTGAGTATTTCCGCTACTCTAACGGTTTTGTGAGTATTTCTGCTACTCTAACGGCTTTGTGAGTATTTCCGCTACTCCAACGGTTTTGTAAGTATTTTCGTTACTCTAACGGCTTTGTGAGTATTTCCGCTACTCCAACGGTTTTGTGAGTATTTCCGCTACTCTAACGGTTTTATGAGTAGCTTTGCTACTCGGGCCGTCTCGAGGAATAAACTGTCTCGAGAGAGGGATTGGAAAAGGGTCTTATCGTCTCCGAAGAGACGTGCCTGGATTGGAACTGTCTCGAGGAATAAACTGTCTCGAGAGAGGGATTGGAAAGGGGTCTTACCGTCTCCGAAGAGACGTGCCTGGATTGTGAGTGTTTCCGCCACTCTAACGGTTTTGTGAGTATTTCCACTACTCTAACGGTTCTGTGAGTATTTCCGCTACTCTAACGGTTCTGTGAGTAGTTTTGCTACTCGGACCGTCTCGAGGAATAAACTGTCTCGAGAGAGGGATTGGAATTGGAATAAGAAAGAATAATGCCCCTAAGGGCATTTTGGTCATTTTGCCTCTATTTGGGCCTGACAGGCCTGCGAAGCGATGCAAAGACGGAATTTGGAACTAGAGAATTGGATTCAATAGGAATATGCCCAAAATGACTTGAAAACAAGTCTGGACGGAGTGTAGACTGCCGAGCGGTCAAAAATGGGGTGCTTACACCAAGCTGTCAACACTATAAAACAATTTTGTCGACAATTTGTTTCGAGAGAGCAAACTTGATTTTTCAAGAAAAACAGTATTGACACTTTGAACATATGGTCGATACTATTATGCAAAACAAAAATTTTCTAAAATAATAATGTTGACACAAGTGAAATATGGTCGACACTTCTTTGTTAAAAAGTAATTTTTGTAATCTACATGTTTACACATCCTTTGACATAGTGTTGACATTCTGGTTGCCTAAACATGAAATGTATGCGTATGATCATTCAAACACATATTTAAACATACCAATATGAATCATATAACATGTATATTATCAAAATCAATCAAGTGAAAGGATTACACATGCCTACTTCTCTTAACATCCATAAAGTATGATTCTTTAGGATTAGCTTGAAATTTAACACACATACACATACTAAAATAATATCTAGTCTACTTACAGTCATGTTAAATCATGAACTAATCAAGCTTCTATAAATTTTAGTATCAAGAGGAGTACATATTTTATCACCATTCAACTTGGTTGATGTGGCCATGGGATTGCTTAATAGCTTTGAGTTCCCCATATCAAATCTTTTGAGTAAGTCTTTCTTATTATCCCTGAAACTCACTATGCCTCCATCCTTTAGTATGAAAGAGGTAAATAGAGTCTCATCACTAATCATGTACCTTGAGAAGACACTATCCAAGTACTAACAACCCTTCTTTGTGTTGGATTGTGTGAAAACCTACAATGAGGACAATTCAAGTTTTGTTCTTTGGTACCCACATCATCTGGGGTCCTTGGAGGTTAGTATTCAAAGTGCCTTTTGAAATTCATTCCTTTTAACACTCTTATTAGGAGCTTTTTTCAGCCAACATTAATTAGTACAATGACCATTCTTTTGGCAATAAAAACATCTAACTTTCGTAACATTCAGAGGTGCAAAGAAGTTTTTCTAAAACATTTTCTTTTAACAAGGATTATAACCAATTCCACCTTTATCAAATGTGCATATCTAATTTTCTAAAATTGTGTCAAGGTTTTCCTTTTCTTTTACAAATCTTTCAAGAGAAATATTCAAATCCTTGTTCGTTTAAAAAAATATTTTCCTTATTCAACAAATCATTTTCACAAATCAAAATCTCATTCTCTTTAGTTAAAGATGAAACCATTTTCTTCAAAAGACTTCTTTATTTCAAATTTTTTAAATTCAGATAATAGGTCATTAAAGGCATCTTACGATCTTTTAAAAGTAAAATCAGAATTTGTTACCTCATTTTCTTCTTCATGTGCCATAAGACATAGCTTGGCCACCTTATGATATTCAAATTCATCCGAATTGTAGTCTTCATGTTCACTCCATGTTATAGTTAGAGCCTTTGCTCCTTTGCCTTTTTTCCATATCTTCTCAAGTCATGGATATTCAGATTTGATATGTCTAGGCTTTTTGTATTCAAAGCAAATGATGGAAGAGTCATTCTTGCTTGATTCTTTTGTGGCATTTGGCTTCTTTTCTATTTTCTACTTCTTGTTTATGAAACTCTTGAATCTCCTTGTAAGTAAGGCAAGCTATTCATCTTTTTCTTTATTAGTTTCCTGCACACTTTCTAAAGTTGTGGATTTGAAAGCAATGAACTTCTTTTTCTTATCATATTCTTCTTGAGCATTCTGGCTTTGTGTCAGCTCAAAGGTCATGAGGGATCTAAGAAATTTTTCAAGTGGCAAGGTGTTTAAATCATTCACTTCTTGTATGGTAGTTATATTAGCTTCCCAAGCTTTTGGCAAAGTTTTAAGAATCTTTCTCACCTGCTCACTGTTAGAATAGATCTTTCTAGGATGTTTTAATCCATTAATAATATTAGCAAACCTTGTAACATTTTAGTAATGGATTCTCCAGATAACGTTGTAAACAATTCATCATTATGCACAAGAATATTAATCTTAGACTCTTTAACTTTGTTGATATTTTCATGAGTAACCTTTAATCTGTCTCATATTTCTTTAGCAGATTCATAAAAAGATATTCTATTAAGCTCATTTGAATCTAATGCACAATAAAGAATGTTCATGGCCTTGGCATTTAATTGCATAAGCATTAAATCATTTTTGTTCCATTCATGCTTAAGTTCGAATCCTACAACTTTCTCAACAATTTTAGTTTGGACCTTTAGTCCACTAACAATAATTCTCCCGAGCTCATAATCCAGAGATTGGATGTATATCTTCATTCTATTTTTTTAATGGTTGTAATTTATGCCATTAAACAAAGGTGGTCTACTAGTAGATTGACCTTCTTTAAGAGATGTTCCAATAAAGGTTGTCATAAATTAGCTCTAAGAATGTTAAATCTTCTAATGAAGAGCACAAACTCTAATACCAATTTTTGGCCCCAAATAACAACCAAAGAGGGGGGGTGAATTGGGTTCTTAAAACTTTAAACCAATAATCACATATTAATAATGAATAAACCAATGGAACAATAAAACAATGCAAGATATATGTATGCAAGTAGATTATGATGATGATGATGAAGAAAAATAGAGCAAATGATAGAGACATAAAAATTTACAGAGGTTTAGCCTAATCCTTTGCCCATGTCCTTTCTTCTGCAATCCTCTTGAAGGTATTCTCCACTATGTAAACTTCCTTGCACAGCTTACTAGTTGCTCAAGTGGCCAGCTTACTTATTTATAAGAGTTCTTCCCAAACTCTCAAGCCCAAGTGTTTTTCCCAAGCTACACTCAAAACTGATAAGTGTTTTTTCCAAGCTACACTAAAAACTCACAAGATTTACAACATTTCCCAAGTGTAATAAAGAGTTTAGATACAATGGGTGATCTCTCCAAATAGTGGATAAAGCAAGTTTCAGCTCACATAATAAACCCCCCAATGAATAAAAACAGAGCAAAGAATGTAAGTGATTGATCTTCACTTTCAACACTTAATCTTATGTTCTTCTTACATATAAATGTGTTGGGGATCTTTTATATATAGCCATCCTTCAATTCTAGCCGTTGGAGATGATTTTGGTATATTATAATGCAACATCGGCCTATCAAGTCATTAAAAAAATATGACCGTTGCACCTAAAATTTACTATTTAGAGGCAATGTGTTAACACTATTTCTTCAAGGTGTCAGCACTATTAAATTTGGTTCATCACTATTTTTAAGGTGTCGAGGCAGGTGTCAACACTTCTTTCAAAACTTACAAATTTGACTTCTGATGGTGTCAACCATATTTGCAAGGTATCAATCATTCTGGGGCTATTTTACTTCATTAGCACACCATCTTCAATGTCAACAAGGACCATTCAAGCTGTCGACAAGATTTAGAGTAGAAGCCATGAAGATAAAAACTCTCTAAACCATATTCAGGATGTGTTGACAAGTGCTTTGCACATGAATTGAGAAAGTTGGACTTGAGCAAGGTGTCAACAGTAACTGTGAAATTTTCTTCATTTAATAATCGAGGGTCTTCAACAAGGTGTTGACCATATTTCTATGGTGTCAGCAATAGCTTCCCCTATCTCTTGAGAATCTTCAATAATGTGTTGTCATCTTGAAGATATGTTGACAATAGATTCTTAGTGCCTCAAATAGTCTTCGACAGAGATGGTTAAGGTGTCATCTATGTTTGTGTAGTGTCAGTTCGGCTTGAATTCCTTTGAATTTCAACACTCCAGTTTACCTTTCAGTCTTCAAAGATTGATTCTAAGTCATCTTGAAATCCTTCAAATGAGCTTCCTTGAGTGCTTGAATCAGAAAATGAGTTTCTAAATCCTTATAAGACCTTCAATCTTTTCGAAATGAAATTAATCCATTAATTCATTTATAAGGTTCCTCCATCAGTCTTCGAGTTCTCCTCATTGGGTACTCAATCAACTCAACCATGTTATCAATGACTCATAATATAATCTGCACACTTAATTAAAGTCATTACATAATAACCACATGATTTTTTTATCATCAAAATCAATATGAGGATCAATATTGAGTCAACACAATCTTTATTAAGGTACTTATACGAGTACGAATTGGCTTTAGATCACCCATATCAAACCACTTGAGTAAGTCTTTGATGTACTTGACTTGATTGATAAAAATACCTTCTTTTGATTGCTTAATTTGAAACCCAAGGATAAAAGTTAATTCTCCCATCATACTCATCTCAAATTCTCTCCACATGCACTTAGCAAATTCTTTGCACAACTTTTCATTAGCAAAGCCAAAGATAATATCATCAATATATATTTGAACAATAAGCATATTTTGGCCTTTGGTTTTAATAAAAAGAGTTGTATCTACTATCCCTCCTGAAAAACCATTTTCAATAAAATAAAAAAAAAAAACTTGCTTAATCTCTCATACCATGACCTAGGTGCCTGTTTTAAATCTTATAAAGCTTTGGTCAATTTAAAAACATGGTCTGGATATTTTTTTATTTTCAAAACCTGGTGGTTGTTTAACATAAACTTCTTCACTAATGAAACCATTTTAAAAAGTACTTTTAACATCCATTTGGTAAAGCTTGAAATTTCTAAAGCATGCAAAAGCAAGTAACATTCTAATAGCTTCTAATCTAGCAACATATGCAAAAGTTTCTTCATAGTCTATGCTTTCTTCCTAATTGTAACCTTAAGCAAGCAATATGGCTTTATTCCTAACCATAGTGCTTGATTCATCCCTCGTAAGAAAACCTTGTTCGTACGCCTTGCATTGGATCACCAAGTGTTCTTGTAGGTGATTGTGCATAAACTTCCATTCTTTAGGTAGTCCTTCATTGACTTCCTTTTGTTACTAAGAGATTGTAAGTGCAAGTTCCTTTTCTATTTATGTAGCATCAGTAGATGTTGAGTTGATATTTAGCTCATTCATGCTTTGTACAACATTATCTGCATGATCACTCACATTCTTGCTTGAAAGAGTGTTAGATTCATCAAAAGCAACATGAATATATTCTTCAACAGTCAAGGTTCTTTTGTTAAACACTCGATATGCCTTGCTATGCATGGAATAACTAAGCAATACACCATCATCAGATTTAGCATCAAATTTACCAATGTGGTCCTTGTTATTATTCAAAACAAAACATTTGTATCCAAAAACATAAAAGTATGAAATATTTGCCTTCCTACCATTCCAAAGCTCATGGGAAGTCTTTTTCAAATATCTTCTAAAAGGAATTATGTTTAAAACATAGTAGGTCGTATTGACAGCCTTAGCCCAAAAATATTTTGGTAAAGCATTTTCACAAAGCATAGTCCTTGTCATTTCTTCTAAATTCCTATTTTTTCTCTCATCTACCCTATTCTGTTGAGGTGTTCAAGGTGCAAAAAATTATGATCAAAACCATTTTCATCACAAACTATTTCAAATGGAGAGTAATCAAATTCTCCTCTATGATCAATTTTAATGGCAGTAATACCAAATCCGTTTTTATTTTGCACCCTTTTACAAAACTTGGTAAAAGCAAGTAAAGTTCATCATTGTGAGCAAGAAAGTCAGTCCAATTAAATTTAGGGTAATCATCCATGATCACAAGATCATACTATTTTCCACCCAAACTAAGTGTTCTAGTTGGTCCAAACAGATCCATATGTAATAATTGTAAAGGTCTAGAAGTAGAAATCATGGTTTTGGACTTGAAAGATACCCTGGTTTGCTTTCTCTTTTGGCATGCATCACACAACTTATCTTTTTCAAACTTGATTTGAGGCAAACCAGTCACAAGATCATGTCTAGAAATTTTGAAAATAGTGTTCTTGCTAGTATGTCCTAATCTTCTATGCCATAGCCAAGAATTATCATGATTAACACTAACTAAGCATTTAATTTTGCAAGTAGATAAGTTATTTAAATCAAATACATATATACTAGCTTGTCTATGACCAGTTTGATAGTATGACCATTAAAAATATTAACTACCATACACTTACATAATTTAAAGATAACTTTAAAGCCTTTATCACATAACTGACTTATGCTCAACAAATTATGCTTAAGACCTTTAACTAAAAGTACATATTCAATAGTAGTAGTAGAGTTCTTACCTATGCTCTCAATACCAATGATATTACATTTGTCATTGTCTCCAAAAGTCACCAAGCCTCCTATAAGCACCCCATTTTTGCCAGCTCGGTAATCTCCGGCCTAACCGAGCTCACATTCAAACTGACACAGACATATTCAAATTCAAACCGGCTTTTCAGATTCAATCCAGTCAATTAATCGCTTTGTGGGCCCGCCGGGCCCAATAAAAGCAAAATGACCAAAATGCCCTTGGAGCATTATTCGGTCTAATTCCAGTTGGCACATCTTCTTAAAAACCGTAAGTTCTTATTTCAATTCGAGTTCCAATTTAATTACAAGTCAATCTAGCCCGTTTTTTTCAGAAAGTTAATCACTCAAACGGTAAATCCATCCAACACAGCACATTTACCGAGAAAACTCCTCGGAATGGTAAGTCCCTTTAAACCTGTCCAACGGGATACAACCCAAGTCCCCGAGATGGTAGAGCGGTTCACTTCTGGTGCCTGCTAGCCTGCCAATGTAGAATGTTCGCTATTCAACACGTCGATCGAGAAAAGTACCTAAGGCCTCGAGACAATAAGACCATTTAACAACATCCCGAGATCAGGTAGTCTCCAGAATGAACGCACACCGTCAGAGTGACGAAAATACTCACAAAAATCACAATCGTCAGAGTGGTGGAAAAACTAGTAAACAGGTTGACATTAAGAATTGTCAACAAACCCCCTATGTCATGGGAACGAACATGTCTCTTGGCCATGACACGTTTACCGAAGGACGAGAAACCTTTGGAAACCAACTCATCACACACTGTCAGATTCACGAAAACACTCAAAACCCGAGTCAACACCAATGCCTACTAGCCCACTTCAGTAAAAATTGACTAAACTGTCCCTAGGCCATACCGGCATGCTTCTCAAGAAAGTACCTAAGTCCACCCTTCCAGGATTGTCCCAATGACAATCTACCATGTTCAAGTGCCTTCTAATTGGTTTTGGATCAATTCCAAGACCAACCAGTCAAAATAAACATTTTTTCCTTAAGCATCTGTTGGCCTCCAGGAACCACATCGACTCTGGGTATCAAACCGGCTATTTTCTAGGAATGTTTTTAACAGTATTCCTAATCTTTTAGTACCCTTCTGAATCATTTCGAGTCCATTCTAGTAAACTCGGTGCAAAATGATCGTTTTGCCCCTAGTGAGCTGTTCACCCTTTCAACCACACTGGCTTTTGTAATCAATCCAGTTACTTCCGGGACACTCTTTTAGGAACTCCTGTCCATCCTCGGCCTTCCGAATCATTCTCAGACTTTTCGGAATCACTCCTAGTGGAGTCAGACTAAAAATGGCATGGTAGCCACTAGGACAGGCGCCCAAATCTTTTGTCTTGCGTTACAAGGGTCAAAGATTTGTTTCTTGCCACCTCAAAAGTTTCCCAATAAGGCTGGCGTCACTAGTAGTGGTGTCAAGCCAAAAAATGGCCTGGCGCCATTCCTAGTGACGCTAAGCATAAAAACAAACTTGCGCCATTACAATAGGCACTAGTTTATATTCCGTCTGCCTATAAATACAGGTCACCCCCTATGTAAAAAGGATCCGCAAACTCATCCGAAAATGCTGCCTCACTGAAAACAAGCTTTGAAACCCTAGTTCTCTCGAGCCTCCTTCAAACCTTAGCCCCCCTTCATTCCATACACACAAACCTTGGCCTCTATACACTCTATGCACTCAAATACAAGCCTCTAAGCATCCATTGAAGAACAAGTGTTGCGTATTCAAAGCTCTCAAAGTGAAGCAAACAAATCAAGCAATGCAATGGAAGCAAAAAAGAGACAAGGTAGGTTTTCAATTTAGTTTTTGCAATTTCCCCCCTTTTTTCTCTTTCCTAACCCACTTGGGTTTTCTTCTATTTTAATCCCCATCTTCTACGGCCCACTCTTGCATGCTTGAAACAAGGAACTTCCAGGTTCATTTCTAGAAAGACTTGTTGAAGGTCACTGTGTGGGGGCTTTCTTCAAATTCAACCTAAGACAGTGTGGGTTTGGCCCCCTTTGATTATGTGCTGAAGCCTAACCTTGTATATTCCCGACCCTATTGCATTGTGGTTGTCATATTCATGTATTGCATTCAATATTGCATTCAAAGTTGTTTTCAAACTTGCATCAAAGTTTTCTTTTAAAACTTGCATTCAAAACCTCCTTCTTTCAAACTTATTTTTAAAACCACAACCCTAAGACGATTCTAACCTTTCCATGGTTAGGTTTGTTTTAGGAAAGTGTTAAATTAAAGTGACCATCAAAGTTCAAAATTTGAATTCAAACCCTAACTTGTTTTTTTTAATAAATAACAATTCTAAAGTGATTCTAACCATTCTATGGTTAGGGTTGATTTAGGAAAGTGTTACATTCAATGAGATTGTCAAGGTCTAAATCTTGTTTTCAAAACCTAGTTGTTTTCAAAATCACAATCCTAGAATGGTTCTAATCCTTTCATGGTTAGAATCATTTTAGGAAAGTGAGATATTTAAAAGACTAACAAAGTCTATATTCAAACATTTCTAAAATAGTTTTGCAAATCTACTTCCAAAAAGGTCTTTTCAAAGATCTACTTTCCAAAAACTAATTGTCTTGAGAGTCCAAGTCAAAATCCCTAGAATCCATGATTAGGAAGCCCTAATTCCTTTCTTAAAATCATGAACTTCCATTTCCACCAAATCATAGATTTTCAAAACTCCTTTTTTACCAAATCATCGATTTTCAAAACCTCTTTACCACCAAATCATATATTTCCAAATTCAAGATTTCCAACATTCAAGCCTTCTAATTTCATGTCAAATCAAATCTTCTAATTTGAAAACTAAATCAAATCCTCTATTTTTTCATATAAAATTCAATCTTCTATTTTAGAAAATAAAAATCAAATCTTTCTAAATTTCAAATGCATTACATAAGCCCTAGGTCTTAGGATTGCTTAGATCCCAAGCTACCTCAAACCTAGGTCAAGTCTTTTCAAACTCAAATTTCTAAATCCAATGTTTCTTAAATCAAACCTTTCCAAATTCAAACCTTTCTATATTCAAACCTTTTCTAAATTCAATTCTTTTTAAAATCAAGTCTTTTCTAAAATGGAAACTTTTCTAAAATAGAACTTTACTAAAATGGAAACTTTCCTAAATTAAAACTTTCGTAATTTGAAATTTTCTTAATTCAAATCTTTTCTAATCCTCTCAAACCAAATATTTCTAAATTAAACCAAATATTTTTCAACATTTTCAAGTCAAGTGTTTCTAAATCAAATCAAACATTTTCCACTCTTCCCTAAATCTAAATTTCCTAAATTGCGACCTTTCTAATTTGAAACTTTCCAAAATCAAATTTTCTAAAATCAAACTTTTAAATTTCAATTCAAATCTTTCCAATTCAATTGCATGCTTCAAATCTAGGTTATCTAAGTCCTAGGATGTCTAAGCCCTAATTCAACCCTTACCCTGAGTTAGGAAACTTCAACTCTTTTCTAAATCTAAATCAATATGGTTTTCAAATCCCAACTCAAGTCAAGATGATTTCAAAGTTCAATTCAAACTTTTCAAAATAGGTCTAAGTTCTATTTCAAAGTTCAATTTTGAATCTTCCAAGCAAAGTTCAAATCAAACTTTCTATTTTCAATCGGATCCCGAGTCGGAATTACGATTGACCTAATTCCCAACAAAGGGATACGTAGGCAACCGTAATGGGTGTGATCACAATCTTTTTCAATTTTCCAACTCCACAACCTTTTTCAAAATTTCAATTTCTTTTTTCAAAATCGCTTTTCAAGATCAATTCTTTTCTTGCACTAGTATACCATGCACTATGTCAAATGTTTTTTCTAAAATTCTTTTCAAAGTGGACAGCTTGTTAATTTGAGATTCTAAATGAGAGAACCTAGGGTTAAAAGACATATATGTATTGAAAGAGCAGGATAAGCTAATAGCCTAGTGCATTTTCCTTATACATAACCAATCCCCAGACCATAGATCATTGTTTTCAAGAGACCAAAACTGGAGTCATTTTTCAAAAAAGGCTTAAATCTTTCCAAAAGTTGCCAAACAACATATTTTCTCTAAAAAAAAAAATCCTCTCTTGAGGAAGTTTTCAAAATGTTTTTCAAAAGCCCTAAGTTTAGTTTTCAGGCTTTCCTTAGTTTAGGAGACCTAACTCACCTTAAAAAAAGTTAGGTGGCGACTCCAAATCTTTTTTCAAAAGCCCTTATTCAAATCAATTTCTAATTCAAAGCTAGTCACACTCGTCTTTCTAGGAAAATAAGTTCTAATGAGAGAGTACTGTGTATTTTTTTCACCATTCTCAAGTGCAAAAAAATCGAGGCGCGATAGTTGGAGACTCTGTTGGGGATACTTAGAGGGTTAGGTTATTGCCATGTCTCTTCACCCTTCACTCACCTAGAATCTTTGATTAACTTGTCCAATTCTATCTGCTTCAAATTTGTCAAAATCAAACTTTTCAAGATTATTTTAAAAAACATGTCATCACTTGCATTCAATTTATATTCAATCATTCTATCTTGTATTAAGTTTGTCATCAAAGTACTAACTTTGTACATTTTCTTTTGTAGGTGGACCCTTGTTTCATTTTATTTTATGTTATATTAACTGCAATGTATGCCATGAATGAGCAGGATGGAATGGATATATGGATGGGAGTTGTTGGGACCTTTTCTCTGTTTTGTAAAATTTTACACACACACTGCACGTGTACTTGCATTATTACCTGGTTCTTACCCTTCTAGTTAGAAGGGGGGTCGGTACTTTGGTTATGGGTGGATGTTGTATTAGTTTCTTAGCCGACATCCTCATAATGGTCCCCCCGCTTGGATCACCAATAGATAATGGCACCACCTCGGGGAGTGAGCCTAGGTTTGAAGATTTGAAGATCGATCCTTCTTAGGAAGCATTAGAAAACCCTCAACCTCGTGCTCATATAGAAACCTGTGAATAGCCAAACCTCTACTGGATTTAAGACACACACTCCAATTTTAAAACCATAGAGGAAAGGGCATCCGCTTACTTTCCTTTATTCTTGTCTATTCTTGCTATTATAATGCTTATGTAATGTTCATGCATGCGTGTTGACTTTCTTATTGCACTCTCTCTCCATATACTCTCGCATACATAAACATGCATTCAAAGCTTCATTTCTAAACGAGAGTTCTAAAGCAACTCAAGTCACTGCGTTTCATGCATATGAACAACCTATAGAGAGTGACACCAACCTCACTCTCCCTTGCATAAAACCTACCAAAATCCTAAGGGTTTCCATACAACCCTAAGGACTCATGGCATACATTTCAAGTCATTCCACAAAGATACACCCCAATCCCTCTCTGCTCACGAAAATAGTATTACCAAGAATACAAGGGGTAACCAAAAAGTAAGGTCTCTCAATGACCTCCTCAACATTGAACTCAAAGAAGGCGAATCCGTAAACTCAAGAGTAGTTTAGGATTTCAAATGTAAAAGTAATAGGTGCAAGTCCCAAGGAAAATGTTTTCCCTTCCCCTATTAAAATGTACTTCGATTCTCTTGTATTTAAACTCATAGTTCAATGTACCTTTCTATTTCCTGCGAGTGAATGTATGAATTGATGTATGTTCCCAATCAACGGCAAAGTATCTGCATACAGGGGCAGGCCCCTTATCTCCAAAAAATAAGCTAATTAAGTCATCATGCTTAGTTCCACTCTCAAATTAGGGGCACCCCTAGGACATGCATTGCATAAAAACTTTCAAATCAAGACACTAACTTTTCTTTTGTTTTGTGTCTTCTTTTCTCTCCCCTATCTCCCAAGGCAAAGAACATGAAAGGCTAAAGAAAGGACAAAAAGGCGGTCTTCTAAAAATCGCTTATTTATTGATATTCACATGTCTGTGGCTATTTTGTGCATGTATCGATATCCATTCCAAGATAAGAATTTCAAGAAACTTGATTCATTGCATTCTCATGTATTTAATCAGTCGTAGAGAGAAAAGGACTATCCAATCTTATGCTAATCAAACCTAAATATACTCCTAAGGGTTCTCCATAACCCTAAGAGTTCATGGTATGCATGGAATCATATTTCAAGAAAAGCCTAAATCTCTCTATGTCATGGAGGTGTGATTGCCTAAACAAAGAAGCATCAATCAGCCCATGCTGAAGAGGTATTATATTGCATGCAGGGCCAAAACCCTATCTCCAAGATAGACTCAACATCATGCCTAGATTCTCTCCAAAAAAGGACCTACATAGGGCATGCATTGCATAAAACTTTCAACTACACATGCTAATTGCACTTTTTTTTTCTTTTTCCAAACTCGAGAGCACAACCAAACCTTTGAGACCCTTTTGCGTCGCATTTAGTTCAAAACTTATGAAAGGATGAGTCCATTCACTAGAAGAAGCTTAACCTATAGAAGGGATTGATCATTAATCAACAAAGTGTTGCCTCTCAAACAGTAACCTCAGTGTTGTGCCATGATCTACAAAGCTTCGTCAGCATGCTATCTAAAAATCCAACCCATCCCAGCAACTTGACAGAAGGTGCCAACCTAATAAAGAACTAGGTGCATGGGTACAGAGCAATCCTCATCCAAAAGAACCAGCAGACTACCAATTCGGCCTAGATCATTGACTGACAATCCATTCAAAAGAATCATTATGAAAGCTTGTTCCATGAAGACGATATCTCAATCCTAGGCATTGGTCCTCTTATACCGGTACACGTTCCTCGAGACTCCATCAAACTAGCAGCATCAAGATAAGCAGTTGGTCGATCAAACCATCTATCAAAGTCCCCAGATCCTAGAGGCCTTGGTAAAGCCCACAAGAGGAAACTCTTGATTTTAGCTTATCAAAGTATAATGAAAATATCAAGTACATAACAAGCTAATCTGAAATAAATGACTCTTGATTATAAAATGTTTCCTTTGTCGTGCTAAAATCTTTTCTTAGAAAAACTTGAAGAGTATCCAAAGCTTAGCATCTTTTAACCCTAAGGACTTTCTAGACGTCCTCTATGGATAATGCAAATAGCCTCAACCACAATGGCAAAACTCCGCCAAACTTTCAAGATCAATCCCCATAACTCAGTAGCCTATAGTCCACAAACAAATGGAGTCTTCAAAGTAACATAACAAAAAACATCAACAGAATCTCTCACGAGAAAAATGATAACCATAAAGATTGGCACGAGCAGCTCCTGTTTTACGCTGATAGCATATAAAACCTTATTCAGAATCTCAACTGGGGCATTGCCATTCTCCTTGGTCTAAAGCAATAAGGCAGTCCTACCAATCCAAGTAAAAATCCCCTATCTTCAAGTCTTTATGGAAATTTAACTCATTGAAGCAGTCTAGATCAAAGATCGGTATGAACAGCTTCGCCTCCTAGGTGAAAAGAGAATGGCCATCTACCATGCCCAGTGCTATCAAAGACGCATCACTAGACCTTGCCAATTCAAGAAAGGAGATCTTGTTCTTAAAAAGATACTTCCAAGTTAGCAGAAAGCCAAAGGTAAGTTTGCCCCCAACTATGAAGGCCTGTTCCTAGTTCACAAAGTCATAGCAAGAAGAATATTGATCCTAGCAGAGGTGGAAGAAGAAATCTTTGCAACACTCATCAACTCAGATTTGGTAGAGCACTACTATGTGTGATTAGAAGCTTTGACAAAGCAATGATAGCAATAATTGAAATAAAGAGAGGCCATCAATTCCTCTCTCATATAGTTAAAAGCATCCCCTTGCAAAACCCAGTTGAGACGATTATTTTCCTACGACAAACCCGACCCAGTGATCTCCGCCCACAATGGGTTGAGACAAAGTAAATAGGAAAAGGGAAATAAAGAGCAGTTATAGGTTTAGGGAGTGCCCAAGAGATAAAGAAAAAAAGAAAAATCTCAAACTCTTCAATGCTTAAAATAAGAGAGTCAATGCAATAACAGAGAGAATACTGACCTTCATAGGAATGGTAGAAAATAATCATAAATAGCATGACCTCGAGGACACAGTGAAAACCCAAAAGACATTGTAGGTAAAAAGGCAGAGGCATGGCAAGATACAAAAATTGTCGACCGGATGAAAATCTATAAAAACACCATGGTGCAAAAGTAACAGACCTACTCAACTAGCAAGGCCTACTAGATGTAAGGCCCGATCTCTCCAAACCACCTCTCAATCACTTCAGCATTTAACTAATAAGTTCAAGAATCTCTAGCATCGGCCTCGCCGAAAGTAACCTTAGGAGTCTCGCCAAGAAGCTGCCCCACCTGCAGCTCCACCATAGGCCTCCTCAAAAAGCACCCTCAACCTCAACCTTAACCTCAGCATCAGCTCTGACAATGGCAGTCTCAACATCTCCAACAGCCTCATCTGGGGCATTTTCTACAATAGTCTGTCGCGCCTTGATTTTTCACACTCAAGAAAACACACAAGTGAGAAAAACATAGTACTCTCTCATTAGAACTCAACCTCCTAGAAGGACGAGTGCGAATAAGTTTGAATTGGAAATTGACATTAAATAAAGGCTTTTAGAAAAAGATTTGGAAGCACCACCAAACTTTGTTAAGGTGAGTTAGGTCACTTAAAACTAAGTGTAATCTAAATATTAAACTTAGGGTTTTTTAAAAAGATTTTAAAAACTTTCTCAAGAGAGGGTTTTTTAGAAAAACAAGTTGTTTGGCAACCTTTGGAAAGATTTAAGCCATTTTTTGAAAATAACTCTGTTTTGGTCTTTAAAAATAGTGATTCTAAGTTTGGAGGTTGGTTACGTATAGAAAAGATGTACTAGGCTATCACCCTATCCCGCCCTTTTGGTACCTACATGTCTATTCACCCTATGTTCACTCATTTAAAATATTCGATTATTCAATGCCGAATTATATCCATTTTGAAAAGAATTTTAGAAAGAAGTTTGATATGATGCATGACATGCAAGTGCAAGAAAAAGATTTAATTTTGAAAGTAGATTAGAAAACAAGATTTGAAGCTTGAAAAAGGTTGTGGAAATTAAAAACTTGAAACAAGTTTTGAAAATTAAAAATTCGAAAAAGGTTGTAAAATTAGAAATTTAAAAAATGTTGTGACCGCACCCATAAGGGTTGCTTACATATTCCTTTGTTAGGAATCAGGTCAATCGTAGTTTAGACATAGAGTCCGATTGAAAATAGACACTTTGAGAACTTTGAAAAGTTTGATTCGAAAATATTTTATTTGAACTTTGATTGGAAGATTTGAAATTAAACTTTGATTTGAAATCAAACTGGGAATTGATTTTGATTTGAAATTCAACTTGAGGGTTTGATTCGAAAAAGTTGAGTTGAGCTTTGAAATTATCTTGACTTAGATTGAAGTTTGAAAACCATCTTATTTTTTAAAAGATTTTTTGAAAAGAGTGGAAGCTTCCTAACTTTAAGGTTAGCGTTGAACTAGGGTCTAGCCGCCTAAGGTTTAAGTAACCTAGGGTTGAAGCATGCAATTAAATTAGAAAAGTTTGATTTTGGAAACGTTCGAATCAGGAGAGTTTCAATTTTTGAAAAGTCTCAAATTAGAAAAGTTTTGAATTAAGAAAGATTGAAAAAGATTAGATTTGATTTCGAAACACTAGACTTGAAAAGACTTGCAAATATTTGACTTGATTATTTGATTTGAAAGAATTTAGAAAGTTAGGGTTTAGGAAAGATTGAATTTTGGAAACTTTTGAATTAGGAAAGTTTCAAAATGGAAAAGTTCTATCTTAGGAAAGTGCGAAATTAGGAAAGTTTCATTTTAGGAAAGTATTGATTTTGGAAAGACTTGAATTTGGAAAGTTTTGAATTTAGAAAGATTTGAAATGTGGAAAGACTTGAAAGTTTGAAATTAAGAAATATTAAAATTAGGAAATATTTAATAATTTGAAATTTATAAAGTTGAGATTCGGAAAGGTTTAAAATTATGAAAGATCGGAATTAGAAAATATTAGAATTAGGAAAGATTTGATTTCTATTTCATAAAGTAGAAGAATGGATTTGGTTTCCTAAATTCAAAGATTGGATTTGACATTGAATTGGAAAGGTTGAGTTTTGGAAATCTTGGATTTGGAAATTTATGATTTGAGACAAAATAGAAAGTCATGATTTTAAAAAATGAACTAAGGTTTCCTATTCATAGATTCTAGCTCTTGACTTGGACTCCAAGACAAAGAATTTTTAGAAAGTACATCTTTGAAAAGAGTTTTTAGAAAGTAGATTTGCAAAAATAATTTGAAAAGAGGTTTGAATATAGACTTTTACAAGTCTCTTAAATATCTCACTTTCCTAAAACGATTCTAACCATTAAAGATTAGAACTATTCTAGAGTTGTGATTTTGAAAACAAATTGGGTTTTGAAATATGGACCATAATGATCACATTGATTATAATACTTTCCTAAAACAACTCTAACCATGAAATGACTAGAATCACCTTAAGATTGTAGTTTTGATAAAGATAATTTAGGGTTTACACCCAAAATTTGGACCTTGATAGTCACATTGAATATAACACTTTCCTAAAACAACTATAACCATGGAATAACTAGAATCATCCTATGAATGTGATTTTGAAAACAAGTTTGAAATAAGGAGATTTTGAAGGCAAGTTTTAAAAGAGAACTTTGATGCAAGTTTAAAAACAACTTTGAATACAATTTTGAATATAATACATGAACCTGATAACTATAATACAATACGATCGTGAACATACAAAGCTAGGCTTCACCACATAATCAAGGGGGCCGAAGCCACACCATCAAAGGTTGAACTAGAAGAAAGCCTCAAGCACGGTGACCTTCAACAGTCCTTCCTAGGCATGAATCGGGAAGTCCCTTGTTTCAAACATGCAAGAAGAGGAGGTAGAAGATGGGGATTAACATAGAAAAAATCCAAGTAGGTTAGGAAAAAGAAACGAGAAGGGGGATTACATAAAAGTAAATAGAAAACCAACCTCATATTCTTCTTACTTTGATTACTTGGTTTGCTTTACTTGACTTGAACTTTGAAAGCTTTAAAGATGCATACTTGATCTTCAATGGATGTTTTGAGGCTTATGTTTGAGTGTAGAAGGTGTATAGAGGCTAGGGCTTGAAGAGGCTTGAGAGAATTAGGGTTTCAAGAGACTTTGAGCTCCGTTTTCAAAGAGACAAAGTTTCTAGACTGAGTTTGTAGATCCAGAATATACAGGGGGTGCCATGTATTTATTGGCAACCAAAGTTGGCTCTAGCTCCTGTTGTAGTAGCACCGGGCCAAATTTTGGCCTGGTGGCGCCAACCTTTTAGGAAATATTTTAAGTCAGCAAGAAATAAATCCTTGACTCTTAGAATGCAAGGTAGAAGATTTGGGCGCCTATCCTAATGACTACCATGCAATTTTTGGCTTGGCTCCACTAAGAGTGACTCCGAAAAGTTCAAGAATGATTCGGAAGGTTTCGAGTAACCAGACTGAGCCAGGAATGTACAGGAACGCTTGAAAGAGTGTCTTAGAGGTAACTGGCTTAAGAAACAATGTTAGAATAGTTGAAAAGGTTGACTGGCCTACCAAAGGCAAAATGGTCATTTGAACTAGGGAAAAACCGAAATGGACCAAGAGTGACCCACAAGAAAGCTAGAGGGTTGGAAACACTATTGAGAGTGTTCCAAGAAATTTCCAGTTTGATACCCAGAGCAAGTGTGGTTAGAAAAGACGACTGGCCCACCAGGGGCAAAATGGTCATTTTGCATTGGCCTTACCAAAATAGACTCAAAATGGTCCAAAAATGTGTTAGAAGGTTGAAAATACTACTAGAAGCATCCTTAGAAGGTAAACAGTTTGATACCCAGAGCCAGTGTGGTTCTCGAAGGCAATTGGATACCTCGGGGCAAAATGGTCACTTGATTTTAGGTGGGCTCGATGGGCCCAAGAAATGACCGGTGGACTGGATTAGAATTTGAAGGGTGGGTGTGAGTCTGAATGTGCATGCAATGTTCGAAAGTGAGCTTGGTCGGGCCAGAGATCGTCGAGCGAACAAAAATGGGGTGCTTACAGCTACCCCTCTTTTTTTGTTTTTGCTTGTCAAAGATAGAAAATGATAAAGTAAGAGTCACATGTTGACTGCAAGGCGATCAGAGAGATTTGGAAGAGTTGGAATCTGGAGAATAGTTACCTCTAGCCGATGGTCGATGTCTGGCGTTCCATCTGGCAAAATTATACTCCTCTGGAAAAATTGATTCTTCTTTAATCAGCGCTCTGTCTGACAGAATAATACTCCTCTGGGGAAATTGATGCTCCGTACAGTGGGGGGAAACTTCTCTGGGGAAATTGATACTCCGTTTGGTGGGATGATATTCTTCTGGGGAACCTAATTCTTCTTGAATCGGCACTCTGTCTAGAGGAATGATACTTCTTTGGGGAAATTGATGCTCCGTCTGGCAAGATGATACTCCTTTGGGGAAATTGATGCTTCTTGAATCGCTCTTCGTCTGGTGGAGCGATGCTCCTCTGGCAAAGTCTAAGGTTGATGTCTTGAAAATATTACTTCTTGAACTAAGACTTCGTCTGCCAAAACGATGCTCCTCTGGGGAAGTCCAAACTTAAAACTACTACTTCTTGAACTAACACTCCGTTTAGAAGAACGATACTCCTCTGGGAAAGTCCAAGGTTTATTCTAGAAACTACTACTTAAACCAACACTCTATCTAGTAGAGCGGTGCTCTTCTGGAGAAGTCCAAGGTTGATTGGGGAGGTCGAGGGTGGGCCATTGCCCCATTCTCTGTTTCTTGTCGGCTATGGAAGTCTGAGCTTTTTGAGGTGTGTGCCGGTGCTAAAGATGTTTGAGGTAACTTCGTCACAGGGTGGCTTTAGCTCTTTATTTTGTGCTTTGTCCCATTCCGTATTTCCTATGAGAGAGAGAGAGAGAGTAAGTTTTGTGTAAAACAATTTATTTATACCAATTCTAAAAATGTACATGTAATGGAATTGAATGCATATCATACTTTTCGATAAATACACCTACAAGAATGAAATTGAATGCATGTCATATTTTTTAATGAATACACGTGCAAGAATGCACATGTAGGATTGGAATTGAATGCATGTCATACATTTTTATGAATGCACATACAAGAATGGAATTGAATGCATGTCATATTTTTTAATGAATACACGTGCAAGAATGCACATGTAGGATTGGAATTGAGTGCATGTCAAACTTTTTGATGAATGCACATACAAGAATGAAATTGAATGCACGTCATACATTTTTATGAATGCACGCATTTTACATATGGATGAGAATGGATGCATGCCCCCTTGAGTTTGCCCCAAGGTTCATGTTTAGTTATGAGTGTTGTATCCTAGAATTAGGCAGCCTTTTGAACTTTGCTTTCTCTTTTGGGATTCCCCTTTTTAATTTCGTCCTTTTCTTATTAGGATGTAATAGTACTTGCACCACTCTCCGAGATTCAACCCAATGACTCGTCCCTCCTCCACCCCCCACCCCCCCTCTCTCTTGTTGGAAGGAAAAACTCTCTTTAGTGGACCTCTCGGTTTCTTCTAAGTCTCTTCTTTGGATCAATGGGCTCTTTCGAGTGACAACCGACATCCCTCTTTGGCAAAACAACAGGTAACTTCCTTACTCAATTCGAGAAGACCTTGAAAGTTATTAAGAAGTGCAGGCAAGCCCAGTTTTTGGTAGAACTATTGAACTTTTCAAATTATAGGGACCCTATAAAGATATGATTAATCAATGAAGGAAAAATATAGATTTATGAATATCAAGATATAGCTTAGCTTGAAAAAATCAACATCAAATATACATGAAACCACACAAAATGAGCACAATTAATCGTGAGATGATCAAGACCATATCGGTGACAATGTAGTGGTGTAAGCATGAACTTCATTGAGACTAATGAGAATACAGACCCTAGGGGTGATCTAGGATGGCATACCATGTTTTACAGCTCGTAGATTAACACACCTAGATGTTAAACCTGCCTCATCCTGTGATCTTGGTTTGCTCATCTCTTCTTCTTCTTCTTCTTCTTCTTCTTCTTCTTCTTCTTCTTCTTCTTCTTCTTCTTTATAGAATTCCAACCGTATCTCTCCAATGATGGAAATATTGAAATGTAAAAATATGGCGACTTTCACACACACGAGTAAGTAGCCTTCTCCTCTTGTCACACAACAATGGTAGTTGCATTCAAACTCATTGGTAGCCCTTTCCATAAGTGATGAGAGAAGGAATCAACAAAAGGTCAATCTAGGTGTGAGATAATCAGCAAATACCATTTAAAATAGATCATAAAGGCAGATTCCATATTCTAAAAAGTCTTGAGAAGTGTGCATTAAGATGAACATGAAACACCAATATGATAAAGATCATCAAAATCGTGACTCATATTTATGTAAGTGATCATGCACACACAAGAATTAACCTCAAATAAGCATGCACATCAATCTGTTCATAACTGAATATTTGCCCCAGTGATAATGCACGTGTCGGACAAACACTATCAAAAATCTTTTTTATTTTTTTGATTTTTTTTTCAAAGATTTAATCATCCCAGGCTTGCCAATATACGCTAATCTTCTTTTTAAGGGTGTAGCTATTTGCTCCTTTGCCAAGATATTCAACGAGCTACGTGATTGATATTCATCTCTCACCCTTTTATATTGCTTCTTCCTCTGCACTTCCTATTTCTCTCTCCCCTCTTTTCAGAGTCAGAGATTGTTTCTGAATATGGTGTTTGTGCTATTATTTCCTTCAAGTCGAGGGTATTAGAATTCAAATTCATCCATAAGAGTATGAAACAAAAAGGATAAACAAGAAATTACTACTTAACCGTTTTAGATCTATTTATATGACATGAAATCTCTTGATTCAAGGCAAATATGATAGACAAAACAGGATGCAGAATAATAAAGACTAAAAAGAAAATGGATAAATCTAGATAACATCCCTTGCACTTTGAAAAAATCCTCCAAATAGGTTTCGGAACCACACCATCTTCCCTTATGCTTTATTCACACGGTTCATCTCCTAGGTGCCAATGACCTTCACGTCGATCAAATCTTGTATTTTGTATTTCAAGATAAGACAATGTTCAGTATCATGCCCTTATCTTCCAGAATGGTACTCACAAACAAGAGTCGGGTTGAAGGTAGGGGGTAAAGAATTTAGCAATGGTGGGATAGGTATAGGGGCCATAAGGTTGCCTTGTAGGAGGTCATGGTAGGCCTTTGTTTGGGTGTAGGCTAAGGAGAAAATGCACGCAGTCGGCGGGCCTGCCTACTGGGGTTGACATGTGGTTGGACTACCATTAGCCTAGGAGTAGGTGCTTGAATAGCCACAAGTGGCTGAGACTGGTATTGTGGGTGACATTACGGTGGCTGAGCAGATAAAATGACGGACACTTCTCCCTCCTTTCAGCCTTCTTCCCATGCTGTGGGTACCTTCTTTGCTAAGCTTGCAAAAAGTTCTTCAATTTTAGTATAAGGGTTAATGATCCTCCCAATTTTTAGGACATTCTCTATCATCTCCCCTTGCATGATCAACTCTGAGAAGCTATTCCCTATGCTTGTGCAAAGCTTTTCATAGTATATGCCTTATGCACGAACAGTTACACATACTCCTTCTCTTCTAAATAGGGTTTGACTTGTGCTGCTACTTCTCTCCACCTAAGGGCATAGCTTTTAAAGCTTTCTTTATCTCCTTTCCTTATTGTCATCAAGGACCAATGGTCAGAAGTGAGGTCTATATTGTGGTGATATTGGGCCTTGAATGCATTAGCCAACTCAATCCAGGTTGTGATCTTTCTTAGATCGATTCGAGCAAACTATTGTAAAGCAGATCCAATGAGACTATATTGGAACAGTTGCATGAGGAGCTTTGGATCATTTTCACGACCACTCAATGCCCTAGCATGAAGGCGAAGGAGGGCAATAGGATTACCGGCGCCATCATATGTTTAAAAATCGAGCATTTTAAACTTGGCAGGTTTTGGATGATCTGGGAAGAAGCATAGCTTATCATAGAAGGCAAGCCCAAAGGTGTTATGGCCATGAAGGCTTTGCAATGAATCTTCCAACCATTGAATTTTCAGACTGCGAGGGTCTAGGGAAGCTCTTTTCATAGTAGGTAAAAGCAATATAGTTTCCCCTTCTTCAGCGTTGTCCCCCTTGGCTTCCTCCTTATTTTTTCTCGTAGTATCAGATTGAAGCATAATCCTTGGGTTAGCAGGTTTAGAGTCTATGGGAAAAACCATGGTTGATGATGGGCTACAACAACATCTTTCACAACTATGGCTTGGATGAGCTTAAACATCTCATCAATCTTGGTTATCATTTCATTGACCTCTTATCGAGAGACTAAGGATGACTCGTCGGCATTAGTGGCCATTAGCAAAGCTCTTTGTCGGGTAATGATCGGGTCCCTAGTCTATTGTGTATCTTTCTTATAAGCAATGATGACTTTTTATGGTGTAATCTCTATGAAAGAAAAAGAAAGAAAAGAAAAAAAAGGACACAAGCCACAAGTTAGTTTTTGGTATTTAGAGGGCTTTTATTAATGCATGCCCCAAGGATGTCCCTTATTAAGAGGGCAACTAAACATGATGCATTTGACCCACTTTTTAGAGATAAGGGGTTTGCCCCTGTATACAAATACTTTACCTTTGATTGGAAAATACATTCATTCATTAATGTCGCTTACAGAAAGTAGAAGAGTACATTGAACTTTAAGTTTGAAGTATAATGGAATTGAAACACATTTTAATAAGGGAAAGGGCAACGTTTTCCTTTGAACTTCCACATATCTACTTTTACATTTTGAGATCCTAAACTATTCTTGAGTCTTCGGATTCGCCTTCTTTGGGTTTGATGTTGACAAGGTCATTGAGAGCCCTTACTTTTTAATTGCCCCTTGTTTTTTTGGCAACCTTATCGCCATGAGCATAGAGGGAATGGGGCCCCTCTTTATGGAATGACTTGAAATGTATGCCATGAGTCCTTAGGGTTACGTGGGAACCCTTAGTATTTTGGTAGGTTTTATACAAGGGAGAGTGATCTTAGCATCACTCTCTATGGGTTGATCATATGCATGAAAATACAGTGACTTGAGTTACTTTGAAATTTTTATCTTAAAATGAAATATTGAATGCATGAACATGTATGCTAAGAGTATAGAGAGAGAATCCAATGGTAAAGTAAATATGTATGCATAAGCATTTATACGAGTATTATAATAGCAGGAATTAGACAAGGATAAAGAAAAGTAAAGCAGTCGCCATTTCCTCCATGGTTTTGAAATTGACGTGCGTGTCTTAAATTCAACAGAGGTTTGGCTATGCATGGTTTCTACATGAGCATGAGGTTGAGGGTTTACTAATACTTCCTAAGAAGGCTCGATTCCCAAATATTCAAACCTATGCCCACTCCCCAAGGTGGTGCCATTATAGGTTGGTGATCCGAGTGAGAGAACCATCAAGAGGCCGTAAGCTAAGAAATTGACACAGCATCTACCTACAACCAATATACCTTTCCCCATTCTAACTAGAAGGGACATAACCAGCTAAGGAATGCAAATATGCAAATGCAAGGCACGTGCAATGTATGTGTGGAATTTTGAAAACGGAGGAAAGGGCCCAATAACTCCCATCCATCCTGTCCATTTCATCCTATTCATTCATGACATACATGGCAATTAATATGACATAAAATAAAATGTGAACAAAGGTCCACCTACAAAATAAAATGCACAAAGTCAGTACTTCGATAATAAACTTAATGGACGAGTGCGACTAGGTTTGAATTGGCAATTGACATTAAATAAGGGTTTTTAGAAAAATATTTGGAGTCGTCACCTAACTTTGTTAAGGTGAGTTAGGTCACCTAAAACTAAATACAATCCAAAGATTAAACTTAGGGTTCTTGAAAAAGGTTTTGAAAACTTCCTCAAGAAAGGGTTTTTAAGAAAATAGATTGTTTGGCAACCTTTAGAAAGATTTAAGCCCTTTTTTTTAAAATTAACTCCGTTTTGGTCTTTGAAAACAAAGATTCTACGTTCAGAGGTTGGTTACGTATAAGGAAGATGCACTAGCCTAACACCCTATCGTGCCCTTTCGATCTCTACATGTCTATTCACCCTAGGTTCAATCATTTAGAATCTTCGATTATTCAATGCCCAATTATATCCACTTTGAAAGAATTTTAGAAAGAACTTTGATATGATGAATGACAGGTAAGTGCAAGAAAAAGATTTGATTTGAAAGTAGATTTGAAGAAAAGATTTGAAGCTTGAAAAAGGTTGTGGAAATTGAAACTTGAAAAAGGTCATTAAAATTGAAAATTTGAAAAAAGGTTGTGAAAGTTGAAAATTTAAAAAAGGTTGTGACTGCACCTATAAGGGTTACCTACGTATCCCTTTGTTGGAAATCAAGTCAATCGTAGTTCGGACATGGGGTCCGATTAAAAATAGACACTTTGTAGTCTTTGAAAAGTTTGATTTGAAAAGATTTGATTTAAACTTTGATTCGAAGATTTGAAATTGAACTTTGATTTGAAATTGACTTCAATTTGAAATCGAACTTGGAATTGATTTTGATTTGAAATTGAACTTAAGGAAATGATTCAGAAAAATTGAGTTGTGCTTTGAAATCATCTTAACTTATATTGAAGTTTGAAAACCATTTTGGTTTAGAAAAGAGTGGAAGCTTCCCAACTTTAGAGTTAGGGTTGAACTAGGGTCTGGCCTTCTAGGGTTTACGTAACCTAAAGTTAAAGCATGCAATTGAATTTGAAAAATTAGATTTGAACTTGAAAAGTTTGATTTTAGAAAGTTTGATTTTGAAAAGTCACAAATTAGGAAACGTTTCAATTTTGAAAATTTCAAATTAGGAAAATTTCGAATTAGGAAAGATTGAAAAAGACTTGAAAAGTATTTGATTTGATTTAGAAACACTTGCCCTGCAAAGACTTGTAAAGATTTGACTTGATTATTTGATTTGAAAGAATTTAGAAAGTTAGGGTTTAGGAAAGATTTAATTTTGGAAATCTTTGAATTAGGAAAGTTTTAAAATAGGAAAGTTCCATTTTAGGAAATTGCCAAATTAGAAAAGTTTCATTTTAGGAAAGTATTGATTTTAAAAAGTTTTGAATTTGGAAAGTTTTGAAATTAGAAAGATTTGAACTTAAAAATATTTGAAATTTAGAAAGACTTGAAAGTTCGAAATTAAGGAAGTTTTGAATTTAAGAAAGATTGAAATTAGGAAAGATTAGAATTAGAAAAGATTTGATAATTTGAAATTTAGAAAGTTGGGATTTGAAAAAATTTGAAATTCAAAAAGATTTTATTTCTATTTCCTAAAATAGAAGATTCGATTTGGTTCCTAAGTTGGAAGATTGGATTTGACATGAAATTGGAAAGGTTGAGTTTTGAAAATCTTGGATTTGAAAATCTATGATTTGAGGTAAAATAGGAAGTCATGATTTTAAGAAAGGAACTAGGGTTTCCTAATCATGGATTCTAGGATTTGACTTGAACTCCAACACAAGGAGTTTTTGAAAAATAGATCTTCGAAAAGAGTTTTTAGGAAGTAGATTTGCAAAAATAATTTGGAAAGAAGTTTGAATATGGACTTTTACAAGTCTCTTGAATATCTCACTTTCCTAAAACGATTCTAACAATGAAAAGATTATAACCATTCTAGAGCTGTGATTTTGAAAACAAATTGGGTTTTAAAATATAGACCATAATGATCACATTGAATATAACACTTTCCTAAAACAAACCTAACCATGGAATGACTACAATCACTTTAAAATTGTGGTTTTGATAAAAAAAAACAATTTAGGGTTTACACCCAAAATTTGGACCTTCATAGTCACATTGAATATAACACTTTCCTAAAACAAACCTAACTATGGAATGGCTAGAATCAACCTAGGAATGTGATTTTGAAAACAAGTTTGAAAGAAAGAGATTTTGAATACAAGTTTTAAAAGAGAACTTTGAAGCAAGTTTGAAAACAACTTTGAATACAATGCATGAACATGATAACCACAATGCAATAAGGTCGTGAACATACAAGGCTAGCCTTCACCACATAATCAAGGGGGCCGAAGCCACACCATCAAACGTTGAACTAGAAGAAAGCCCCGAGCACGGTGACCTTCAACAGTCCTTCTTAAGCATGAATCGGGGGAGTCTCTTGTTTCAAGCATTCAAGAGGAGGAGATAGAAGATGGAGATTAAAATAGGAGAAAACTCAACTGTGTTAGGAGGGACAAGAGAGAGGGGGGATTACATAAAAGTAAATAGAAAACCAACCTTGTATTCTTCTTACTTTGATTACTTGGTATGCTTTACTTCACTTGAACTTTGAAAGCTTGGACGATGCAGCACTTGATCTTCAATGGATATTTTGAAGCTTGTGTTTAAGGGTTAAGGTGTATAGAGGCTAGGGTTGGAGTGTATGGAGGCTAGGGTTTGAAGAGGCTTGAGAGAATTAGGGTTTCGAGAGACTTTGAGCTCTGTTTTCAAAAAGACTGAGTTTCTAGACCCAGAATACGCAGGGGGTGCCCTATATTTATAGGCAGCCAAAGTCGGCTGTAGATCCTATTACAATGGCGCCATGCCAAAATTTGGCTTGGCGCCACTAGGAGTGGTGCCAGCCTTTTAGAAAAATTTTTACGTCGGCAAGAAACAGATCCTTGACTCTTAGAACGCAAGGCAGAAGATTTGGGCGTCTGTCCTAGTGACTACAATGCAATTTTTGGCTTCGCTCCACTAGGAGTGACTCCGAAAAGTTAGAGAATGATCTGGAAGGTTCCAAGTAATCAAACTCGGTTGGGAATGGATGGGAACCCTTAAGAGAGTATCCCAGAGGTAACTGGCTTGAAAAATAATGCTAGAGTAGTTGAAAAGGTTGACTAGCCTACCAGGGGCAAAACAATCATTTGAACTGAAAAAACCGAAATAGACCCAGAGTGACCCGCGAAAAGGCTAGAGGGTTGGAAACACTATTGAGAGTGTTCCAAGAAATTTTTGATTTGATACCTAGAGCCGATGTGGCCGGAAAAGATAACCGGCCCACCAGGGGCAAAATGGTCATTTTGCACTGGCCTTACCGAAATAGACTCCGAATGGTTCGAAAAGGTGTTAAAAGGTTGGGAATACTATTGGAAACATCCTCAAAAGGTAACCGGTTTGATACCAAGATCCGGTGTGGTTCCCGAAGACAATTGGATACCTAGGGACAAAATGGTCACTTGGCTTCAAGTAGGCCCAACGGGCCCAAGAAATGACTAGTGGACTGGATTGGAATTTAGAAGGCGGCTGTGAGTCTGAATGTGCATGCGATGTCTGAAAGTGAGCCTAGTCAGGCCAGAGATCGTCGAGCAGGCAAAAATGTGGTGCTTACATAGCTCTAGCAAGGCCACCCTCTCCTAACCAGCAACACTAGTTCTATGCTCGACCAAAAGAGGTCTCGTCATTGTCAACTAAATCATTGCCTCCTGCATAGATCATTCTCCCTCGCATCAGCTATCCTAAAAACATGCTAGAAGGAAAGAGATATGGTAAAAGTTCGTAGAAAGGTAAGTGGTACGCATAAAGAAAAAAAAAACAGGAAAAGAAAAAAGAAAAAAATGGGAAAAAAGGAAAAAAAAAAACAAAAAATAAAGAAGAAAAAAGAAAAAAGAAAAAAAAAGCAGAATTCCAAGTTTCGAGTCAAAACGAATTTCTTAAACGTTTTGCTTTCAAAACAAATCTCGAGTCAAAATAAATTTTCTATCCATTTTGTCATGAAAAGTTCAAATGTCGAGTCAAAATAAATTTTCTAAACATATTGTCTTCAAAAGTTCAAGTTTCAAGTCAAAATGAATTTTCTACACATTTTCTCAATGTTTAAAATTAAAATGGTTTCTAAATCAATTCCAAAGGGTTCTTAACCTCTTCTTCTGAAAGTTTATTTCAAATTCAAAATCCAAAGTTAGTTTCAAAACCAAATTTCAAAGTTTCCTTTAAAATCCATTTGAAAGAATTTCTAAGGCTTTTCCTTTCAAAAAGTTCATATTCAAAATCAATTCCTGTAGGTTTTCTAAACTTTTTCCTTCAAAAAATCTTACTCAAAATCAATTCCCCAAAGTTTTCTAAAACTTTATCTCCAATAAGTCTTTCAAAATCAAGTTTCAAGATTTTTGAACTCCTCCTTCAAAATTTTTGTCAAATTCTAGGTTTTCTCAACTTTTTCCTTCAAATAGTTCTCACTCAAAATCGAGCTCCTAGGTTTTCTAAGCTTTTTCTTTCAAAAAGTCTTATTTGCAATCCAATTCAAAAGTTTTCAAACCATTCAAGAAGTTTTATTCAAAATTCATTCCCTAGATTTTCTAAACTTCTTTGTCACATAGTGTTATTCCAAATCAATTGTCTAAGTTTTCTAAAAGTCTTATAGGAATTCCAAAGTTTTCTAAACTTTATCTTTAAAAAGTCCATTTCAAGATCTATTCTCAAAAGTTTCCTAAACTTTTCCTTTAAAAGTCTCATCAAGTTTTAGATTTCCTTAAACTTTTTCCTCATTTGAAATTCATTTCAAGGTTTTCTAAACTTTTCTGTCAAAAAGTTCTATTTAAAATTGAGTTTCGAGGTTTTCAAAATTTTTTCCTTCCAAATCCTATCTGAGTTTCTCAAGGTCTTATCTGCCAAAAAGTCCCCATTCTCAAGGGTTTTATATCTTTCAAAAAGATTTCATCTCAAAATTCTCAACTCTTTCCTCATTTTAAAAAAAAATTCTGAATTTCTCAGGGTCTTCTCTACCAAAAAGACCCCACTCTTAAAGGTTTTATCTTTCTCCTTCAAAAAGATTCTATTTCAAAAATTTTCAACTCTTTTTTCATTTTAAAAAGTTTCAGCCAAGTTTCTCGAGGTCTTCTCTGACAAAAAGGCCCCATTCTCAACGATTTTATCTCTTTGTTTGTCAAAAAGATTTTATTTCAAAAATTACCATCTAAGTTTTTCTAACTTTTTTCTTCAAAAAATTTGATTTCAAAAATACCTTTCTAGATTTCCTAACTTCTTCCTTAAAACAAATGATAAAAAAAACAATATTTCATTTCAAAATTATTTCCCTAGTTTTCCAAAATTTTCTTCCTCAAAAAATTTCATTTTAAAAAACATTTCATAGGTTTTCTGAGTCTTTCCCTTCAAAAGCCCTATTTTCATATTTTTTGGGTTTTCAGGCTTTCACCTCAAGAAGCTTATTTTCAAAATTCTAGATTTTCAAAAAATTTTCTCAAAAGTTTCGTTCGAAGTTTCAAAGGTTTTCCAAACCCCTCTAATTCAAATCCAAATCAACCCATTTCAAAATCATTTCAAAACAATCAACTTCAATTTCAAAATCAAGTTTTCAAAATTCCTTAGTTCAAAAAATTCAAACAATCCAGTTTTTAGACTCAAAATTTCCATTCAACTTCAATCCCTCTGATTGCCTCGCGGTCCACATAGGGCCCTTACTTTATCGTTTTTTGTCTTTGACAAGTAAAGACAGAAAAAGAGAGGCAGTTATAAACATCTCATTTTTGCCTGCACGGTAATCTCTGGCCCAACCGGACTCACATTCAAACCGACACAGACACATTCAAGCTCAAACTGGCTTTTCAGATTCAATCCAACACAATAGAAGCAAAATGACCAAAATGCCCTTTGAGCATTATTCAGTCTAATTCTAGTTGGCACGTCTTCTTAAAGACGGTAAGTCCCCATTTCAACCTCAATTTCAATTCCAATTTTAGTCCAAGTCAATCAAGCCCATCTTTCGAGAACGTTAATCCCTCATACAGTAAATCCATCCAACATGGCATGTTTATCTGGAAAACTCCACAAAGCAGTAAGTCCCTTCTGTAAGCAACCTATTTTTGCCTACTCGACAATCTCTGGCCCAATCGGATTCATATCGACACAAACACATTCAAGTCCAAACCAATTTTCTAGACTCAATCTAGTCAACCAATTGCTTCGCAGGTCCACTGGGCCTAATAAAGGTAAAATGACAAAAATGCCGTTGGGGCATTGCTCGATCCGTTTCCAATTATCACGTCTTCCTAAACACATTAAGTCCCCATTTCAAGCTCAATTCTAGTTTCAATTCCAATCCAGATCAATCAAACTCAAAAAGCATGTCTTTTAAGAAAGTTGATCCCTCAGACGATAAGTCCATCTAATTCAACACGTTTATCGAGAAAACTCCTCAGAACAGTAAGTCCCTTCTGTAAGCACTCCATTTTTGCCTGCTCAACAATCTCCGGCCCGAATTGACTCATATCGACACAGACACATTCAAGTCCAAAATAGTTTTCCAGACTCAATCTAGTCAATCAATCGCTTCATGGGTCCACTAGGCCTAATAAAGGCAAAATGACCAAAATGCCCTTGGGGCATTGCTCGGTCCGTTTTCAGTTGGCACCTCTTCCTAAAGATAGTAAGTCCATATTTAAACCTCAATTCTAGTTTCAATTCCAATCCAGATCAATCAAACTCAAAAAAGCATGTCTTCTAAGAAAGTTGATCCCTTACATGGTAAGTCCATCGAGTTCGGCACGTTTATCGAGAAAACTCCTTGGAACGGTAAGTCTCTTCAAACCTGTCAACTCAGAGAAACCAAGTCCCCGAGATGGTAGAACAGTTCACTTCTGGCCCCTGCTAGCCCACCAATGTAGAATGTTCGTTATTTGGCACGTCTTTCGAGAAAGTTGATCCCTCAAACGATAAGTCCATATAGTAGCTTCCCAAGATTAGGCAGTCTCTGGAATGAACGCACACCGTCAGTGTGACAAAAACACTTGCAAATATCGCAACCGTCAGAGTGACAGAAACACTCACAAACAGGTCGACATTAAGAATTGCCAACAAAACCCCTATGTCACAGGACAGAACACACCTCATAGCCGTGACACGTTTACCGAAGGACGAGATACCTTTGGAAACCAACTCATCAGACACGGTCAGAGTGACAGAAACACTCAAAACCCGGGTCAACACCAGTGCTTGCTAACCCACTCCGGTGAAAAATGACCAAACTGCAACTTGGGCCTTTCTTGCACACTTTTCAAAGAAGTATCTAAGTCCTCAAAACATTAAGTCCACCCTTCCAAGATTGTCCCAAAGACAATCCGGCATATTTGAGTGCCTTCCAGTCAATTCCGGATCATTTCCCAGACCATCTGGTCAAAATGATCATTTTGTCCCTAGGCATCCGATTACCCCGAAAATCACATCAGCTCTAGGTATCAAACTGGTAACCTCCCAAGGATGATTCTAATAGTATTCTCAACCTTTCAACACCTTTCTAGATCATTTTGAGTCTATTCTGGTAAAACAGGTGCAAAATGACAGTTTTGCCCCTAATGGGCCGATCGCCTTTTCCAACTACACCGGCTCTTGGTATCAAATTGACAATCCCTTGGAACACTCTCAATAGTGTTTCCAACCTTCAAGCCTTCTCACGAGTCATTCCAAGTCCATTTTGGTGTTTTTCCGATTCAATTGACAATTTTGCCCTTAGTAGGCCGGTTGACCTTTTCTACTATTCTAGCAATGTTTTTCAAGCCAGTTATGTTTGGGACGCTTTCTTGAGGGTTTTCGTCCATTCTTGGCCGAGTCTGGTTACTTGGAATCTTCTGAATCATTCTCAAACTTTCCGAAGTCACTCTTAGTAAAGCTAAGCCAAAAATTGCATGGTACTCACTAGGACAGGCCCCCAAATCTTTTGCCTTGCGTACTAAAAGTGGAAAGATATGTTTCTTGCAACCTCAAATCTTTCCTAAGTCGCTGGCAGCTCCTAGTGATGCCAGTGGCAATTTTGCCCTAGCGCCACTACAACAGGTGTCAGGGTTGTTTCTATTGTCTATAAATACAGACCCTCCCCCTACATAAAAAGGGTCCGAAAATCCAATCCATAAACTTTGTCTCTCTGAAAATAAAGCTTGAAGTATCTCCAAACCCTAATTTCCTTAAGCTTCTTCAAGCCCAACCCTAGCCTCTATACACCTCGTACACTCAAACATAAGCCTCTAAAGCATCCATTGAAGACTCAAGTGTTGTAACTTCAAAGCTTTCCAGGTTCAAGCAAAGTAAAGCAAACAAAACAATCAAAGTAAGAATAATACGAGGCTGGTTTCTATTTATCTTTATGTAATCCCCCCTCTCTCTTCTCCCTTCTAACCCACTTGGATTTTCTTCTATTTTAATCTCGATCTTCTACCTCCCCTTCTTATATGCTTGAAACAATGGACTTTCCGGTTCATACCTAGGAAGGACTGTTGAAGGTCACCGTGTTGGGGGCTTTCTTCTATTCAACCTTTGATGGTGTGGGTGCAGCCCCCTTGATTATGTGGTGAAGCCTAGCCTTATATGTTTACGACCCTATTGCATTATGCATGTCATATTCATACATCCATTAAAAGTTATTTTCAAACTTGCAATAAAACTCTCTTTCAAAACTTGCATTCAAAATCTTATTTTCAAAATCACAATCCTAAAGTGATTCTAGCCATTCCATAATTAGGGTTGTTTTAGAAAAGTGTTATATTCAATGTGACTATCAAGGTCCATATTTTGGGTGTAAACCCAAAATTATTTTTATCAAAACTACAATCTTAAGATAATTCTAACCATTCCATGGTTAGGGATATTTTAGGAAGGTGTGATATTCAGTGTAATTGTTATGGTCCATATTTCAAACCTTATTTTGTTTTCAAAATCACAACCCTAAAATGGTTCTAATCTTTCATAGTTAGAATCGTTTTAGGAAAGTGAGATATTCAAGAGACTTGTAAAAGTCTATATTCAAACCTCTTTTCAAATAATTTTGCAAATCTACTTCCTAAAACCCCTTTTCAAAAATCTACTTTCTAAAAACTCTTTTCAATAACTAACTTTTCAAAAACTCTTTGCCTTGTAGTCCAAGTCAAACCGTAGAGTCCATAATTAGGAAACCCTAGTTCCCTTTCACAAAATCATGACTTCCTATGTTTCCTCAAATCATAGATTTCAAATACTATTTTCTACATTAAATCTTAGATTTTCAAAACCTCCTTTTCCACCAAATCATAGGTCTCCAAATCTAAGGTTTTCAAAATTCAACCTTTCCAATTCTATACCAAATCAAACCTTTCAATTTAGGAAACCAAATCTAATCTTTCAATTTTGGAAACAAAATCAAATTATCTATTTTTGAAAATAAAATCTAATCTTTAACTTTAAAAAATAGAAATCAAATCTTTTATAATTCCAACCTTTCCTAAATTCAAACTTTTCTAAATCTCAACTTTCTAAATTCAACTTTCAAGTCTTTCCAAAATTTCAAATCTTTCTAAATTCAATACTTTCCAAATTCAAATCTTTCTAAAATCAACTCTTTCTTAAAAAGAAAACTTTTCTAATTTAAAACTTTCTTAAAAAGAAAACTTTCTTAATTCACAATTTTCCTAAAATGGAAACTTTCCTAACATGAAGCTTTCTTAATTTGGCATTTTTTTGAAATGGAACTTTCCTATTTTGAAATTTTCCTAATTCAAAACTTTTCAAAATCCAGTCTTTCCTAAACCTTAACTTTCTAAATTCTTTCAAATCAAATATTCAAGTCAAATATTTTCCAACCATTTCAAGTAAAGTATTTTTAAATCAAATCAAATCCTTTACAATCTTTTCTAAATCCCATCTTTCCTAATTCTAAGTTTTCTAAAATCAAAATTTTCTAAAATCAAACTTTTCAAGATCAAGTCAAACTTTTCAATTTCATATTGCTTGCTTCAACCCTAAGTTATCTAAGTCCTAAGATACCTAACCTTAGTTCAACCTAAACTCTCAAGCTAAGAAGCTTCAACTCCTTTCAAAAACTTTTCTAAAACTCTTTTTTAGACCAAAATGATTTTCAAACTTCAATCTAAGTTAAGGTGTTTTCAAAGCTCAAGTCAATCTTTCCAAATTAAGTCCAAGTTCTTCTTCAAAGTTCAATCTTTTCAAATCAAAATCAATTTCAAAATCCAAGTTCAATTTCAAGTCAAGTCAAATTTCAAATCTCATATTCAAAGTTCAAATCGAACCCTTTTCAAATCAAATCTTTTGAAATTAAAATTTTCAAAAAACCTCAAAGTGTCTATTTCAATCGGACTCTTGTCCGAACTACAACTGACCTGATTCTCATGGGTGCGGTCACAACCTTTTTATAATTTTCAATTCCATGACCTTTTTCAAGTTTCCAATTTCCACAACCTGTTTTAAGTTTACAATTCCCACAACCTTTTTCAAGCTTCCAATTCCTACTTCAAATCTACTTTCAAAATCAAATCTTTTCTTGCACATGCATGTCATGTATCATATCAAACTTATTTATAAAATTCTCAAAGTGGATATAATTGGATAATGGATAATCGAAGATTTTAAATGAGTAAACTTAGGGTGAAAAGACATGTAGATACCGCAAGAGCGGGATAGGGTGATGACTTAGTGCATCTTCCCTATACGTAACCAACCTCCGAACATAGAATCACTATTTTCAAAAGACCAAAATAGAGTTATTTTTCAAAAATGGCTTAAATCTTTCCAAAAGTTGTCAAACAACCTGTTTTCTTACAAACCCTCTCTTAAGGAAGTTTTTTTCAAAACCTTTTCAAAAATCCTAAATTTAATCTTCGAATTGCACTTAGTTTTGGGTGACCTAACTCACTTTAACAAAGTTAGGTGGCGACGCCAAAATTTTTCCAAAAGCCCTTATTCAAATCAATTCCCAATTCAAACCTAGTCGCACTCGTCATTTAAGCAGGATGAATTCTAACAAGAGAGTACTGTATTTTTCTCACTTGTGTGTTTTCTCGAGTGTGAAAAATCGGGACGCGACACTTTCAAACCTATCCACCAGGACAAAACTTAAGTCCCCGATATGGTAGAGCAGTTCACTTTTGACACCTACTAGCCGGCCAACGTAGAATGTCCGCTATTCAGCATGTCGATCAGGAAAGTACCTAAGGCCTCGAGACAGTAAGACCATCTAGCAGCTTCTCGAGATTAGGCAGTCTCCAGAATGAACGCGCACCGTCAGAGTGATAAAAACACTCACAAACATCACAACCGTCAGAGTGGCAAAAATACTTACAAACAGGTCGACATCGGGAATTATTACAAACCCCCTATGCCACAGGACTGAACACGCCACTTGGTCGTGACACGTTTACCGAAAGATGGGTATCTTTAAAAACCAACTCATCACACACCGTCAAAGTGGTAAAAACACTTAAAATTCGGGTCAACACCAGTGCCTGCTAGCCCACTCTGGTGAAAAATGACAAAATACCTAAGTGCACCCTTCTAGGATTATCCCAATGACAATCTGGCATGTTTAAGTGCCTTCTAGCCAATTACGAATCAATTCTTAGACCAACCGGTCAAAATGACCATTTTTTCCCTAGGCATCCGTTTGCCTTTGGAAACCACACTAGCTTTAGGTATCAAACCGGTTATCTTCTAGGGATACTTTTAACAGAATTCCCAAATCCCAATCTTCTAGTACCCTTCTGGATCATTTCGAGTCCATTCCGGTAAACCCAGTACAAAATGATCATTTTACCCTTGGTGACCTGTTCACCCTTTTCAACACACCGGCTCTTGTTATCAATCTAGTTACCTCCGAGACACTCTTTTAGGAATTTCCGTCCATCCCTAGCCTTTTGGATTATTCCCGAACTTTCCAAAGTCTCTCCTAGTGGAGTAAGACTAAAAATTACATAACAACCACTAAGACTGGCGCCCAAATCTTCTGTCTTACATCACAAGGGCCAACAATCTATTTCTTGCCGCCTTAAAAGTTTTCCAAAGAGGTTGGCACCTCTAGTAGTGGCGTCAAGCCAAAAAATAGCCTAGCACAACCAAGCTTAAAAACAAACAAGCGCCACTACAACAAGCGCCAGTTCCTGTCCTGCCTGCCTATAAATACAAGCCACCCCCTGCGTAAAAAGGATTTGCAAACTCATTCTAGAAACGCTGCCTTACTAAAAATAGGCTTCGAAACCCTAGTTGTCTCACGCCTCCTTCAAGCCCTAGCCTCCCTTCACTCCATACACATAAACCCTAGCCTCTATACACTCTATACACTCTATACACTCAAATACAAGCCTCTAAGCATCCATTGAAGATTAAGTGTTGTGCATTCAAAGCTCTCAAAGTGAAGCAAACAAAGCAAACAATGCAATCAAAATAAAAAAGAGACAAGGTAGGTTTTTTATTTAATTTATACAATTTACCCCCCTCTCTTCTCTCTTCTATTTTAATCCCCATATTCTACTACCCATTCTTGCATGCTTGAAATAAGGGACTTCCCGGTTCATACTTAGGAAGACTTGTTGAAGGTCACTGTGCTGGGGACTTTCTTCAAATTCAACCTAGGATGGTGTGGGTTTGTCCCTCTTTAATTATGCAGTGAAGCCTAACCTTGTATGTTCACGATCCTATTGCATTATGGTTGTCATGTTCATACGTTGCATTCAATATTGCATTCAAAGTTGTTTTCAAACTTGTATCAAAGTTTTCGTTCAAAACTTGCATTCAAAACCTCCTTTCAAACTTGTTTTCAAAACCACAACCCTAAGACGATTCTAACCATTCCATAGTTAGGGTTCTTTTAGAAAAGTGTTATATATAAAGTGACCATCAAAGTCCAAAGTTTGGGTTCAAACCCTAAATTGTTTTTCAATAAATCACAATTCTAAAGTAATTCTAGTCATTCCATGATCAGGGTTACTTTAGGAAAATGTTACATTCAATGAGATTATCAAGGTCCAAATCATGTTTTCAAACCCTAGTTGTTTTCAAAACCACAACCCTAGAATGGTTCTAATCCTTTTATGGTTAGAATCGTTTTGAAAAAGTAAGATATTTAATAGACTAGTAAAAGTCTATATTCAAACCTTTCTGAAATAGTTTTGCAAATCTACTCCCAAAAAGGACTTTTCAAAGATCTACTTTTAAAAAACTCCTTGTCTTCAGAGTCCAAGTCAAAACCCTAGAATCCATGATTAGGAAACCCTAATTCATTTCTTAAAATGACCTTCCATTTCCACCAAATCATAGATTTTCAAATTCAAGATTTTCAAAATTTAAGCTTTCTAATTTCATGTCAAATCAAATCTTGTCCAAATAAGAAACCAAATCAAAATTTTCAATTTTGGAAACTCAATCAAATTCTCTATTTTTTTTATATAAAATCTAATCTTCTATTTTAGGAAATAAAAATCAAATCTTTCCAAATTTCAATATTTCCAAAACCAAAACCTTCCTTTTTCAATTGAAATCCAAACTTTCCAACTCAAATGCATTGCATAAGCCCTAGGTCAAAGGATTACTTAGATCCCAAGTTACCTCAAACCTTTCCAAATTCAAACCTTTCTATATTCAAATCTTTTTAAAATCAAGTCTTTCCTAAAATGGAAACTTTCCTAAAATAGAACTTTTCTAATTGAAATTTACTTAATTCAAATCATTCCAAAGCTCAAACTTTCTGAAGTCAAATCTTTTCTAATCCTCTTAAACCAAATATTTCTAAATTAAACCAAATCTTTTCCAACCTTTTCAAGTCAGGTGTTTCTATATCAAATCAAACCTTTTCCACTCTTTTCTAAATCCAACTTTGCTAAATTGAAACTTTTCTAATTTGAAACTTTCCAAAATCAAATTTTCTAAAATCAAACTTTTCAATTTCAATTCACATCTTTCCAATTCAATTGCATGCTTCAACTCTAGGTTATCTAAGTCCTAGGATGTCTAAGCCTTAGTTCAACCATAACCCTGAGATAGAAAACTTCAACTCTTTTCTAAGTCTAAATCAAAATGGCTCTCAAATCCCAACTCAAGTCAAGATGATTTCAAAGTTCAATTCAAACTTTTCAAAATAGGTTTAAGTTCTATTTCAAAGTTCCATTTCGAATCTTCCAATCAAAGTTCAAATCAAACTTTCTATTTTCAATCGGACCCCGACTCCGAACTACGACTGACTTGATTCTCAACAAAAGGATACATATGAAACCCTCATGGATGCGGTCACAAGTTTTTTCAAGTTTCTAATTCCACTTCAAAATTACAATTTTCTATTTCAAGGTCAAATCCTTTTGTTGCACTTGCATACCATGCATCATGTCAAAAGTTTTTCAAAAAATCTTTTCAAAGTGGATAATATTGGACATTTGCTAATCTGAGATTCTAAATGAGTGAAACTAGGGTAGAAAGACATGTCGATACCGAAAGGGTGGAATAAAGTCATAGCCTAGTGTATCTTCCCTATACGTAACCAACTTCTGGACCATAGATCATTGTTTTCGAAAGACCAAAACCAAAGTTATTTTTCAAAAAGGGCTTAAATCTTTTAAAAGGTTGCCAAACAACCTATTTTCTCCATAAAAAAAAAAAAAAAAAAACCTCTCTGTAGGAAGTTTTTAAAACATTTTTTCAAAAACTCTAAGTTTAGTTTCGGGCTTTCCTTAGTTTAGGTGACCTAACTCACCTAAACAAAGTTAGGTGGCGACTCTAAATCTTTTTCCAAAATCCCTTATTCAAATCAATTTCTAATTTAAACCTAGTCGCACATGTCCTTCTAGAACGATGAGTTCTAACAAGAGAGTACCGCGCATTTTTCTCACCGTTCTCAGGTGCGGAAAAACCGTGACACAACACTTCCATCTTTGGATGTGAGAGATGTAAACTGATTTTCATCCCCTGTCACGTGCCTCAAGAAGCCACTATCCAAGTACCAGAATCCTTCTTGACTTTAGATTGAAGAAAAACCTACATTGCAAACATTTCAAGGTTTGACTTCTGATACCCAATCATTTTAGGTCCTTGGGGATTAGCACTAACGTTTTCTTTTGGAATCCACCCCTTATCATTCTTGCTAGGGGCTTTTCTTAACTAACACTGATTGCCATAATGTCCATGCTTTTGGCAATAGAAACATTTAACTTCAAAAACATTTGGAGGTGCAAAGAAATTTTTTTAAGACTTTCTTTACAAAAGGATTTTAACCAGTATTATCTTTATCAAAATTGCACCTCTGATTTCCCAAAATTGTTTCAAGGTTTTTTCTTTCTTTTACAAATCTTTCTAAAGAGTAATTCAAATCCTTGACCTTTTCTTTTAAATAAATATTCTCCTATTTTCAACATATCATTTTCAGAAATCAAAATATCTTTTTCTTTGGTTAAAGATGAGACCATTTTCTTCAAAGATTGTTCTTGATTCTAGATTTTTTGAATTCAAATAACAAGTAATCAAATGCTTCTTGCAATTCATCAAAAGTAAAATAAGAAGTTATTACCTCTTTTTCTTCTTCTTTGTCACAAGCCATTAAATAAAGGTTGGCCACTTCGTGAATTTTAGATTCCTCATCCAAGCTAGATTTTTCACTTCCACTCATGTTACAGCTAAGTTTATTGCTCCTTTGCCCTTCTTGAGTTGTGTACACTCAGATTTGATATCTCTAGGATTTTTGCATTCAAAGCATATGATAGAAGAGTCTGCCTTACTTGTTTCACCCTTAGGTTCTTGTTTTCTTCCTTCCTTCAATTTCTTCTTTATGAACCTCTTGAACTTTCTAGTGATTCATATGAGTTCTTCATCTTTCTCTTCATCACTGTCTAGGTCATTTTCTATAGATTTAAATACAATGACCCTCTTTGTTTTCTCATCTTCATCATGTATATTTTGCTTTGGAGTCAACTCATATGTCATGAGTGATCCAAGAAACTTTTCCAAGGATAAGATGTTCAGATTCTTTGCTTTTTGAATTACAGTTACCTTAGCTTCCCACGTTCTTGGTAGAGATTTGAGAATCTTCCTTACCTGTTCGCTGTCAGAATAAACCTTTTAAAGAGATTTCATTCCATTTATAATGTTAGTAAATCTTGTAAATATGTCAGTAATGGATACTTCAAGTTTCATTCTAAACAGTTCATAGTTATGCACAAGAATATTAATTTTAGACTTCTTAACTTGGCTGGTACCTTCATGTGTTACTTCGAGTCTATCCTATATTTCCTTAGCAGAATCAGAAGAAGATATTCTATTAAATTCAGTACGGTCTGATACACAATATAATAAATTTATAGCTTTCGTGTTTGACTGCATGATCTTTAAATCATATTCATCCCATTCACTTTCAGGTTTAACAATAACCACTCACTCAACAGTCTTAGTAAAGACTTTGGGTCCACTCACAATGATTCTCCAAAGTTCCATTAAACATAGGAGGTTTGTTTGTTGATTTACCTTCCCCATGAGAGATTCTAATACTGGTTGCTATAAATCTTTCTCTAGGATGTAAAGCCTAATACTGAGTACATGTTCTGATACCAATTATTAGCCCGAGATAACAACCCAAGAGAGGAGTGAATTGGGTTTTTAAGAATTTAAAGCAATATTCACAAATTAAAAATATCTAAACCAATGGGACAGTAAATCTATGCAATATGAAAATTTGCAAACAAGTTATGATGATGATGTTGATGAATAAAAACAAAGCAAGAGAGAAGTAATGAAGACACAAGATTTTTACAGATGTTCAACCAACTCTTTACCTACGTTCTCTCTTCCTTGATCCTCTCGAAAGGATTATCCACTATGCAAAGTCCTTTACAAAGTTTGCTAGTTGCTCAGTGCCCAGCTCACTCTTTTACAAGAGTTCTACCCGAACTCTCAATTCCAAGTGATATTTTCCAATATCACTCAATCTTACAAATGTTTTTCTCAAGCTACACTCAAACTTACAACGTACACAACCTTATCCAAGTGTAAAACCGGGATTTAATATAGAGGGATCACCATGTCAAGTGTGTATAAGCAAGTTTCAGCTCAAACTATAAATTGCCAATTGTGTAAAAAATAGAGTATTTCATCTATTTGATTGAATATTCACTTTTAGCACTAAATCTATTTTTTTTATCCACATAAATGAGTTGGGGATCATATATATATATATATATATAGCCCTTTACCAATTCCAGCTATTAGAGGTGGTTGTGTTTTCGTTTAATGTAAAATCTTGTGAGAATGGTTAAATTTTATGACCGTTGCAAACAAGTGTTGACATTATTTCTTCAAGGTGTCAACACTTCTGAATTTGGCTCAGCACTATTTTGAAGCTGTTGAGATAGGTGTCGAGGCAGGTGTCAGTTAGCACTTCCTTTAAAACTTCCAACTTTGACTGTTAAGGTGTCAACTATAATGTGAAGGTGTTGACAATACCATTGGCTATATCCTTTAGTTGCACACTATCTTGAAAGTGTCGAGGCAGGCGTCGAAGGAGGTGTCAACACTTCCTCAAACCTTTGTAAATTTGACTTCTGAATATGTTAGCCATATCTTAAAGGTGTCAACCATTCAAGAGGCTACATTGCTTCATTTGTATATAACTCAATCTTACAAGTAATGTTTTCCAATATCACTCAATCTTACAAGTGTTTTTCTTAAGCTACACTCAAACTCACAAGGTAGACAACCTTGTCCAAGTGTAAAACAGGGATTTAATATAAAGGGATCACTCTGTCAAGTGTGTATAAGTAAGTTTCAGCTCAAACTATAAATCGCCACATATGTAAAAAGCAGAGTATTGAATGTAGATGATTAACTATTCACTTTTAGCACTAAATCTTTGTTTTTTTTTTTTTTATCCACATAAATGAGTTGGGGATCATATATATATATATATAGCCCTTCATCAATTCCAGCTATTAGAGGTGGTTGTATTTTTGTTTAATGCAAAATCATCCTGTCAGAACGTTTAAATTTTATGCCCATTGCAAACAAGTGTTGACACTTTTCTTCAAGGTGTCAGCACTTCTGAATTTGGCTCAACACTATTTTGAAGGTGTTGAGATAGGTGTCGAGGCAGGTATCAGTCAGCACTTCCTTCAAAATTTCCAACTTTGATTGTTAAGGTGTCAACTATAATGTGAAGGTGTTGACAATACCATAGGCTGTATCCTTTACTTGCACACTATCTTGAAGGTGTCGAGGCAGGTGTCGATGAAAGTGTAAGCACTTCCTCAAAACTTTGTAAATTTGACTTCTGAATGTGTCGGTCATATCTTGAAGGTGTCAACCATTCAAGAGGCTACATTTCTTCATTTGTATGTCACTCAATCTTACAAGTGTTTTTCTCAAGCTACACTCAAACTCACAAGGTAGACAACCTTAACTAAGTGTAAAACAGGGATTTAATATAGAGGGATCACTCTTTCAAGTGTGCATAAGCAAGTTTCAACTCAAACTATAAATCGCCAACTGTGTAAAAAACAGAGTATTGAATGTGGATGATTGAATATTCACTTCTAGCACTAAATCTTTTCTTCTTTTTTTTTATCCACATAAATGAGTTGGGGATCATATATAAATATAGCCCTTCATCAATTTCAGCTATTGGAGGTGGTTTGTTTTCGTTTAATGCAAAATCGTCCTGTTAGAACATTTAAATTTTATGATCATTGCAAACAAGTGTTGACACTTTTCTTCAAGGTGTAAGCACTTCTGAATTTGGCTCAGCACTGTTTTGAAGGTGTTAAGATAGGTGTCGAGGCAGGTGTCAGTCAACACTTCCTTCTAAACTTCCAACTTTAACTATTAAGGTGTCAACTATAATGTGAAGGTGTTGACAATACCATAAGCTATATCCTTCAGTTGCACACTATCTTGAAGGTGTCGAGGCAGGTGTCGATGAAGGTGTCAGCACCTCCTCAAACCTTTGTAAATTCAACTTCTGAACGTGTTAGCCATATCTTGAAGGTGTCAACCATTCAAGAGGCTACATTTTTTCATTTGTATATTGTCTTCAATGTGCTGACAAGAGTTGTTCAAGGTGTCAACAAGAGCTTCAAAATAAAGCATGAAGATAAGGTCTTTTTAACGTGTCAACCATATCCAGATGTGTTGACAATAACTCTGAGCATGATCTGAGTAGGTTGAGTCTTGAGCAATGTGTCAACCATATTTGTAAGGTGTTGACAATAACTATGGACTTTCTTCTTTTGAGGATTGAGGGCCGTCAATAAAGGTGTTGACCATATTTCTATGGTGTCAGCAATAGCTTCCACTATCTCCTGAGGTTCTTTAATAATGTGTTAGCCATTTTGAAGACATGTTGACAATAGCTTCTTGTGCTTCAAAACATTTTCAACAGAGATAGTCAAGGTGTCGACCATATTTCTAAGGTGCTGGCACTTATTTCTTCAATTTTGCTTGAAATCCTTTGTTGTATTAGCACTTCTGCTTGCACTAGAGTCTTCAACCATTGATTTCAAACCATCTTAAAACTCTTTAAATGATCTTTCTTGAGTGTTTTGAATATCAGAATGAGTTCTGGAATCCTTATAAGACCTTTAATCTCTTCGAGATGGAATCTATCCATTTTTATCATTTGTTAGGATAATCAATGACTATATATATAATCTGTACACCTAAGTTAAATTCATTAGACAAGAACCACGTTGTTTTGTTATCATTATCACGCCGAGATTTCTTCGTACTCGAGGAATACACACACAAGTGGGAAAAACACTGTACTCTTTCGTTAGAACTCACCCTTCTAGAAGAATGAGTGTGACTATGTTTGAATTGAAAATTGATTTGAATAAAGGGCTTTTAAAAAAAATTTGGAGTCGCCGCCTAACTTGATTAAGGTGAGTTAGGTCACCTAAAAACTAAGCACAATCCGAAGACTACACTTAGGGTTTTTGAAAACGATTTTGGAAAACATCTCCTCAAGAAAGGGTTTTTAAGAAAACAGGTTGTTTGGCAACCTTTGAAAAATAACTAAGCCCTTTTTGAAAATAAACTCCATTTTGGTTTTTGAAAACAGTGATTCTAGGTTCGGAGGTTGGTTGCGTGTAGGGAAGACACACTAAGCCATCACCCTACCCCACCCTTGCAGTACCTACATGTCTATTTACCCTAGATTCACCTATGAGAGTCTTTAACTAACAAATGTTCAATCCTATTTACTTTAGAAAAGAAATGTTTAAAAAGAAACGAGCATGATGCATGATGTGCAAGTGCAAGAAAAGAGAGTTGAAAAATAGATTTGGAAATAGATTTAAAAAGAAATTGATTTGTTTTTAGAAAGAGAATTGAAAAGATAGAATTGAAATTGAAAATTTTGAAAATTGGAAATAGAGATTTGGAAATAGAAACTTGGAATTAGAAAATTAGATTATGGAATTTGAGATTTGAAAAAGGTTGTGACCGCACCCATGAGGGTTGCCTGCGTATTCTTTTTGAGGAATCAGGTTAGTCGTAGTTCAGACAAGAGTCTGATAGAGGATAGAAGATTTGATTTGAAAAAGGAGTGGAATTGGAACTTGGATTTGACTTGAATTTAGAATAGAAAATTGAAATTTGAAATGGAAGAATAGAGACCCTAGACCTAGGAAGATAGGACTTAGAAAGGACTCGAGATTAAGAAAGACTTGACTCGAATGTTGGACTTCAAAGATCGAAGAAAGATTGGATTTAGGAAGGGTTCGAATTAGGAAAGTTCCGTTTTAGGAAAGTTTCAAAATAGGAAAGTGTCATTTTTTAAAAGTTTCGTTTTAGGAAAGTGTTATTTTAGGAAAGTTTCATTTTTAGGAAACTTTTTGAATTAGGAAAGTTTTGAATTTAGAATGTTTTGAAATTGTGAAGTTCTGAAAGTAAGAAAGTTTTGAGTTTAGGAAGCTTTAGATTTGGAAAGATTTGAAGTTTAAGGAAGTTTAGAATTATAGAAAGATTCAAAGTTTGAGTTTTAGAAATTCTTGAAATTAAGAAAGGTTTTGAGTTTAAGAAGGGTTTGAAAACTTAGATTTGGAAAGTTAAGATTTGTAAAGGGATGGAATTAAGAAAGATTTGAAAGCTTAAAGTTTAAGGAAACATTCAAAAGGTTAAGTTTAGGAAACTTAAGGTTTAGAAAAGTACTAGATTAGGAAGGAGTTGAATTAGGAAAGATTTAGATTAGGAAGGATTGAGATTCCTATTTCCTAAAACAAGGGATTGGATTTTGTTTCTAAAAAGAGATGTTTTGATTTTGTTTCCAAAAACGAAGGATTGGATCTAGTTTCCTAAAGGGAAGATTGGATTTGGCTTCCTAAAGGGGAGATTGGATTTAGCGTGAATTTGGAAAGATGGAGTTTTAGAAACCCTAGATTCGAAAAGCTATAGTTTTGATGTAGAAAATGGGTTTTGCAAATATATATAGTTTTGATATAGAAAATAAGAGGTTTTGGAAACCTAGGTTTGGAGGCTAAAGTAAGGGATTGGAAATCATGTTTTTGGGAAGGAAAATTAGGGTTTCCTAAACGTTGGCTATAAGGTTTAACTTGGACTCTAAGGAAAGAGTTTTTGGAAAGTGAGTTTTTAGAAAGGGACATTTTTTGAAGGAAATCCTAGAGAGGAGTTTCTAGAAAGTGACTTTTGAAAAGAAAGAGTTTTTGGAAATTAATCCTAGAGAGGAGATTGTTGGAAAAAGCTTTTAAGGAAGAGAGTTTTCTAAGAAGGAAAACTAGGGAGTGTTTTTACGAAAAGAATTTTGAAGAGAGCTTTTTTGGAAAGGAGTTCGAAAAGGAGTTGTTGAAAATAGTTTTTGGAGGGAGCTTTTGAAAACAATTTTGGAAAGAAGATTAGAGAGAGTTTATGGAAAGCATGTTGGAAAAGAGATTTTTAGAAGGAGATTTTTTAGAAGAGTTTTTAGAAAGTAGATAAAATATCTCACTTTCCTAAAGCGATTCTAACCATAAGAAAATTATAACCACTTTAAGATAGCGGTTTGAAAACAACAAAGGTTTTGAAAATATGGACCATATTAGCCACTTTAAATGTAACACTTTCCTAAAGTAACCCTAGCCATGGAAAGGCTAGAATCACCCTAGGATTGTGATTTTGAAAACAAGTTTTAAAAAAGAAGATTATGATGCAAGTTTGAAAACGATGTTAATGCAAGCTTTTGAAAACGAGTTTGAAAATTGGGGTCGCGAACATACAAGGTTAAAGGCTTCATCACATAATCAAAAGGGCCGAACCCACGTGGTCTCCGGTTAGACTAAAAGAAAGCCCCCGACACGGTGACTCTCCAATAACCTAATCCTACATATGGACCGGGAATTCTCTTATTTCAAGCATGCAAGAAGGGGGGAAGAAGATGGGTGATTAAAATAAAAGAAAACCCAAGTGGGTTAGGAGACAGAAGAGAGGGGAAAGATGCGTAAACGTAAATAAAAAGCCTACCTTGTGTCTTCTTTATTTTGCTAAGCTTTGCGCGTTTTGCTTTGCTTGTCTTGCTTCGGTGTTTACTTCAGTCTTTAAGAGTTTGTCTTCAATCTTCAAAACTTCAGATTGCAGCACTTCAAGTTTTCAAAGGAAGCTTTGGAAGCTAATGTATAAGTGTATAGAAGTGTATGTGAGTGTATAGGAGGCTAGGGTTTGTGTATGGAGCCTAGGGTTTAGAAAACCTAAGGAGATTAGGTTTTAAAGAGGCTACGAGCTCTGTATATCGAAAAGTATGATTTTTAGACTAAGTTTGCGGACCTCTTTCACGCTAGAGGAGGCTCTGTATTTATAGATAAAGGAATGACCTAGTGCCTGTTGTAGTGGCGCCAGGCCAAATTTCCTAGTGGCGCCAGCAAGTTAGGAAAGTTTGTTAAGACGGCAAGCAACGTATCTTGAGACGATTTAGGCGCCTGTCCTAGTGACTACCATGCAATTTTTAGCATGGCTTCACTAGAAGTAACTCTGCAAAGCCTGGGAAGGACTTAAGGGACCGGGAATGGCTCGAAAGGCCAAAAAAGGACAAGAACACTTAAAACAGTGTCCCGAAGGGAAGACGCACTAAGTCATCACTCTACCCCGCCCTTGCGGTACCTACATGTCTATTTACCCTAGATTCACTTATGAGAGTATTCAACTAACAAATGTTCAATCCTATTTACTTTAGAAAAGAAATGTTTAAAAAGAAACGAGCATGATGCATGATGTGCAAGTTCAAGAAAAGAGAGTTGGAAAATAGATTTGGAAATAGATTTGAAAAGAAATTGATTTGTTTTTAGAAAGATATTTGAAAAGATAGAATTGAAATTGGAAAGTTTTGGAAATTAGAAATAGAGATTTGGAAATAGAAACTTGGAATTAGAAAATTAGATTATGGAATTGGAGATTTGAAAAAGGTTGTGACCGCACCCATAAGGGTTGCCTACGTATCCTTTTTGAGGAATTAGGTCAGTCATAGTTCGGACAAGAGTCCGATAGAAGATAGAAGATTTTATTTGAAAAAGAAGTTGAATTGGAACTTGGATTTGATTTGAATTTAGAATAGAAGATTGGAATTTGAAATGAAAGAATAGAGACCCTAGACCTAGGAAGATAGGACTTAGAAAGAACTCGATTCCCAAAGGCTACCACCTTGATACCCAGAGCCGATGTGGTCGGAAAAGGCGACCGGCCCACCAAGGGCAAAACGGTTATTTTGCACCGAGCTTACCGGAACTGACTCGAAATGATCCAGAAAGATAAAGGAAAGTCGGGAATACTATAAGAAGCATTCTTAGGAGATTATCGGTTTGATACCCAGAGCCAATGTAGTCAGAAAAAGGCGACTGACCCATCAGGGGCAAAACGGTCATTTTGCACTGGGTTTGCCGGAACTGACTCAAAATGATCTGGAAAGATAATAGAAGATTAAGAATACTATAAGAATCATTCTTGGGAGGTTACTGGTTTGATTCCCAGAGCCGGTATAGTCCCTGCGGCGTTCGGATGCCTAGGAGCAAAATGGTCATCTTAACCAAAAAGTCTCGGAATTGGCCTGAAACTGACTAGAAGGCACCTAATCATGTCGGATCGTCTCTAAGATGATCTTGGAAGGGGTGGACTTACCATTCTGAGGACTTAGGTGTGTTCTCGAGAAACGTGCCGAAAAATGGCCCTAGGGACAGTTTGGTCATTTTTCACCGAAGTGGACAAGCAGGCACTGGCATTGACCTGGGTTTTGAGTATTTCTGCCACTCTGACGGTGGTCTCTTGATACAAGGGTTTGTTGGCAATTCCCTATATCGACCTGCTTCCGAGTATTTCCACTACTCTGACGGTTGCGATATTTACGAGTACTTCCGCTACTCTGACGGTTTGCGATCATTCTCGAGACTGTCTGATCTTAGGAAGCTGCTAAAGGAACTTAGCACCTAAGAAGTCAACTTTCTCGAAAGGCGTGTCGAAACCTAACATTTCTGCATTGGCGGGGTAGTAGGCGCCAAAGGTGGACGGTTCTTCCATCTAGGGGACTTAGGGTCTCATCCCAGTCGACAAGTTTAAAGGGGACTTACCATCTTTGGAAAGACATATGTCACGCCCAAATTTTTCGCACTCGAGGAATACTCACACAAGCGGGAAAAATGTTGTACTCTCTCGTTAGAACTCACCCTCCTACAAGAATGAGTGCGACTAAGTTTGAATTGAAAATCTGATTTGAATAAAGGGCTTTTGGAAAAAGTTTGGAGTCGCCACCTAACTTGATTAAGGTGAGTTAGGTCACCTAAAAATTAAGAATAATCCGAAGACTACACTTAGGGTTTTTGGAAAACGATTTTGAAAAGACCACCTCAAGAGTGGGTTTTTAAGAAAACAAGTTGTTTGGCAACCTTTAGAAAACATTTAGCCCTTTTTGAAAAATAACTCCATTTTTGTCTATGAAAACAGTGATCTAGATTTGGAGGTTGGTTACGTGTAAGGAAGACCCACTAAGCCATCACCCTACCCCGCCCTTTCAGTACCAACATGTCAATCTACCCTAGATTCACCTATGAGAGTCTTCAACTAACATATGTTCAATCCTATTCGCTTTGAAAAATATGTTTAAAAAGAAACTAACATGATGCATGATATGCACGTGTAAGAAAAGAGAATTGAAAAATAGATTTGGAAATAGATTTAGAAAAAGATTTGAAAAGGAATTGATTTGGTTTAAAAAGAGATTTAGAAAGATAGATTTGAAATTGGAATTGAAAAGAGATTTGAAGAGAGTTATGGAATTGGAAACTTGAAAAATGTTGTGGAATTGGAGATTGGAAAGAAATTGTGACTGCACCCATGAGGGTGGAATTGAAAGTTTGAAAAGTGTTATGACCGCACCTATGAAGGTTGCCTACGTATCCCTTTAGGGGAATCAGATCAGTCGTAGTTCAGACAAGAGTTCGATTGAAAAGAGATTGATTTGAAGAAGGAGATTGAATTGAAAATTGAATTGGAAGATTGAGAGATTGAACTTTGAATTGAGGATTGAAAATTGGAATTTGGAATTTTGGAATTGAAAAGATTGAATTTTGATTTGCAAAAGTAGAACTTGGAAAGATTTAGACTTGTTTTGGAAAGATGGAGGTTTAGGAAACCTAGACTTAAGAAAGAGACTTAGGAAAGATTTGACTTGACTTGGAAGGTTCAAGAGATTAGGAAAGATTAGATTTAGGAAATGTTTGAATTAGGAAAGGTCCAATTTAGGAAAGTTTCGAATTAGGAAAGTTTCATTTTTGGAAAGTTTTGAATTTGGAAAGTTTTGAGATAGGGAAGTTTTGAAAATTGGAAGGTTTAGAAAACAAGGAAGTTTTGAAAATAAGAAAGTCTTGAGATTTGGAAAGATTTGAAGTTTAGGAAAACTTAGAAGTTAGAAAATTTGGAAGTTTAGAAAGATTTAACTTAAGAAAATTTTGAATTTAGAAAACTTTAAATTTGGAAGGATTTGAAATTTGGAAAGTTTAAGATTTAGAAAGTTTTAAAATTTTAGAAAATCTTGAGATTAGGAAAGGCTTGAGTTTAGGAAAGGCTTGAAAACTTAGGTTTGAAAAGTTAAGATTTGAAGAGATGATAGAATTAGGAAAGGGTTAAATTAGGAAAGATTTAAAAGTTGAGTTTTAAAATTTAGGAAAGATTTTAATGTTCAAGTTTTGGAAACTTAAGATTTAGGAAAGTGGAAGTTTAGGAAGAATTTGAATTAGGAAAGATTTGGATTATGAAGGGATTGGATTTGGTTTCTAAAAGAAAAGGTTGGATTCTATTTCCAAAAACGGAGGATTGGATCTAGTTTCCTAAACGGGAAGATTTGATTTGGTTTCCTAAAGAGAAAATAGGATTTGGCAAGGATTTGGAAAGGGAGATTCTAGAAACCCTAGATTTGAAAAATTATAGTTTCGACGTAAAAAACAAGTGTTGGAAACGTGTATAGTTTGGATGTGAAAACAAGAGGTTTTGGAAACCTAGATGTGGGGCAAAGTTTGAAAACCATGTTTTTGGAAAGAAAATTAGGGTTTCCTAATTGTGAGTTCTAGGGCTTGATTTGGGCTCTAAAGAGAGAGGATTTTTGAGAAGTGCTTTTTTGGAAACGAAGGTTTTCTAGAAGGGAATCCTAGGGAGGAGTTTCTAGAGGGAAGAGTTTTTAGAAAGTAAATTTGAAGAGAGAGTTTTTAGAAAGAGATTTTTAAAGAGAAGGAGTTTTTGGAAAGTGTTTTTTTGGAAACAAGATTTTAAAAGGAAAATCCTAGAGGGGAGTTTCTAAATGAAGGATTTTGGAAAGAGAGTTTCTGGAAAGATTTTTGAGGAGAATTTTTCTAGGAAAGAGACCTAGTGAATGTTTTTGGAAGGTGGACTTTGAAGAGTGCGTTTTGGAAAGGAGTTGGAAAAAAAAAAAAAGGAGGTTTTGAAAAATAGATTTTTGGAGGAAGCTTTTGAAAACAATTTTGGAAAGAAGAGTTTTTGGGAAGTATGTTGAAAAAGAGACTTTGGGAAGAGAGATTTTTGAAAAGAGAGTTTTTTGGAAAGTATGAAAACGTCTCACTTTCCTAAAGCGATTCTAGTCATAAGAGGGCTAGAACCACTTTAAGAAAGTGGTTTTGAAAACAACAAGGGTTGAAAATATGGACCATATTGGTCACTTTAAATGTAACACTTTCCTAAAGTAACCCTAGCCATGGAAAGGCTAGAATCACCCTAGGATTGTGGTTTTGAAAACAAGTTTTTGAAAAAGAGATTTTGATGCAATTTTGAAAACAAGTTTGAAAACGATTTGAAAAACAACTTCGAAAACGGTTTTCGGAAGATGCAAGATCATGATATGCACAATGCAATTTTGGGGTCGTGAACATACAAGGCTAAGGCTTCACCACATAATCAAGGGGGCTGGACCCACGTGGTCTCTGGTTAGACTACAAGAAAGCCTCCGACACGGTGACTCTCCAATAGCCCAATCCTACACATGGACTGGGAATCCCCTTGTTTCAAACATGCAAAGAAAGGGGGGGAAAGAGATGGGGGATTAAAATAGAGAAAACCCAAGTGGGTTGGAGAGAGAAGAGAGAGGGGGAAGTGCGGAAATTTAAATGGAGAACCTACCTTGTATCTTGTTTATTTTGCGCGCCTTGCTTTCTTCGGTCTTCGTCTTGAGCTTCGTCTTCAATCTTTAAGAGTTGTCTTCAACCTTCAAACTTCAGATTGCAACTCTTCAAGTCTTCGAAAGAGGGTTGAAGGTTAGTGTATGAGTGTATGGGGGTGTGTATGAGTGTATAGGAGGCTAGGGTTTAGCATATGGTGGCTAGGGTTTGGAAAACCTAGGGAAGCTAGGGCTTAGGAGGTGCTCGAGCTCTGTATATCGAATTATATGATTTTTAGACTGAGTTCACGGATCCTTTTCACGTTGGAGGAGGCTCTGTATTTATAGAAGTTGGACAATATTGGCGCCTGTTGTAGTGGCGCCAGGCCAAAATTCCTTCTAGCGCCACTAGGAGTGGCGCCAGGCCAAATATTGGCTTGGCGCCACTACTAGTGGCGCCAGCCAATTAGGAAACTATTAAGTTCGGCAAGCAACGTATCTTTGGCTAGATTCGGGCGCCTGTCCTAGTGACTACCGTGCACTTTTTAACCTGACTTCACTAAGAGTGACTCCGAAAAGTCCGGGAATGATTTGAAGAAGCCGGGAATGACCCGGAAGGCCGAAAAAGAGCAGGAACACTTAAAATAGTGTCCTGGAGGTATTTGACTTGAAAAGTGAGTATAGATGTGTCGGAAGGGTTGACCGGGCCTTTAGGGGCAAAACGGTCAATCGGATTGGAAAGCTGTCGGACGGACTCGGACTGTCCCGGAAGAAGACTTGGGATTTGGAAACATTATTCAGAATGTTCCCAGAGGTTGCCGGTTTGATTCCCAGAGCCGGCGTGGTCGGAAAAGGAGACCGGCCCACCAAGGGCAAAACGGTCATTTTGTACCGGGTTTGCCGAAACTGACTCGGAATGATCCGAAAAGGTAAAGAAAGGTTTAGAACACTATAAAAAATATTCTCAAGAAGTTACCGGTTTGATACCCAGAGCCGGTGTGGTTCCCGGGACGTTCGAATGTCCAGGGACAAAACGGTCATTTAGCCTCAAGTGGGCCCTACGGGCCCAAGAAGCAACTGGTGGACTAAATTCAAGTTAAAAAGGCGGGCTTAGAGTCTAAATATGCATGTGATGTGTGAAAGTGAGCTTGGTCAGCTCGGAGATTGCCGAGCGGGCAAAAATAGGGTGCTTACAACATGCCTGATTTTGAATTGGAAAGGGGACTTACCGTCTTTGGAAAGACGCGCCTATTGGAATTAGAAAGGGGACTTACTGTCTTCGGAAAGACACACCTGATGAAATTTGGAAAGGACAATGCCCCTAAGGGCATTTTGGTCCTTTTGCCTCTATTTGGGCCTGGCGGGCCCGCAAAGCAGTGGATAGACGGGATTAGACTTAGAGAGTTGATTTCGGTTGAAATACATCCATATTGACTTGAGTATAAGTCTAGATGGACCGTGGACTGTCGAGCGGTAAAAAATGGGGTGTTACAGCTGCCCCTCTTTTTCTGTCTTTTGCTTGTCGAAGACAGAAAACAATAAAGTAAGAGTCCCATGTTGGCCGTGAGACGGTCAGAGGGACGGACTTTGGAAATTCTTCGACAACGGGTGTCGGAAATGGATATTGGGCCCAAAAGACCCTCAAAAATGAGTTTTGGCGGGAAAAAGGGGAAAACTGCCCAGAATTTGGAAACTAGTGCCACTAGGAGTGGCACCTTTGGAAACTCTAGCTTGGCACCTCTGCTAGTGGCGTTAGGCTTGGGCTTAGGCTTGACACACTAAAAATGCCATTCAAACCAACTCCGGTAGTCCCCATCAAAATGACCATTTTACCCTTGGGTGCCCAATCACCCTCGTCAACCACACTAGTTCTGGGTATCAAACCGGTAAGTCTCCAAGGCACTCACACGAGTATCTCCGATCTCCAAATCTCATTCCAGTCAATTCCGGGCCTATTCCACGATCTCCCAGTTCAAATGACCATTTTGCCCCTATTGGGCCAGTCATCATTTTCAACCATACCGGCTTTAAGTATCAAACTAGAAAATCCCCAGGGACATTCCCCCAAGTGTCCCTAACCTCCAGATCGCCTTCTAGTCAATTCTGGACCTGTTTTGATATTTTTATTTTTAAATGACCATTTTGCCTCTAGTGAACTGGTCATCTTTTTCAACCATTTTGACTTTGGGTATCAAACCGGCAACCCCTAGGGCACTCTCAGGTGCCTTTATCCCTTTTCCAGTTGGGCCCCACAGCTCGGCAACTTTCCAGATCAAACCAGAGCCACTCACAGTGGAGCTAGGCCAAAAATTTAGCTTGGAGCCACTAGGAGTGGATCCCAGATCTTTGCCTTGCGGCCCAAGCCGAATCAAATTTTCAAAATCATTTTCATACCAAAGTGGCAACACTCCTAGTGGCGCTTGGCCAAAAATTGGCCTAGCGCCACTGCGGCCTGGCCAAAAATTGGCCTAGCGCCACAACAGAACTCTACCAAACTCTTTGCAGCCATTGAAAATCTCCCAAAACCCTAGCTTCCAAGCCTCTAAGGGAGCCTTCATCAAACCCTAGCCTATACACCTCTAACCTTAGACTCTAAGCTGCATTAAAGGTCACTTATAGCCCCTTCAAAACTCTTAAAGGCCTCTCAAGTCCAGGGCAAAGCCTCCATTGAAGGTTGAAGACAAGTTAGGGTTTTTATTTTACTTGTATGTTCTCCCACTCCTTCTCTTCTCCCTTCTAGTTCACTTGGACTATTATCTCTTTTAATCCCTATCTTCTACCTCCTCTTCTTGTATGCTTGAAACAAGAAAACCATAGGTCCATGCTTAGGGAAAGCTTTGGAGAGATCATCATGTCGAGGGTCTTCCTTTAGCCTAACTAATCATAGGATGGTCTTAAGGCCCCTTGCAATGTGGTGAAACCTTCAACCTTGTATATTCACAACCCTTGTGTATTATACTTGCCATGTTCATGCATCATTCTTATTTTCAAACTCATAACCCTAAGATGATTCTAATCTCCTCATGTTTAGGGTTTCCCAAGGAAAATGACATATTCAAAGGGACCACCAAGGTCCATATTAGGATTTCAAGCCCTAATTTATTTTCAAAATCACAATCCTAAAGTGATTTTAGTCTTTTCATGATTAGGGTCGCTTTAGGAAAGTGACATATGCAAAGAGGCCTCCAAAGGCCACATTAGGGTTTTAAGCCCTAAAACATCTCTTTCAAACTTTAGTTTTCAAACCTCTTTAAATTTCATGTTCAAATGTTTTTTCAAAATTGGTCCAAGAGTTATTTTCTTGAAGCCCTATGAATCCATATCTCAGGAAGTCCCGTATTGTCTCCTAAACCTCATTTTGCATACTTGCATTCATTGCATCAAAATGGCTTTCAAAACTCTTGTCACATTGTGTTTTCAAAACAGCACAACTCTCTTGAATTGTTTTCAAAAAAAATACCACATAAAATCATACAATCTTTCACATGAAATCATAAGGATTTCAAATCAAATCTTTCCACTTTGGAGACAAAATCAAATCTTTTCTTTTTCAACTCAAAATCAAATCTTTCGACTTTAGAAACAAAATCAAATCCTTCTCGTTTTGGAAACCAAATTCAATTTTCTATTTTTGGAAACAAAATTCAATTTTCTATTTTGGAAATAAAATAAAATCTTTCCTTTTTGTTTAAAATCATATCTTTCCTTTTCTCACATAAAATCATAAATTCCTTTTCAAATGCACGCATTAAATCTTTCCAAAACCATTAAGGTCAAACCCTAACCCTAATCCAATTTCCAACCTTAGGTTACCTAAACCCTAGGTCAACCAAATCCTAGGTGGTCCAACTCTAGTTCAACTTAACCCTAGTTAGTCTAACACTAGGTCAACCTAACCTTAGGTTACCCTTGTCTCAATCCAAAATGGCTGAACACTCACCATTTTTCCAAAACTATTTCTAAAATGACTTCAAAAACTCACAACCCTAAGGTCATCCTAACCCTTTCTTGGCTAGGGTTTCCTAAGGAAAGTGATACATCAAATGAAACCTATAAGGAAACATTAGGATTTCAAACCTTAAATGTTTTACAAAACTGTTTTTCAAAAATTATTTTCAAATATCACATTCTTAAAACGACCCCAGGCCTTCTATGGTTAGGGTTGTCCAAGATCTAGTGAGATATTCAAACAAGGAAAGTTTATATCCCCTCTTTCCAAAAATGCTTTCTAGAAACTCATGGTCTTGAAGGAATTTAGTTCTTACATAACTAGCCTCTCAAAGGCAATGAAATATAAACATACCTTTCATAAGATATATAAAAAATTATTTTCAAAAATCTTTTCAAGACAAGTTCACAAGGGCTTTTCAAAATCCAATCTTGGCTTTCTTCCAAACTCTTTTTCAAATTGCATCATGCATCATTTTTTTCAAAAGTGATGACAAATATCCCTTTTCACAAAAAGTGGGCATAAGTGGACAATTACGAACTAGTTATTCAAGTGAGTGAATATAGGGTGAATAAACATGTAGATATTGCAAGGGCAGGATATGGTGATGATCTTCAGATATTTTTCTTACACGTAACCAACCCCCGAAGCATAGATCTTTATTTCAAAGACCAAAACCGAAGTCACGTTTTTAAAAGGGCTTTAAACATTTTCAAAGGTTGCCAAATAACCCCATTTTTCGAAACACCTCGTAATAGGACATTTTCAAACAATTTCCAAAAAACCTAAGTTTAATATTCGGATTACGCTTAGTGTTAAGTGACCCAACACACCTTTAACCATGTTAGGTGACGACTCCAAACCTTTTTTTAAAAAGCATTTAGTTAAATCAATTTCAAGTTCAAACGCTGACGCACTCGTCCTCTAAGGAATGTGAGTTCTAACAGAAAGAGTAATGGGTTTCTGTTCTGAGTCAAGACCTAGACTCGGGGCTAAAAATCACAGGGCAATAGAGGTGATATTTTAAGTGGAGATGGGGATAGAAATCCCAACCTCTACCCCACCCCAGTCCATTGCCCTCCCTATGAACTGTACATTGTCCACCAATGAATCCACACAGGATGGGTTTAACCTTGTTCAATCAAGGAAGAAAATATCTAATGTTAAATTCAAAAAATATATTGATCAACGATGAAGAACTTTCTCTTAGAGTGATCTAGATATTCAGTATGTATCTTTCTATGCATATCTCTATTTTTTCTATGTCTGTCTTTGGATATACGTACATTTACTTGCCAACCCTCATGAAGTAGTTCAAATCACTCTTTATTTGATAAGATCCATGCTTGGCTTTAAAGTCCAAAATATCCAACCATTTAACCAAATCAGGACTCTTTTTCAAACTGATCTTGATGCGAGGGCTAGATCCATCATAGGTTTGCTAGAGCTATAATCCCTCGAGCCATCATAGGTTCACTCTCTAGCCATCATCAAACCAACATAGATTTGCTATAGCCATAATCGCTCGTGCCACCTTTTATTTGCTCGAGCTATATTGGCTAGAGCATCATCTAGCCATGTATCAATCTAAGCTCTCTGAATCTCTACAAGTGATCCTTCTTTGTTGTTCACTTGAGCCAACTTGCTCTGTCATGTGCAATATTCAATTCTTGATCTCTAAACCTTAACATTACATTAACCAAACAAAAACATAACAATTACAAATTGCCACTTCTATATGAAAATTTTGAACAAAAATACTATTTGTATAGCATTACTTTCACTCTATACTACCGAGGAAGTATAATAGGATAATAGGATTTCAAATCTATTAAAATCCAAGTTTTTAAGAAATTTCTAGAAAATAAGAATCTTGGATTTCCTTTACTCCACAACTAAAAAAGATACATGAGATATAATTCGTCGAGCAAACAAGCAAACCTATATAAAGGAGCCTGATCCAATTCCCAAATTAAAAATTTTTGGTTGGGCAAAAAATTAAGAGCTTAACCCCAGGGTTATCGTAGTTGGTCAAGTAGGTGTGCTCCCCATGTTGGCCAACTCAGGTTCATCTCCTGGTGCCAGATCATGAGGGATTTATCCCTTCTAAATACACTAATCCTAGTGTGGATAGCTTGCCTTTGACTGGACTATGGAGAGAATTAGTCGAGGTCTATGAAACTTGGCCTAGACACCCCTTCCCCAAACCCAAAAAAAAAAAAAAAAAGAAACGAAAATTAGGAACTTCATACTCAAAGATTGTTGTAGAGACCTATCATCCCAAGACTTGATTCTTTCTTTTTCCTTCTTCTTTTAAAGGAAATAAGGGGTATGCTATAAGGATATAGGCCACTCCAACTTTTATATACTGCTAATATACCCTTAAGAAGGTGAGTTCCATCCTAAGTTTCTACTGCAACTACTAACTAGCTATAAACTAGACTAGAGAAAGGAAGTCTTGCCCATATGCGATAGAGATTGAGTTACGTAAGAATCTGCACAATGGCATCTCGTCTGAAGAGGAAGATCAGGTGGTCAAAAGCTGAAAGAAAGTTAAAAGTAGTGAAACAGAGCCCAGTTCTGATATGAATGTTGAGCCTACGCTACCGACGACTATAGATTGTGAAGCTACAAATGATACCATTAGTGTTGATGTGGTAGAAAACGGCAAGGCCAAATCGTTCGTGGAGGTTCCAGTAGCCTCAAATAAGAGTGATTGGTTATTCAATGATAGTGATGGAGTCTTCTCATCAGATGAAAAGGATCAGGAAATCAATTAGTCAAATCATAATGAAGGAAATTCCACCATTCCCACAAATGAAAAAGGAATCCCGAAAGTGATCCTCCCAAAGAAGCTGCTACATAAAATCAGAAGGCCTTGGGAAAATGAATTAATAATTAAACTTCTAGGCAAAACAATTGGGTATAGAATTATATGTACCAAAGTAAAGAACTTATGGGGACCCTGGAGTGATTTTAATACAATTGATCTTGGGGAAAACTCCTTTTGATTTCGCTTCCAAAACCCTGAGTAATGTGATAAAGTGTATACTAGTGGCCCTTAGGTAATCATGGATCACTATCTTACAGTGAGAAAATGGGAGCCAAACTTTAAAGCTGAGGAAGCCATGGAAACCTCAACTACAATCTGGGTAAGGTTTCCAGGGCTACCGATTGGGTACTATCAGGAGAAAGTTCTTTATGCAATAGTGAAATTGATTGGGAAACTATTAAAAATTGACATGAATACTGCTCTAGCTACCAGAGGCACCAAAGTTTGTGTAGAAATTGATTTGTTCAAACCTCTCTGTCCCATTTTCATGGGTTTAGGGTTTAGGACCTATGTCCGTTCAAGAAACACACATCGGCACTGGATAAGTCGTTGAATAGAGTCGTTTTCGGGGAAAGCTCATCAAACCACATGGAAGCCCCACCAATGGCAACTTCACCCAAAATGATAATGCTGACTTGACAAAAGGTAACAACTATAGGCTTCGGATGATGGTTACCTAAAGGCAAAAAAAGCTAGGCCCACGCAGAAGGCCCACAGAAACCAAAAGTATTCCTTCAAAGACCAACAAATTCTCAAGCCTCTCAGCTGAGAATAAAGACCAAGCCCAAAGGAGAGGGCATAAAGGGCTGAGGTCTGATCGCCTAAGAATAAACTAGACAACCATAAAGGATGAGAATCTAACTCAGGTTAAGCCTCGAGAAAAGCAAGTTAGGTACAATCCAGAATTGATCGTTGTAAGGAATAATGCTTCTTCAAGTATTGGCAATAAAAAGCATTGTGAAATGCAAGTTGATTCTAATCTAATAGCTGAGATTCAACATGAGAAAAAAGAAACCTACACAGAGAAGATTAACTTGACCATTTAATGTGAGAAAACTCCTATGGCTACTGACCCCCTCCCCTCTCAAACCCCAATTTGTACCCCTTCGTTGCTAAATATCCCTCTAACCTTAAATTCATAACCACAAATACTTCCCTCCAACAAAAATCTTCCTCAACCCAGTGTAGAATAATCGATTGCCTACAACTTGAACCCCTCTTTCGTTACACCACATGAACCTCCTGATCCTCATAATAGAAGAGTTAGATGTCCAAATCATAGTTGCACAGAAACCCATTCCAGGACGGGGACGAAACCTGTTTCAAAAATTTGGGAAAACATTTTGGAAACTCCTGAGAAATGTTTCGGAAACGCGGGGGGAAACATTTCGGAAACTCTTGGGAAACGTTTGGGAAACTTGTAGAAAACTCTTTGGATACTTAACGGAAACTCTTGGGAAACGTTTGAGAAACTCTTGGGAAACGCTTCAGAAACTTAAAATGTTAATTTTTATAAATTTGTTCCCTCAAGTTCTAACTAAGTATCTATGAAATTATTTGCAAAGGTTTCTACTAAGTTTCCCAAATGTCTCTACTAAGTTTTCCCAAGGTTTCTATTAAGTTTCCCAAAGGTCTCCACTAAGTTTCTTAAAAGTCTCCTTTGAGTTTCGGAAAAGTTTCCTATTAAGTTTCCCAATCGTTTCCTGCTTTCTGTTTCCCCTTATATTTTTTGGCCGCACTTCCAGCTTCCGTTTCCTCTAACGTCTCTCGTTTCCGCTTCCCATTTCGGCAACTATGGTCCAAACACACAAAATCAACCATAATGGCCTAATGATTTTGATAGAATCTAAGAACGAAGCACTTTACCACATAAAAGTAGCTTGGTGGCCTCCAAAGATTGTCATTAGAGAACCACCAAAGAGTATGCAACATTCTTTGCATTCTTGAATCTCAAATTGTTACTGATGAAGATCTTAATCTAAAACTGCACTGCCAGGGCACCGGCAACCATATATTTAGAATAAATTTATGAGAGTTGATCAGAGACCACATATCAAACATCCTTATCCTATTATAATAAGGTACTTTTAGCTTGATAGGACACTTCTTCAATAACTTAGGGTTTTTTGCTTCTTCTGTAGCAGATCTGATTAGAAGAGGAGGTGGAATTTGGTTGCTATGGGACCCTTCTTAAATGGGTGTTCAAGTTACGGAAGCAAAGGCCCAAATCATTCATGACACAATCCACCGTGAGGACTACCCAGAATGGCTCCTCTCTGCATCTATGCTAGCTCCAACACAAGAATTCGAGATGGATTATGGGAAGACCTTTAGGAAGTTTCAAGGACTAATCAAGACCCTTGGATATTAGTAGGCGATTTTAACAATTTTGCATCATCATATGAACATATAAGCTTCTCCAGAAACCATAATCAAAATAGTAGCAAGACCTTCACGGACAGAATCAATAGATGCAATCTCATGGACATAGGGTGCTCTAGGCCGAAGTTGACATGGAACAATAACAGACATGGCCTAGCTAAGACTATGGAAAGACTCAATAGAGACATTTTCAATGATGAATAGAGGTTGTTATTCCCGGAAGGTGTTATGCGCAGCTTGCCCCGAACCTACTCTGACCACTCCCCGCTAGTGCTGCACACTGAAGGTATGTCTACCCCTCCTCTGATTAGTAGACCCTTCAGATTTGGAGCCATATGGATGACACATCCTGATTTCAAAGAGGTGGTTGAGAAAAGCTAGAGCAAAGAGCCCTACTTCTTCAACAAGCCTTAAATTCTCTTGCTACAAACTTAAAAATCTAGAACAAAAACACTTTCGGCAATGTTTTATAAATAAGAGATGGACCTTATCTAGAATAGAGGGAATCCAAATATCCCAGTCCATTACATTTTCTCATAATCTACAAAGACTTTAAAGAGATTTGGTTATATAATATAATCTTATCCTCTATCAGGGAAGAGATTCTTTGGTTCCAAAAATCTTGAGCCAACTAGATTCCTCAAGGGGATAGAAACACTATTTTTTCATATTTGTGTTCTCAACAGGAGAAGGAAAAACAGAATTAAGAACCTAAAAGATGATAATGGTGTTTGGATTTCTAATTCTGATGGCTTGAAAAATCATGTTTTTAACTATTTTTACGACTTTTTTTAACCTGAGGAGCCTAGTAGGAGGGATCTTTGGATAAACCCTAATTATAACGGTTTTAGTATTGAGGACAACCTTGAACTGACTAGACCTATTATGGATCTTGATATCTGGAATAGTGTCAAAAGCATAGAGGCTTTTAAAGCTCTTAGTAAGGACAGGTTCCAAGCCATATTTTATCCCTAACACTATTTGTGACTTTATCAAGAATTGTATTCATAATTGTAAGGTGCCTGAGGAAGTCAATAGAACTCTATTTGCCCTTATCCCTAAATTTAAGAACCTTTAGATTGTTAAACAATTTAACCCCATATGCCTTTGTAATTTCTCTTATAAAATTCTCACAAAAATCCTAGTTTCTAGACTCAAACCCTATTTGGATAAGATCATTCATTAGCATTAACCAGAACAGCTTCATTCCTGGTAGGTCTACCAATGATAACATAACTATCACTCATGACGTTTTTGCATACCTTGAGACATTAAAAAGGTAAGAGTGGTAGCATAACTTTAAAAATTGACTTGGAAAAGGCCTATGATAGATTTTATGGGATTTTCTCAAGAGCACCTTAGAATTCTTTAATTTGAACACTAGCTGGGTTAGTATGATCATGAATTGTGTGCCAACCACTAAAGTGTCCATTCTTCAAAATGGTGAAGCCGGTAATGAATTTACACCTGGTAGGGGTCTTAGACAAGGAGACCCTCCCTCTCCTTACCTTTTTGTTCTTTGTATGGAGAGACTCTCCATTACTATTAATGAAGAAGTGAATTCTGGTATCTAGAGAGGCGTTAAAGCCTCTAGAAACATTCCTATCATATCTCATCTCTTCTTTGCTAATGACTTACTACTATTTACTAAGGCTGATGATGTGAATTGTGATATTATGATGGAAACTCTCAATGACTTCTGTGATGTATCTAGACAACAAATGAATATGTCCAAATCTAAACTCTACATCTCTCCTAATCAAACCAAGGAGTAAGGCCATGGCTCTAAGCTTAAAATGTGGCATCTCTATAGCCAAGTGTTGGCCCAAAAGACAACCCAAGAAAGGAGGTGAATTGGATTTTTTGAAGATTAATAACAATTAAGATTACAAAGCAATAGAAAGAACACAAAGATTTACCGAGGTTCAACCACAAACCGTGATCTACGTCCTCACCTCAAAACCCCCTTGAAGTTTTCCTCCACTATGTAATCTCCTATTACAAATGGGTTGCTGATTGACCAAGTGTTCAGCTCACTATATACAAGAACTTCTAACCAAGCTCTTCAGCCACCAAGTGGTTTTGTCTAAGCTCCACTCAAACTTACAAGAGTTTTACTTTCTCAAGAGAACTCTCAAACTCTCACTTACAAGTGTATAAACATATACAAGTAACTCATAAACTCTCTAGCAAGAGTAGATTATACAATCAAAGCTCACAAAGTAAAGACAAGAAGAATGTTCAGGAATTTCAGTTGATCAGTCAGTGGATTGTTATTTCTTGTCTCTCTACTTCTTATAAATGCAGCTGAAAGCTTGTATATAAACTCCTGTATTGATTTCATCCGTTGGAGGTTGTTGGGCTTCATTTAATGCACGTCCAATCCGTTATAACGTTAAAAAAACTAACCGTTATATCCCAGGATTCGACTCCAAGCTTGTAGAGTCGACACTTCTGGTTCTGCATTTACCAGATGTTGTCCACTGTCTCCATGAGTCCACTCTTCATATCAATGAGTCGGCTCCTTGTTCATTCTGTCTTCTCGTCATTTTGCCTCTGTCGTTATGAGGCGACTCTTTAGTTTCATGAGTCTGCTCTTTATACAAAAAACTTACTTCAGGTTTCATAGGTCAATTCTTTATATCAAAGAGTCGGCTCTTTGCTCATTTAATCTTTAATTTTTCTGTGTCTGTCTTCATGAGGCAACTCCTCATTTCCATGAGTCGGCTCTTTACACATTTTGTCTTCAAGCTTTCTGTGTCTGTTTCCATGAGGCGACTCTTCAATTTCTTGAGTCGGCTCATTACCCAAAAGTCTACTTTCTGACTTACAATGATTCAGTTCATCTCAGCAATAGTATAAGACCTTCAAAGGATCTTCTCTTTGGGGTATGATGATCAATCAAAACTCTTTAACTCATCAAAGATTACTTCTATTCAATTTGGATTGAATCAATCATTATTCAACTCTACTTGATTTCCAAACTGTCAGAGCTTCATTCAATCAACTTTGATCTCTTCTTCTTTGTTTGCAAAGCTTCTTCTTTCATTGTAGAATAATCTCTTTCAATGCCAAGCTTTCTCTATTATGCAAAACTTGACAATGCTTCATTATTCTTCTCTTTGCTAGTAATTCGTCTTCCTTCTTTAAAATGACTTCAATAAGACTTTTGCAAACTTGATGAAATCTCTTCATACACATTGTCTTCATTGATTCTTTATATCTCAAAAGAATTCTTTACTTGGATTTCATATAGAGATTAGGCAATCAATGTGAATCTCCTTCTTAAGCCACTTTAATGACATAATCTGGAATTAGTCTTTGCATATTTGATGAAGTCTTCTTTTAAGCTTTTTCGGTCTCTTAACAATCAAATCATCTTTAACAAACTTTAGCATACTCTGATGAAGTCTTCAACCTTTCCTAGTGCAAGACAACTTCATTAAATCTATGCATAGTTGATGAAAGCTTTATTTGGACGCCTTCAATCTCTTCGAATGCAAATAATTTGTTTGAAGTAGAAATAGGCGTCAATGCTCTGTTTGATTCATTGCATAGCTCTTGAAATTCATTGCTTGATCTTGAGCTTGTTGTACATTTACTTTGACAAGTATTAGACTTAAGATTGAACTCTAAGTCTAAATTATAAACTTTATTAATTTGCACACTAAGTAAATGCATTAGTAAAATAACACAAGGTGTAGTTGTCATCAAACTCAACATAAGGATTAACCTTGAGTCAACACCAAGGACTTTGGGAGGTATCTTGGTACCCATCTCCTTCACACTAGAGTTAGTAAAAGACACTATAATTTCATCATTGAAAATCTTTAAAAAAGACTCTAGATAGAAAGCCAACAACTTGTCCACTGCTGGTGCAGACATCTCAGCTTCCCAGAAGTGTTTGTGATGATATTGATAAACTAAACAGGAAACTCCTTTGGGGAGATACTGAGGGCAGGAAAAAGTGCAGTTAGTCAATTGGGACCAAGTTTGCAAGAGTAAACATAATGGTGGTCTTGGGCTCAAGAAAGCCAGAGACCAAAATCTTGCTTTTCTATCCAAACTTGGCTAGAAAATTATTACCGGCAAAGAGACTTTGTGGACTCAAATATTCAAAGCGAAATAACTCCAAACTACTGATTTCTTTGAGTGGAATCCCAAGAAAAGAGCCTCGTATGTCTGAAGAAGCATTGCCTCCTCTAGAGATCTGTTGAAAAAAGGAACCAAATGGAATGTTGGCAATGGTGAGAAAATTAATATTTGGAACGATTGGTGGTGTGGTGAAGCCCCTTTAAACACCCCCACCCAATGCCCCCCTCACTTATTGCAGGCCAAGGTTAGTGATATTATTGCTGAGTTGGGATGTTGGGATCTCTCTGAGATTCAGAATCTTTTAACTCAAAAAAATAAGGATGATATCCTTAACATTAAACTTTCCACTTTTGTGACATTTTTTGATGAACCACAATGGAGTGTTAATTCTAATGGCTTATTCACAACTGCCTCAGCTTCCAAACTTATAAGGGAGGATGACTGCAACAATACCAACTGGAGATGGCTCTGGAAGCTTAAACTTACTCAAAAGTTAAAGTTCTTCATCTGGACCATCTTGCAAGAGAAAATTCTCACAAATCAACTGAGAGTCGTCCTTGGTCTGGACATTAGTGACATATGTCCCAGATGTGGATCTCACATTGAAGACATAAATCACCTTTTCAGAAAATGTTATGGTGCAAAACAGGTTTGGGTAAACATTAAAGGAAACCAATGGTGGAACAATGAAGAAGGAAGGCCTTTCTTAGTGTGGTTGGAAAGCAATTGTAGGAATAAAAGTAGTTTTGTTAATAACAAACCATGGTATATCTTATTTATTTATGGACTAGTTGGAAGGATAGAAATTTGAAATTTTTTGAAAATCAGGTCCCTGATATCCAAACTACTCTGAGGAAGTAACACTGATGAAATATCATAGGCCTTTCAGATCTTTGACACCATTGGGCATAACAATCCCAATCTAACTAAATTGTGCCTCCCTGTGACATGAAAATTGAAGCTGAATGTGGATTCTAGCGAATATGGGTAATTGCTAAAGATGATGTTTGAAAATCTCTTGATGAATCTATCCAATATTATCCGAACGAATCCTGAACATATCCGGCATATTTCAATGATTCTCCATTTTTTCACAGATCTCCCGAACGTTATGAATAATTCTTGCATTTTTTCCAATTCCAAATTATTCAAGAAAATTGAGTTATATTTACAAATAATTTTTGTGCATGTTCTTTTTTCAATTAAAAATAACTTAAATTTATTTAGGACAATTGCTGAAAATATCCCGAATCACGCAATCTCGAATTATTTCTACAATGAGTATTCTTGAATCCTTAATCTATCTCTCACTATCATCCGATGCTTGCTATGCAATCCAATATTCAAGTTTTTTTTTCTGCTTTAATTTTATGCATGTGCATACCCACATTTTACTGGGTAATAAACATTGATAATACTTATATAATAAAAGAAAATTAGCTTTTCAAGCTTTCACCTGTGTTTGCTCCTCCGATGCCAAACAATGGGAATATATCCAGCTCACTTCGTTTATTTAACCAAAGCCATACAACTGAAATCTTGCTTCTAGAAAATAAAAACTTGATTCAACTAGAAGCTTGGTTCATAAAAGAAAAGAAAACAGCAAGCAATAAAGCTACAAAATCCAAAAACTGGGAAAGCCTAGGCTATTTGTCAAACCTAGAAATCCCATAGCTTATTATTTTTTTTTTTTTCTTCATCATTTCTTTATTGCAGAAAGCACAACTGATGATCAAGAGTAAGAACTCCCAAAGTTACCACAACTGAAGTTATTAATTCTTGTGAAGTCCTTGAGAAGCTGCAGCAGAGGCACAGTCCATAGCTTGAAATCCAACTCTCTCCTTCTCCAAGTCATAGACAACCTCCACATTCTGCTGTTGGAAGCTCCCAAACACCCCAGCTGGTCCATCCTCACCGTCATCCATGCTTTGGAACAAGAAGCACTTCACCACAGTGGAGTCACTTGGTGCACCCATGGCATAGAAATGATTCCCTTGGGGCAAAAGAAGGCTCACATTGTTCAAGAAATGGAAAGTGATTGAAGGGAGAAAATCATCTGTGGAAGTGGTGTTTAGGCAAGGAATTTTATAACAAAGGTCGAATCCACTTCGGGTCTCTACATCCTTGGCTCGAGGGTAGGTTATCGCTGATTGGAGCGCCGAGAGAAGTTCAGAGTAGAGGGGTCCGGGAAGGTGAGTGTAAGTGGTTCCTGAGTCAATCAACATGCCTCCATTACCAAGCGAATCGAACTCCCTCAAGCTTAAGGGCACCTCGGTTGCACTGGAATTGCCTACACTTATACCCTCTAGACCAATATAGTAGTAGTTAGGGTACATGGGACTCTTCAACATTGGGGTGAATTGCGAATGGTCTTTGGAAGAAACTGCAAGGTCTCCTACAACTAAGGGGCTAGAAATATTAGGGTTGTTTGCAAACTTGAAGGCCAAGAAGCAATGAGAGAAGCCCTTTTGAAGGAACCCTAGCTGAGAAGGGAGAGAGAGAGGGCCTTTACCAAACCCTGCAATTCCTAGGGGCTCTCGATAGGTTGATCCTACGCATCCGAAACAAAATTTTGGCATCTCTCTATACACACCAGGGCTACTTCCATGGACTCTGAGGGTATCCCTAGTTAGTGAGCCAATGACAACACCTTCACCATAGGTGTAAGCAAATGAAGGGCATGGTCTAGGACAGGTGGCCTTGATAAGGGTACTTAATGAGCATCCAGCCACAGTGCATGGATCGTAGGAGTTATCGGAGCTATGGATGTCGATACAGAAGGGACTAGCACAAGAGTCTCTAGAGGAAGAAGAAGAATAGGAAGTAGAGAAAGTAGCCATTAACTTGTTGTTTCTATAGTCATCGCAATCCATGCAATCAAAAGATAGGTTCCCACAAGGAACCCAAGTAAGGTCACTTCCAGTATCCATATACACTGGGATGACTTGTGGAGGTGTCCCCAAATTGAGAGATATAAGATAGCCATCTCTAACTTCTCTTAGTGGCTCCATCATGTCCAACGTTTCCGACGGTCTGTTTGTCAAATCGAAGGAGGCTTTTGGAGTTGGATGGATGGCCCTGGAATGCGTCAAACCCAGAACCCACGAGTTAGACTTGCTTTGTCTTGCATGGGATTGATTGGAATTGAACAATGCAGTGACAAGGAGAAAGAAGAAGAAGAAGAAGAATGCGTGGATAGTGAAGAATGCTTGCATCGTGATTTTCTTTGCTTTGCTTTCCTCTTTTCTAATGGGTTGAGATGATGAATGCTCATTCAATGCCTGTATTTATAGAGTGGATTTGAGTACTTCAACGATTAACCCTAACGAGGGCTTTTCAACAGAGAACTAGGGTTTCTGAGGTCAGAATTGAAGCTGACATGTTGCATGGCCAATGACAAAATCCTCGTACGCAAGTATTTTCTTAATTCATTCTATTGTAAGAGTAATAATATATAAAACAGTGCTAATCTCATTTCTCAATTCATTTCTCACTACAAAATTAGAGGACTCGTGTGAATGTTATTGTAGGTCCTATAACCTTACGTTTAGAAATAAAATAAAATAAAAAAAGAGATTGAAAAATAAAATTATGTAAAACACTTGTCTAAAATATATATACAAAATAATGCATCGCTATGTGCTCCTATAACTTTAAAATAAAAGACCCATTATTTGTATTCATAATTCTAAAAATACCACATCATTTTGCATGAGTGATTACACTCTAAAAGTGTAATCATAAGCTCTTAATTCGCACTTTATTAGATTTATATTAGTGTTAATTTTCTTATTTTAGTTAAATATTTGTTTGATTATGTTTTGTGTGTGCTTTGTAGGTTATATAAGCTAATAAAAGCAAAAAGAAAACAAGAATAATCAAAACGGGTTCAAGGCGAATAAATTGGTCATGAAAATTCAAACCCATCTCGGTATTCTGGTCATATCTTTTTACTCTGATGTCTAATTAGGCTGATTTTTGGGCCATTAGAAAGAAGACTTCAAGAGCTACAATTTGTCCTCTAATGCACATCGGTTGAATCGGCCTCTAAGGTAGTCAAAATCAAGTTTCAAGGTAGATGGTTGAATAGTAACCGATCGATTGGCTTGGCAAACTTCAGAGAAGGTGTTTTACCGATCGATTGGCCAATCAATCAGTGAATAGTGACCGATTGATCGGTGAACAGTGCCCGATTGATCATGAACAGTGACCGATCGATCGATGAACAGTGCCCAATCGATCGGTGAACAGTAAAAACAGTGAATTGACCGATCGAATGCTACAATTACCGTTCGATCGGTTGTTCGATCAGTAAACAGTGGCGATCGATCGATCGTTACAGATCTGAAACTTAAAAGCTATGTTGTTTGAAAAAAAAAGGGGAGGAAGATTTTTTGGGTTTGCAGCAACCAAGGGGGTGGCGTGAAAAGCTCCTCCAAGATTGGTTTTTATATTTTTGTGTAGTTTTAGCTTAGATTTATGTTTGTAATGTTAATATAGGAATAGAAATTGTAACTTTCTTTCATTGTAATGTATTTTCGTTCACTTTTTTGTCATTTTCTCTCACTTTCTTAGCAACCAAACACTAGTTTTACTTAGTTTAATGTTAGATTTACCTTCATTTATGCTCTTTATTATAGATTCTAGTAGCTAAACATCTCTTGGTGTGATTGTGAAGATCCACCAAGGATTTTCAAGTATTTCAATTGAGATTCATGAACTTCAAAGTTTTATTCATAGATTTGTATAGTTCTATTTGGTTGGGTGTTGAATTTATTCAAAAACTTAGATTCATAACCCATTTGGTAATATTTATGCATAATTCAACAATTGGTATAAATCTTGCATATTTTTAATGTTTGCTTCTAGGGTTCTATTAATTGGTTTAATCCCTACACTCAACTAAATATGAACTCAAGGTTTTATGGTCAAAATATTCCGAATCAAGAATCCACGGTGTGATTCTTTATTTGAGTTATAAAAATCCTCTATTGAAATTCTTTTTGTAAATTGGTGGATTGAATCAATCATATCCAAGCTTTCAATTTTAATTGCTTTATATTTAAATCAATTGCCTAGTTAATTACTTTAATTTTCATTGCACTAATTTAGTAAATCAAAACCCCATAAAAAAATTTAAAGATTTTCGGTCCTTTTATTTTTTCTTTCATTTTAGATCCAATTCTCCACATAATTACAAATCAATCCTAGCTTAGGTTAGTGTGAGTTAAGTGTTAGAGTCTATATTTAAGTAGATCCCTTGAGAAAAAACGATACCTAATTATTAATTTATACTTTATCACAACTCTTATACTTTTGCGAGCTACTAACTTCATTTTATAATTTTCAAAGTGAGTAAATCAGCCTTGTGTTTACAACTTCTGTTTTGTATAACATTTTCCTTCTAACTAAGTTTCTTTTGAGTACAATGAATACGAGAGAAAGAAAGTGAAAGCAACCATTTTGAGGTTGACTGCATAGATTGTACTTAATGTAGAAAGGATGGCAGGCGGCACTCTCTAAATGGATAGATTCAGTACGTAGCAAATACATAGAAAAATGCATTGCGCGTGCTTTATTTTATTAGCATTTCTACAGAATCAGTATAAATAAATACCACATGTATAATATAATAGACTCACAATCAAAAGTAGGCCTAGGCAAAGTGAAGAGGATCCCATGTTTTCGTTCCTGGAAAGGTTCCCGTGGGGAATAATATGTGAATCAAGACCCTGGGAAAATGAATGTGGATGGCACGTGCAGTGCATGTCTTTTATGCTTAACGCTAAAACTAAATGGAATGATTGATTCTATTAGATATTGAGAAGAGAAACCTCATAATATTATCAGGGGATGAAAGTGCTGTTCAGCGCAACACAAGAACAAAGGAAAGAGGCCGTGGTTACAGCCATAATGGTTATAGTTCGCGTAATCTCGCGTATTTGTGAAAACTCTTTTAAGAGGAAAATTTCATGCACAATTGTTATATTCATGGATGCGAATTCAATATTGGTAGACAGACATTGGGAAGAAAAATTTTGTAATTGTATCTATTATAAAATATCAAACAAAGAATATAAAAGATGCCCAAAACGTTTGCTTGACATGCCAGAAAAAAGACGGGTTTTGTTTATAGAAAATATAAGAAGTAAAGGGGAATTTTTTTTTTTTTTTATGTGTAGTAAAGGAAATTTAAGTTTTAAAGTTACTAGACTTTAACATTACTAGGGATAAACAAGTTTATGAATGAAACTAACCATAAGATTCAAATTCCTGACGACAAAAATTAAACGAAAATTCATTAATTATACTATAATAATTTGGTCTATTTTGGATTCTTCACTTCACAATTTCATTCAGTCATTTATTGGCGATCTCTGACTCCACATTCTGTAACGTGAACTGATCAAATCAAAAGAAAAAAAATTTGGTGAACTTGGATTAGAGCTTCAGTTTAGAATGAAAACTCATCATCCAAAAAACATTTCCTTTGATCTACTACAGTTCTTCACTCCACAATTTCATATAGAAGTTTTAGGCCAATTTCTGATCAGTATCTCGATCTTATCAAGTCAAAGATAAATGGTGACTAGGATTACCATTTATTATGTACTAGGAGCTCAACTTACATAATCTATTATACTATGACCAGAAGAGGCGGAAGTTGTAGTGCTATCAACAAAAAAAATTGAGATCTGTAGGATGTAAACATTAAAAGAGCGATTAATTGTCGACAACGACAAACATAAAAGGGTTTTCAAGTAGAAAGGAGTGTTATTTTATGTCAATACGTGATCATACGAGATAGTGGCTCTCATGCTGCTCTAAACAGCCCAATCTTAACTGGAAATTTGAAGTTTTGATATTGAAAAGATGATGGATTAAACCCCATTTGTACCTACCCCACTCTTGTACAGATCATTCTGGTATTTGCTGACATGGAGCTGACACGCAACATCCTCAAAACTCCGGCATCTTCATATCGGCTAATCAACCATCTTATGACATCTCAATATTGTCACATGGCTACGTTTTGCCAATATTTCTGGAAAAATTAGACTAAATTATCGTATACTATTAGGTTTACAACTCATGAAATGTACTTGCTAGAACTATTGTAATAAAAGGTGTTTGCATATGCTAAAGTAAGCTAATGGAAAATGACACCAACATCAGCAATGGATCTCCGCCGGAAGAATCCGTTAATTGGTGAAGGACTGCTGGTGTAACCGCCTGCACTTGTTCTTGTCTAACACAATTAATTTGTTTTTTAAATATTAATCGGAAAGCACTTGCAAAAAGAAATATATTGATGAGCTCTAAAAGTGTTTTTGTCTTGTAACATCATGTTATTCAATTAAGATATGCAGTTAGATCAGCACCAGATAATTGATTACTCATGACAAGAGCTCCAAGGTGAATGCATTGTTCTAGGTTATGAAAAAAATAATAAGGTTTTGCTCTAAAAGAATCTTGCCAAATCCATAAAACAGATATCGATAATTTCATTGGGGTTGATCACAACATAGTGCCGGAAATTGTGTAGTGCCAGATGAACAATGAATTACGTGGTTAGCCATTTTTATGGGTACGGTGTTGGAAACCACAACAGTTCTTTGTTGTCTTTAGATGACATTTTATATATATAACTCCATTTTATATATAACAACGAATTTGCATCAAAAAATGCTGATGAACACGAAAAACAAAACTGGAATCTATCTTCCCTCTCAAATTTTCAAAACTTGAGGAGCTATTGTAACTCTGGCAGGCATTGCTTTTGTTTTTGCTGCATGTCAGATTGGTTCATCATGATTTGTTTATGCTTTGTTTCCTTGATCGTGGATGGCTCTCATCTATGATCAGTAGATGAGCTCCATCCTTGTGTTTTCTGATCCTAGGGTATGCTCCTTGTATTTTGTATTTTCATCTCTTTATCTTCTAATATACATACATCTTACCTTTCAAAAAAAACGAAAAACGAAAATTAAGATGAAGTTAAGATGTTGATAATTGTCTTTAATAGCTAATAGAAAGTATCTTGAAACGAAAATTTCAAAGATGTACACAAAACATTGTTTTTGAAGTCTTTCTCCGTGTGTCTTTGTTTCATATACAGTTACACAAATGTTGTGTCTTCACTACCTATACAAGGTCCAATAATAGTCCAAGGTAGAATTTATGTTTGGACATTAATTAACAGCTTTAAGCTGAAGCAAAATGGAATTAAGTTTAGTTATAACACAAGTATTTAGATCCGCAAAACAGGAGACAGAAACAAGCTGATAACGTTTCTTCTTTTTTTACAAAGTAAAAATATATACATATTTCTTTATTTTTTTTCTTTTTCCTTTTTTTTGTTTTTTTTTTTATTTTTTTATGCTTTGTGATCTACAAATTGGAAGGGTTGTAAACGAGTCAAACAGAGTAGTGGATTGTTGGAGTTTATATTAAAAAACTTATCAAGTTTCAAAATGTACTTATTCAAGCTAGACTTGTTTAACTTTTGGTCAATCTCAAAGGAGATCTAATTGAGCCAAGCTCAATTGACTTTGTTTTTCAATGCATTTAAGGTTATCAACCTAAATTCAAAACAAGTGTAGAAAATTAATAAGTTTCAAGATGTGTTCAAGTTTAACTTATTTACATAATGAATCAATCTCGAACGGATTTTTAACGGGGTGAACACAAGTCAAGGTCAAGTAGTTTGGTACGTTTTACATCTCTACGTACTGATATGGCAAGAGCTATATTTATTTCTTCACTGACAAACATATAATGAAGATAACAAATCAAAAATTCCTGATAACACTTCAAACTTAATTTGTTAGGTCATTAGCTTCCCTCTCTGAAAAAAAAAATATTCATGAATGCCCTTGGAGCATTGACAATTAGTATAATACTTTCAAGTAAGCATAATTCAACAACTACATCAGCGCATTAACTTTTGCAATGCTAGAGAAAAACCTTCGGATTTAGTATATTACAACAGAAAATCTTTTAAATAAAATAGGAACTATAGAATAATCTTATACAGAACTTAACTGACAAAATATAATTGGCATAAAATTGGTCTCAGGGCCTGTAAATATTTATAATAAAACTACAGGTAAATTGTTTGAATGATATACCTTAATAATATAACTGTGTAGTAGTAATTGTTGAAGCGAAAAAGAATGGATGGTCATCTAGCAAGAGATGATCCTGCAAAAAATGAAGAATAGAAGAATCTTTGCACTGGCGTGGTGCTGGCCAAAAAGACTCTGATACTTTTGTTAGGGATCAGTTCAATTGAAATGGGTACTTTGTTAAGGAGGTGTGCTGTAGATTGCTTTTTTCTGAAGAAGAGGTGGAATATATATAATCAACTTAAATTCAATCTTGGGATACTTGTTCCCTTAATCATAGCCTTTAGTGCTGGGCAGGTAGCTTTTGAGCCGGATGGAATCAATATTCTTGGTGGCTATGATACACGGGTACTTCCCTCACTTATAGTGTGTTTAAATCAAGAATTTAGTGAGCAAAGAATAAAGAAAAATAAAATGAAATTATATCTTATGTTTGATTGTTAGAGAAAGTATAGGGTAAAAAAATATAAAAAAATGATAATAATAAAAATTTAGAATATCTCATTTTGTCCTCTTTTTTATCTCCTTTTACTTTTTCTTTCTTTTTTCATTAATAAATCCGAATTCAAAATGCAGCATTAATGTTTTGCTCTTCCTTTGCCAATGTGACGTCAATTCAACCCTTACTAGTAGCCTATTCCTTTGGTTGAGCTCAGCAAAGGTTTTTTTTTTTTTTTTTCTAACTGGGTGTTGAGTTAATTTGTATGCACTTCGATTAATTTTGAGATATTTGCAATTTTTTCGTCCCATACAAACCGGGTAAATACTGGATTCAAGACCCTAAGAGTGGCCTCAAAAATTAATAGCACCTAAAAAGTTTCAAACTTGAGATCCCTTAACCACCAAGCCAACCTGTTAGGTTTAGCAAAATTATTTTTCTTGGTCATCGTTTCTAGGGGTACGTTGTTGCTCTGAACGGCCAAAGGAAATCAGAGCTTCAAAGTGACTTACAAGGGACTCGTTTGGGCAACTTCTTAAAACTGAAGAAGGACTTTGTAGAGAGGATTTGAAAAGAAGGACTTTAAAGAAAAGTGAATGTTTACTAAATTTTTATTTTGAAAGTTCTTTTCTATCCAGAAGTGCTTTGGCCTTATTAATGTTTGTTTGGTGGCATCAGTTTAACTTTGCGTGCTAACTTCCAATTGAGAATGTGATACGATACAAAGAAGAAAAGGACAAACTTTAAATGAAAGAAGAAGGGCCAACGGCTACTAAGGTGTTTGGAGGCAAGAAGAAGAGTGATTGGCAGCAAGAATAGAAGAAGTTACTTAGTTGGATGTTAGTTTGATTAGCTGGATTAATAAAAGATGTGTCATGAGACCACTGGCTGTAGAGTAGATCAACGGTTAATTGGTTAGTAACCAACTTTGTGAACTTACCAGTTTGTCTCTGTAGTTATAATTCAATTAGGAGTAGTTATTTAATCTTCTAGTGTTAGGCTATAAAAAAGGAAGATGAAGATTGTACATGCATTATGATTTTAATACAGAAACCTTTCAATTGAGTTCAAAGTTTCTTCCTCTAGCTCTTTTCTTCCAACAAAAACAGTAGTCTTTTCTGCCATCGATGCCTCCTTACGAACTTCTCATTACAATTGAAACAAAGACCCTTTTCTCTTCTTGCCTCCATCTCCTTCTCGATGAGTCTCTTGATGGAAATGGTGGTGTTTTTCTGAATTGTTGGAAAATTAACTGTGTTGGTTGGGCTATTCTTGGTGTTGAATGAGAAGGAACCCTGGTTTGCAATTTGGTTCTCCTTGTTATAGCATCAATGCTTTCCTGTTGAAGCCTAGAAAATCCAATTGCTTGAATGATACTGCTTGGCCTGAACATTTGTACGCCGACTTTGATTTCGTCTTTTAACCCACTTGTAAAACAACTTATGAAGAAGCCCTCAAATAAACCCTTAGTTCTATTAGCTAATTCTACAAACTTCTCCTAGTAATCTTTAACAGTGGTAACCTGCTTCAATTTGGTAAGCTCCCCAATAGCATCATCAAAATCCCCAGTACTAAATCTAGCACTGATTGCCCATGCAAACTCTTCCCATATGAGTTTGTCTTGGGTACTTTTGAACCATTGGAACCATCATAATGCCTTATCCTCAAGGTGCATTGTAGCTAATTTAACTTTATGTATTTCTTCAATTTTTTTGAATTCGAAGAATGTGCAATATTTGTAGATCCATCTAGATGGATCTTCCCCAGAAAATCTAGCAAAATCAAGCTTTGTGTACCGTGTATGTGTGTTTTCCCAAGTGTTTGTAACATTAGCTGAATGAGAATTATCACCTTGATCACAGAATTGGGGATTGGCTTTTGTTGTCAATTAGTCGTACTTGTCATTTATGGAGACAATCGATCCCTTAAGCTCCTGGATAGCTTCAGCCTGATCTCGCCACAGGTCCCTGATGGCTCCCGCTTGCTTCTCGAAATTTTCTCTCAATGCTTGGATATCTTTAGCCCTAGTCCCATCTACATTTAGGGTTAGGACACCACCAGATAAGGGCCAGAACTGGAGATATTCCAAAAACTACATTTAGGGTATACCAAGGCCATTATGAGTTCCTACTCATGCCCTTTGGACTTACTAATGCTCCAACAATATTTCAAGCATTGATGAATGAGATATTCAAGCCCTATTTAAGGAAGTTCATCCTTATATTTTTTGATGACATACTCATCTGCAGCAATTCATAGAAGAACCATCTACATTATCTAAGAGTGGCCTTGCAATTACATGGAGATCATCAAATTTTGGTTAAGAGATCTAAATGTACCTTTGGAAAACAGGAGGCGGAATATTTGGGCCACATGATTAGCGATAAGGTAATGGTTGTAGTAAGGGTAAAATAGAGTGCATGAAGAAATGGCCTGGGCCTAATAATCTGAAGTCTTTAAGGGGGTTCCTTGGTCTCACAGGATACTACAAGAGATTTGTAAAAGGATATGGCCAAATATGTGCTCCTTTAACCAATCTTCTGAAGAAAAATGCATTCTAATGGGGGGAACAAGCTGAAGTTGCATTTGAAAAATTGAAACTGACCATGGCTAACACACCAGTTCTTGAAGTGTAGTGCGATACCTCAAGAATAGGGATTGGGGTCGTGTTAATGCAACAAGGGCATCCCATAGCATATCTCAACATGGCATTGGCACTTAAGAATCTTGGGCTTTCCACATACGACAAGGAGCTAATGGCAATAGTGGTTGATGTAAACAAGTGGAGACATTATTTACTTGAAAAAAATTTCATTGTCAAGATAGACCACCAAAGCCTAAAGCACTTACTAGAGCAAAAGATCACCACACCCTTGCAACAAAATGGATAACTAAACTCCTTGGTTATGACTATGAAAGTAAGTATAAAACTGGGATTGAAAATAAGGCTGCTGGTGCCTTATCCTAAGTTAATGAAGAACATGGTAGCTTGACTGGCTGGACTGCAATTACTATTTTTATAGAGAATTGGCTACAGGACCGAAGGCAAGCTGGATGGAGGATCCAGAGATATAGGGCATTATCAGCGACTTAGACTCTCAAACCAAAATTCATTTGGGATATGAGTGGCAACAAGGTATTTTACAATATAAAGAAAAACTAGTGGTTGGATCATCACCACCATTAAAGGAGAAAATTATGCAGGAATTCCACGGTTCAGCAGTGGGGGGCTTCACAAAATAAAGAGCAACTTCTTTTGGAAGGGCCTAAAGAAGAAGGTTCAAAAGTTTATAGTTGAATGTGAAGTGTATCAAAAAAACAAAAATGAAAATGTAAGGATGCCTGGATTGTTGCAAACCCTACACATTCTAACGAAAATTTAGAAGGATATATCCATGACTTTATTGATGGACTGCCCAACTCCCAAGGGAAGAATGCTATAATGGTCATTATTGAACCTCACTTGCCACCCATTGATTTGCAAGGAAAAATTCAGTTGGAACTTGTTGCTATACTGGAACGCAGATTGATCCAGCAATAGAATCAACCAGTAACTCAAGTCTTAGTCTAGTGGTCCAACGCCTTTCCCGAACACGAAACTTGGGAGGAGTGCACGAATATGTAGGAACGTTTTCCTGAGTTTTTGCCTTGAGGACAAGTCCATTCTAAAGGAGATGGGAATGATACAATACGAAGAAGAAAAGGAAGAACTTCAAATGAAGAAGAAGGGCCAACGGCTAGTGTTTGGAGGCAGGAAGAAGAACGAATGGCAGCAAGGATAGAAGAAGTTAATTAGTTGGATTTTAGTTTGATTAGCTAGATTAATAAAAGACGTGTCATGAGACCACTGGCTGTAGAGTAGATCAAAAGGTTAATTGATTAGTAACCAACTTTGTGAACTTACCAGTTCATCTATGTATTATAATTCAGTTAGGAGTAGCTGTCGTGTCCGGATTTTTACCTAAGCTCTCTTGGCTCGGGAAAAGTACGATACTCTGTTTGTTAGAACTTACTCTCCTTAAATGACAAGTATGACAGGAGTTTGAATTTGAAACTTATTTTCATTTAAATAAAAGCTTTTGAAAAAATTTTGAGCCGTCACCTAACATAGTTAAAGATGTACTAGATCACCTAAAAGTAAGTGCAATTCGAAAACTAAACTTAGGTTTCTCGAAAATGTTTTGAAAACATTTATCTTGAGAAGGTTTTTAGAAAAAATGTTCTTTAGCAACCTTTGAAAATATTCTTAAATCCCTTTTGAAAAACGTGACTCCGGTTTTGACCTTTGAAATAGAAATCTATGATTCGGAGCTTGGTTACGTACAGAAAATTTATCCTATGATCATCACCCTATCCTGCCCTTTCTGTACCTACATGTCTAATCACCCTTAATTCACTCACTTGAATTATCGATTACTAATATCCATTTTTATTCACTTAGAAAAGTTTTTTCAAAATAAAATTTGGTCATCACTTTTTGGATGAATGATGCAATGGTGCAAGTTTTGGAAGAGTTTGGAAAGATTTGATAGTTGACTTTTGCAAGAGTTGGAGAGTTTTGAAAAGAGTATTTGACTTGAGAATAAAGTTATGACCGCACATGTTTGAAAGTTGTCTACGTATCTCATTTGACAGCAATCAGGTCATTTATAGTTTAAGCTAGAGCCTAATAAAAAAAGACTCATGGGAGTCTTGGAAAGTTTTTGAAACTTGAACTTAAAAGAGTTTTGACTTGTAATTGGACTTGAGAGAATTTGAGAATATTTTTTAAACAACTAAAGGGAGTTCTGAAATGTTTTAGAAAATAACTCAATGGAGTTTTGAAATGTTTTTAAAATAACTCAAAGAGAGTTTTAGAAATTTTTTATAATAACTCAAGAGAGTTTTTGAAAATAGAGTTTTCAATTTGGAAACAGTTCCTTTGGACTTGTCTTTGAAAGACTTTTGAAAATAGTTTTTGAATACCTTGTAAAAGGCCTGTTGAATGTTTTATCACCTTTGGGAGATTAGTTATTGAAGAACTAAACTCCTTTAGAATTATGAGTTTTGAAAACAAGTTTGGAAAAGGGAAAGGTGACTTCCCTTAGATTTTTAGAACTTTAGGGTTATAGTACCCTACTTGAATATCTCACTTCTATTTGAACAATTCTAATCATAGAAGGATTAGGGTTCCTTAAGAATGTGACATTTCAAACAGATTTTTGAAAAGAGTTTTTTGAAAAATATTCAAGATTTAAAACCCTACTATAGACCTTTAAGGCCACACTTGATGTAACACTTTCCTTTAGGAACCCTAACCATGAGAGAGTTGGGATTACTTTAAGGTTGTGAGTTTTTAAAATCATTTTTGAAAATGGTAAGTGTAGGGTTCATATGATTGGTATTTGGAAACCACTCAAGAGGAGATAGCCTTGGAACCATTTCAACCACTTTTGAAAACTACTTGATTGAAACCTAAGGAGAATAAACTTTTAAAAACCATTTTTTGGAAAGGGGTGTTTTAGAAAGCCACTTCTAGGGCATTGAAAACCACTCTAATGAGTAAGGGTTCCTATAGTTGTTTTTGTAGAAATACTTAAGAAAGGGCTTCCTTGGAACCATTCCAACCTCAAAACTCAAGAGAGAAAAATTATTGAAAACCTCCCCAAGCAGGGGTTGTTTTGAAAACTTTGAAAATTATGAAAACGTCTTTTAGAGAGTGCAATTTTGAAAACCATTTTTATGCAACTTGAGAGAGCAAAACTTGGAAAACCCTTTAGAGGGTGGTCTTGAAAACCATTTTTTGTGCAAAACTCAAGAGAGCCATATGAATGCAAGGTAGAGATTAGGGTTTTAGGATGGTTTTCTAAGGCATGAAAAACTAGGGTTCTTGGATTGAACTTCAAGAATTCCAATTTAAAACACTTTAAAGGCACCTTTTAAAAACCATTTTTGCATGAACTTTAGAAAGCCTTTGAAAATGAAATCAATGGTGACTTGAAAGGGGTTTTAAACACAAAAATCCAACTATTGCAAGCATAGTATGAACATTATAACATTTATGCAAAGAGTCATAAAGCATACAAGGTTCAAGGCTACACTACATTGCAGGGGATTCTAGGGCCATAATATGTTCAAGTAGGCCTATGAGAGATCCCCCAACCGGTGGTTCTCATAGGCTTTTCTTTAAGTATGGCCTAAGAACCCTATTGTTCTAAGCATGCAAGAAAGGGAGCTAGAAGATGGAGGTCAAAAAGAGAAAGCTCAAGTTAGCTTGGAAGGAGAATAGAAGGAGGGGGAGAGACATAAATATAACAAGAGCTTCACATTTAGCCTTTAGGCACATTCAATCTGTCATGCCCTCAACCTAATTAGATATCATTAATGCCATATTAAGAGGGGTGTGATCGCACAGGTCACCTACATGTAAGCGAAACTTCAAAATAATCCCAAAAATAAAAATCTTATAGGAATAAACACAAGATTAGATATATAAACCATCTCATATTCAACCATACATCATAAAAAGACTACTAAATTAAATCCATAATAATTATAAACCAACAACAAATAAACTCAAAACACTGTCATCTCATATACAATATAGTCAAGAACCATTGACACTTCAACAAGAGCTTCTCGAAACTTTCCAACTCAACACCAACCACAAGGATGAAAGCCACTACGGTCACAACAACAACTACAGTGAACTGATACTCCATCTCAATCTTACCTGCCAAAACAAATTATGTGGGTGTTAGCTATATGTTAACATGCCCACAAAGATAATCAAACTTATAAAGAATGAACGATAGATACCACGGAATCAATTCTCAATAGATAAACCATCATTCATAATATATATAATCATACACCAACCACCAACATCAATGAGGAATGCCTTATGAAATGTAATGCCTCTTTGCAATAGATAAACACTGAATCAACCACCAATAGATAAATCACCAGACAATGATATATAATCATCCACTCATCACCATCATTAATGGTAAATGTCTCATGTAATGCAATGCATTTTTGTGATACAATGTATGATACACCACAAATGTACGCGCTATTTATGATAACATTGGCCCAATATAGTTAGCACCCCATTTTGGCCACTCGGCGATCTCCGACCCGATCGAAAACAACTCCAAACCAACACAAGCATACTCAAGCCCAAACTGGCTTTCCAGATCTAATCCAATCTGTCAACTACCTCGCAGGCTCGCTGGGCCCACTAGAGGCAAAATAACCGAAATGTCCTTGTTGCATTAGTCAGTCCAATCCAACCCGGCACGTCTTCCATAAGACAATAAGTCCATTCAAATACAAAGTTAAATCCATTTGTTCCGTCATTCGAGAAAGTTGATCTCTTATTATCGGTAAGACCATCCAATCCAGCACCACATAATCACCGAAAAAGTTTATCCCTCAGATCGGTAAAGCCACTGTTACACTCATCTTTGGAAAGTACTTAAGTCCCCGAGATGGAAGAGCAGTTCACTTCTGACGCCTACTAGCCCGCCAATGTAGAATGTCCGTTAATCTGGCATGTTCTTTGAGAAAGCACAAACACCTCAAGAACAGAAGACCGTCCAAGTCCAGCACGTTCTCTAAGAAAGCACAAACCACTCAAGAATGGAAGATCGTTCTAGTCCAACACGACCTTTGAGAAAGTTTATCCCTCAAGGTGGTAAGACCCTTTCAAGCCTGTTAGCCAAGAAAGTACCAATTCCTTGGACAGAAGTCCAAACCATATCCAGACCGGTCACATCGATGCCTGCTAGTCCATCTTAGTGAAAAATGACCACTTTGCCCCTAGCAGGCCTGGCACGTTCTTCGAGAAAGTACAAAGTCCTCAAAACAGTAAGACCATCTTCTATAGCCGTCCCTAGACGGTCCAGCATGTCCAATGCCATCCAGTCAACCCCAGTCCTTTCCCGGAGGTCCCTTAGTCAAAATAACCGTTTTACCCCTAGGCATCCAAATGGCCTGGAAAACTACACTGACTCTAGGTATCAAACCGGCAATACCCTAGTCAACTCTGGTCAACCCAGTCAACCCTGGTCAATCTTGGTCAACCCTAAAACTCCCAGGATGAGGTGACCGCAATACGGTCACTTCCTTTAATCATACCGGCTCTGAGAATCAAACCGGCAACCCCTGGGACACGTTCCAGAGTATTCCCTTCCATTTCTAGTCAGGCCCCACCGTTTGGCACCTTTCTTTTTCAAACCAGAACCTCCTAGCTCCACTTGGGGTGAAACATGACCATTCTTTAACCGTGCGCCACTAATAGTGGCGCATAACCCCCCAGAATTAGTTATGAATCAACCAACCCCGTATCCAGCCTTTTTTCAAGCATTTATTGATGCCCCGCGCACCACTCTTACTGGCGCACAACCTCCTTGAATTTGCACTATAAATACAGACCTCCCCTTTAACTATTTTGGGTCAAAAATTTTATCCAAAAACTCTCTCCATCTATTCCAGACAGCTCTCGGAGCCCTCTCTCTCTCTCTCTTTCTCTCTCGAAGTCCTACCGACCAGGCCCGAGTCTGAACTTCCGAAGCCCTAGCTTCTGAGCTTCACCGAAGGTTCGCCCCGCTACCCAGAAGCTCTCGAAATCTTCCCAAGTCTAAGGCCTAAGACTTCATCAAAGAAAGAAGAAACAAGAAACAAGACAAGATAATCCTCTATTTATCTTTTCGTATACCCCACTCTCTCTTCTCCCTCCAAACCGACTTGGGTTTTTCTATTTTTTAATCGTCTATCTCTAAACCTCCCTTTCTTGCATGCTTGAAACAAGAGGACGTTAAGTCCATGTCGAGAGTGAACAAGAGGAGATTACTGATCGGGACTTTCTTCTTGGCCCTCACTTGCTTCACGGCATGGCCTTAGGGCCCTCTTGCAATGTGGTGATACCTCCTAACCTTGTATGTTTCATGTCGTTACTATTGTCAAATTGCATTTGCATTCATGTCATTTAACTACCCTTTAAAACCATTTTCAAAGTAGTTTTCTTAAACCCACAATTCTAGGTGGATCATAACCCTTTTATGGTTAGGATTCTCCTAAAAAAGTATGACATTTTTAAATGGCTCTCGTTAGCCTACATTTCCTTCGTTTCAAAAACCCGTTCTCGAAATGATCCTAGTCTTTTTATGATTAGGGTTGTTTCGAAAAATGTGTGACATTCAAAAGGACCCAAGAGGTTTACATTTTTTACCTCGTGCCTTTATTGTTTTTCAAGGCCATAAGCCTAAAGCGATTTTAGCCTTTCAATGACTAGAATGGCTTTAGGCAAGAGTGTAATATTCATTTGGATGTCTAAAATCCAAGTTAGGATTTCGGGCCCTAAAACATGTTTTCAAAAGGCTCGGTTTTCGAACCATTTACAAAACTCTCACTTGTCAAACCCTAGGAGCCCAATCCTAGAAAAATCTCATTTTTTCCAACTTGAAAACCTTCTATTTTTAAGTCAAAATCCTACCTTTTTCAAACCCTCAAAATCATCAATTTCCAAATCAATCAAAAATTTCTTTTTCTAAACTTTTATTTTTAAATCGATCGATTCAAAGCCTTCTATTTCAAATCCCTCAAGTCACTTCTTTTTCAAACCTTCCAAATTTAAAACCTAAATCAACTCCCTCTATTTTGAAACAATCCAAACTTGCATTTTTCAAAATCAAATCAAATCATATCATTTCAAACCAAATCAAATCCAATCCTCCTAAAAATGAAATATTTCCAAATCCAATCTTCCTGAAAAGGAAAATTTTCCAAATCCAATCTTTCTTAAAAGGAAACTTTTTCAAATCCAATCTTCCAAAAAAGGAAGCATTTTTCAAATCAAATCTTTTCAAATCAAGTCAAATTTTTTCAAATCAAATCTTAATCTTCCTGAAAAGAAAACATTTTTCAAATCCATCCTTTTCTGAAAAGGAAACATATCAAAATCAAATTTTCCTGAAAAAGAAACATTTCAGAAATCAAATTTTCCTGAAATTGAAACATTTTCAAGTCAACTCTTCTTGAAAAGGATACATTTTCAAAGTCCAATCTTTCCTAAAAAGGAAATACTTTCAAACTCAAACTTTCCTAAAAAGGAAACTTTTTTAAAATGAAAACTTTTTAGAAATAAAAACCCATTTCAAAATTTCAACTCCTTCGGACTCTTGTTTAAAATACGACTGACCTGATTCTCTGTAAAGAGGTACGTAGGCAACCCTTCATGGGGTGCGGTCACAACCCTTTTCAAATTTTCAATTCCACAATCATTTTCGAATTCCAATTCCATAACCATCTTTCAAATTCATTTCTCTCTTTCAAACTTGGTTTTCAAAATTTTTCTATGTGGATAGTATTAAACATAGGTAACCAGTGAATCATAATTAGGTGAGTAAAAGATGATTAGACATATAGGTACCATAAGAGCGGGGTAGGATGATAGTCTTAGAATATCTTCCCTGCACGTAACCAACTCCCGGACTTAAGAATTTCTATTTCAAAGACCAAAATTGAAGTCAATTTTCAAAAGGGCTTTCCAACATTTTTAGGGTTGTCAAACAACCCTACCTTCTAAAACACTCTCTTGATGATATTTTTCAAAAACCTTTTCCAAAACCTAAATTTAACCCTCGGATTTTACTTGGTGTAGATGACTTAGCATATCTTTAAATATGTTAGGTGGCGACTCCAAAGACGTTTTTAAAAAACCCTAATCAATTCCATTTCAAAAATTCAAACCCCGTCGCATCCGTCCTTCTAAGACGATGAGTTCTAACGAGAGAGCACCGTATTAATCCCCCCCCCCCAAGGCCAAGAGAGCATAGCGTCCAAAAATGAGGTGCGAAAAATATATCAATGACCTGTTATCAAAGGATGTCCCTCTTTCAACACCATTAGGTTAGCCCCCACTCAGCTAAACCTCCTATTTGTAATACAAATTGTGCACATAATATGAGTTATATGCAAGTATTATCTCATAATTCAAAAATTATCATCAATATAAATAATAAGACATTCAATTCAATATGAGAAAGAATATCTTAAATTTTCACAATCATCACCAACATTAATAACAAGTCATTCAATTCAGTATGAATAACAATATCTTATATCCCCACATCAACTTATTGTACCAAGAAGAATCACTCCTTTGATGGAATTGGAGTGTCTTTAACCGCCTTCAAACCTAACACACATCACCACATCAAATTTGTGAGATCAGAATATTATATACAATAAATTATATATATGTAAAGCTTATAGCTCCCTAACATAAGAAATGACACATTCAAATGATATATTAGAAGTTAAAGAAAAAGTGTCAACTCCTAAACAAAAAGTATCAACCCCCAACATAAGGTGTCAACCCCTCCAGTCATAAGTGTCAACCTCTAAAAGTAGAAAACTCAAAGTGTTGAAAAACTATCAAAAATGATCGACTCCTCAATCACAAGGGTCGACTCTTTTGGACAGTAAGTAAAATTTTATTCAATGTGTCGACTCCTCAACTCTAGGAGTTGACTCCTCGGGACAGAGAACAAAACTGTAGAAAAATGTTATATGTGTCGACTCCTTAAGGTCAGGGTCAACCCCCTACCTTGGCTCAAAAATGAAACTTCTCAAAACATGTTTCCAAGCTCCCCAAACAACCCCAACACAACAATAAACATTCCAAAGGTTCAAAATGAACTTCTAAGGTCTCAAATAAGTTTTCAACACAACAATATGCAAGATTTCAAGGCTTCCACTTGAAACCTCTAATCACCCTTCCCTCCTTCACCTCAATCTCACTTTCATGGCATGCAAGAGTATGCTAGCATATAACAATCAATAAAAATATAATAAAACAAACATAAGCATGAAGTCCTCACCTCAACAATGAACACACAAACTTCCCTTGCACTTCCTTCTTCTTCCTTTTCCTTTCTCTTCTTTTCCTTTTCTTTTTCTCTTTTTCTTTCACTTCCTTTCTTACCAATCACTTTTACTACACAAGCTCATCTCCTCTCTCCCCCCCCCCCCCCCCCCCCCAACTTGGAAGCCCTGATAGATACAATTTGTATCTAATGCACCACGTGTCACACACACACTCTTGCTAGCAACAAGCACACACCATACACACACACACACACCTTATGCACACACCTCACTTAAGTGAAGCACACACCTAGATGGCACCTCCTAGCACTCATTACTTCACTAATCCACTAATAATCCACATGATTAATATAATTAACCACATTTATAATAATTAATCATCATCACCATTAAGCTAAATATGTTGATTAATTAAGCTAATTAATCATGGATTAAGCACACTAACCATGCTCAAAAATATGATAATCCTCTCATAGCATGCTCTTATTAAAACATGCTAATCAAGTTCCTTAATTAGTGTAATCATGCTTAACAACATATGAAATGAAGCTAAACATGATGCTAAGCAAGTTAGGGTTTTACATAATCCACCATTGTTGAGTAGTCTTGAGCTTGGATATGCTTGAATATGCTTGGAGAGGATTGGATCTTTGGATGACTTTACAGTTTTTGGACTTTCGAGGCTTTGCGTTCAATTGGGCAAATTTTTCTCTCTATTTTTAGCTCTGAATTACACTAGGGGGTGGCCTAATATTTATAGGCAAAATTTTAGGGGGTTGGCATATGTCTTACACGCGCCTAGGCAAATTTTGCCCTAGCGCATATAGCACATGCATTAGTACCCCTCCATTCACAAGATGCTACGTGGCATCCTTGTAATACCCTAACTTAGGGAGTAAGCAAAAATTTTTGGCCGATCTAATCAAAATCTAGGCACATATAGCACATGTTTTCCCTGCTGAGAACTTTTTTACGGACTTCACCTCGAGATTCATGCAATTCGAGAAAGGTTTGGGAAAATCAATTGCGTTCACGACACTCCCCCACTGTTTCTCATGAACCGGGACCCTCAAGGACCTTCAAAGGATTCTGAACAATAGAGATATCATTTTGAAAAGCGTGCATAAATATAATCTTTTTGGAGTGTTTGTGAGACGTTTCAAGGGTTTTCAAAAATTTTCTAATTTATGCATTTATCAAGTCTTTTGACAGTGCATTTTAATCAAGGAATCATGAAAAAAATTGACCTTGATGAAGTGTTTGTGAAACGCTCCAAGGGCTTCTTAAAGTAGTCGTTTTTGTACGATACGATCGGGGGTTTCAGGAAACAATCTCTCCAATCGAACCGTATTGATAGAAAGCCCATCTGAATGGCTTCAGGAAGTTTCCTAATTTATGCTTTTCTTAAGTCACTTGACAGTGCATTTAGATCAGGAAATCAGAGAAAAAGTCAACTCTAGCGGAGCATATGTGAGACGCTCCGGAAAGCTTTTGTTAACTTAGAAGAATTTCGAGTCAAAGGACTCGCTTGGAAATAGACGAGGATGTTCAGCGAGATATCCTAATGAATGCCGGTTTGATACCCAGAGCATGCTTGTTTGGAAAGAGTAACCGGGCTGCTAAGGGCAAAATGGTCATTTTGATCAGGGTTTGCCGAATTGAGGCCAGAATGGACTTCTCTCATACATAAGGGTGTGTTCTACTCTCTGAAGGTATTTTGGTGTTGTAATGATGTTTCGGGAAACTTGTACTTCCCGATGAGCTTGCCGGGGGTGCCTGAGGGTAAAATGGTCATTTTGAATAAAATCAACCAGAATGAGACTGGAATGTTTTGAATGGCATATTAAACATGCTGGACTATCTAAGGATAGTCTTGGAAGGGTGGACTTACCATTTTGAGGATTTAGGACTTTTCGAAGAACGTGTCGGAGGGGCCAATGGACATTTTAGTCATTTTTTACCATGTTGAGCTAGCAGGCGCTGGTGTTTACCTGTGTTTATGAGTGTTTCCATCACTCTAACAGTTGTGACGAGTTGGTTCCTGAAAGTCTTCCTTTTCTTCAGAAAATATGCCACGGCCAAGAGGCATGTTCGGTCCCGTGACACTGGGTTGTTTAGCGGTGTATCCATGTCGACCTGTTTGTGAGTGATTTCTCACCACACCGATAGCTTGATAGTTTGTGAGTGCTTCCGCCACTCTAACGGTCGGGCGTTGGTCCCAGAGATTGCCTGACTTCAGGAAACTACTGGATGCTAAAAAGTATAATGAACATTCTACGTTGGTGGGCTAGCAAGAGCTAAAAGTGAACCGTTTAGAGTTTGTAAGTACTTCCGCCACTCCGATGGTTTGATTGTTTGTGAGTGTTTTCACCACTCCAACAACTGGACAGTTTGTGAGTGCTTCTACCACTCTAACGGTAGGGCGTTGGCTCCGAAGATCGCCTGATCTCAAGAAGCTATCTGGAGTGCCTAAGGACATTTTGGTCATTTGGCTTCAACTGGGCCCAATGGACCCAGGAAGCGACTGATTTAACTTGATTTGGAGTTTTGACAAGCCGATTTGGGCTTGGTTGTGTTGTGACTTTTGACTGGAGGTTTAGTTTGGATTAAAGATTGCCGAGCAGATAAAAATAAGGTGCTTACATAGTTATTGAATCTTCTAGCGTTAGGCTATAAAAGAGGAAAACGAAGATTGTACAAGCATTACGATTTTAATACAAAAACCTTTCAATTGAGTTCAGAGTATCTTCTTCCTAGCCAACATCGCAACATCATAACACAATATTGTTACCCATCACCATTGTTTTTTTTTCTCTTTTCATCTTACCCATTATTTTTAGTATTTGAGACTTTGGCCGTATTTGTTCTTATCATATATCCAGTAATTTGTTTCTCTTCTCTATTGATTCTTCCAGCAATCTGTGAAGTCTAATACAAACTCTCTCTCTCTCTCTCTCTCTCTCTCTCTCTCTCTCTCTCTCTCTCTCTCGATCAAAATAATTTATTTTCATACCATGTAGTACGTACAATCTCTTCAATGAAACTTGAGAATATAAAATTTTATATACTCTAAAATATTTTTCATACAACATATCAGTGGGATAGATGAAAAGCAATATATATACTGATATATATATATATATATGTATAACAATAAAAAAAATACCTTTTAGAATTTCTTCATTAGATTCATGAGAGGTTACAAGAGAGAAAAGTAAGATTTGATAAGAGAACAAAGTACCTGTTGTGGAGAACTTGAAAGATTTAACAACATCTACCGAGACTTCTTTAAGTATATATTGTTTTGTATTTATAGGTTAGGGTTTGTAAATATTATGGTTGAAGAAGGTGTAATGGCCAATTTATAATATAAAAAAATAAGGGTATAATTGGCATGTTACAACAATCATTTAAATAACAAACTGAACTCAATTGGAGCATAACTTCAGGTGGCTTCTTTGAAATGGACTTCTAAAAGTTACGACTTCTAATAGAAGTACTTTTCTTAACTTCAATGAACATACCAAAAAAAAACAATTAGAAGGACTTTAATGACGAGGAAGGAATTTGAAACCCAATGTGGCAATGTGCAACGGCTCCCAATCATGGCTGCGAGTCTGCGACCGTTTGGCGTTTTGGTTTCTTTCACGTGGGCGGTGTTCATGAGCGTTCTTCCACTTCCCTAATTATTTGCGGATGTTGGCACGTTGTGTTATTTTTCCAAAGACAAGCTAATATTATTGACTAATTGCGTAATGCTATGTTTGAATTTTCAATTTATTAAGAAAAAAAAATTGATTATATATGTTCTCTTTGTGTTGACTTTTTTTGGAAAATACTTGCTTATTTTCTTCTCACTTTCCTAGCCCAACGAATAAAATAAGAAAAGAAATTCTACGCCTTTGAATCTAAGAGTAAGAAAATGAATTAAAAAATGAGATCATATATAAAATTACTCGTCAAATAATTTGAAATTTTGGTCAAAGGAATTAGTATAAAAATGAAATTAATGCTAATTGGTGGACTTTCTTTCTTTGGTACATTCTTTTCTTAATTCAGTTATTTGAATGTGGAAACGTCATAATTTCGTTTCCTAATTCAATTCTTTGAATGTGTAAATGTTGATGTCATATTTGGGGTACGTTATGTTTGAATTTTAGATTTTTAAAAGAAATGTATAAGAAAAAAGAAAATATAAATAAAAAAAAATAATAAAGATAAATTTATGTGGAATTCATTCACTTGTGTTTAAAAATAAAAACTGTATTGAGATAGGATTACATATAACATTTTCATTACTTGAAAGCATCAAATTTTTTTCTCCTGGTTTCTAACTATCTTTTTCCCTTTTCTGAAAAGGAGTTCATAAAAAGTTGCTCAAAATTGTAGATGAAGGCATTTGCGTCTCTGCCTACAGCCCTTATCATACTGACCATCTTCTGAATGACATTCAACTAATCTTTGTGGGAAAAGCTTTCAGAATGACACAGCACAAAATCATGTTCGCGAGTTTCTTTCAACAACCAAACGTGCTCCAATAGCCAAGGGCTAGAAAGCATTTATGGCCCATAAGGTAGTTAGCTACCTACGTCAAGTTTGGTCCGGAGATAAGAAAAGAGAAAATAAATAATATTATAAGATTAAAAAAGTAGCGATGGATAATAAGTAATATCTTATGTGGCATGTTTAATTAGAAAATAAGAAAATAGAGAATAAATAATATTGTGAGATTAAAAAAGTGGTGATGGATGATAAGTAATACCTTATGTGATTGGAAATTACTCATGATACGTTTGGTTAAGATGGGATTATGATAGTGATAAGAAATATTATTTCATCAAAAAATCACATTAAAAATAAAAAAAATTAATAGAAAAATAAATTTTAAATTATAATATAGCTATTTAATATTATATTAACTTGTTATAATAATAAAAGAAGGGTAAAAATATCGTTTTAGAATTTATTCCAAGAGAAGGGATAAGGAATACCACCTCCTCGTGGTATTACTTATCCCCTAGTATGAGAAATTAATAGTCGGAGAGATGACTAATCTAATATAATCTGTTTTTTTTTTGTCAAACATGAGTTTTGTAAGACCTATAAAATAACTAATTTAATCTCCCATTTTTATTCCTCAACCAAACATGCCCCTTGGCTGGTTATGATCAAATTTCAACTCGCTCATACTACTTGACTTTTGGACTTTTTACCCAAAAAAAAATAAAAAAATCTATCATAGGCCGATTGTCGCTTGGGCAATAAGGAGGCAAACTCAACCCTTTGCGATCTCGCTATATCCACAAGGCAGCGAAACTCACGCTCTCACTGGGACGAAAAGGGAGGAAGATGGGGCGAACTTCATTGGACAAAATTTTCAAATATGGCTGGGTATTGCTGGAACGAGAAAAGGGCCACAGGCCCACAGCCAAACTGTGATCTTGAAGCTTTCTCCTTCCTTTCTGAATGTTGTTCAAATTCTCCTTAGTATTAGTTTGAACACTAACTCTATACAAAAATTTTGCTATAACGTATATCATCTATCTAGCTAACAATAACATAGAGAATAAGAATGGATTGCAAATAAAATATTTTAATCTACAAATTTTGTCAACTAATATAAGTCCTAGTAAAGGATCACAAGAGGATCTTAAGATGTTCTTTGTCTTCAATTTCTACCACTTTCAACTAAACCATATATATGGATAGCGCCCATCTTGAGTGCATTTAAAAATACTTGTTTACTTGATATCAAGTGACAGTGAAATCGGAAGTGTTCTTTCATGGGTACTTCTATGATACATAAGCCCAACTATGTAGTTCGCCAAATAAATAAATAAAAACACTCGAAATGCGCATGGATTCAAATCCTATGAAAGTCCGAACAAAAGGTTGTCCCAGTTGGTAGGCCTATGCTTATCATGCTCATGACCCCGAGTTCAAGCCCCGATCTCTCAATTTCTCTGGTAACCTATGCTTGAACCAGAACTCCCTACTCCCCTATTTAGTATATACTGCTCTTTGTATTCCTACCCAACAAAAAAAAAAAAAACCCCTATTAATATCCAACCAGTCACCATTATTAAAACAGTCTGCCAGATGGTTTTGAAATACACTAAGGTATAGGTAGGTAGAGATATGGCAAAACCTAGCTAGATTTATAGTGTAGACATTCAAACAGTATGCCACGTAGTTTTGAGAAATGTCTTTGATTGAATAATGCCAAAACATTCAGAGAGTAGAGCATGACTCTCTGGTTGGAATCACAACCCCAGCACGAAGCTAGAGAATGCATTTCTCAGATCAGCAATAGTTTATAGAAACAAACCAACTCGCGCATTTGGTCAAAGTTTCTAGCCTCCCAAAACAGTTCAAACCCTCTCCAAATTCCCTTTTCAATTTCGACTCTTCTTGTAATCCCTTTCGATAAATCAAAAAAAGATAGTATATAGAAACAGTTTGAGCCTAATGTTAATGAGAAGTCGCTAGAGATAAAAAAATCACTGGGTACATTGGCAAAATCTAAATAATTTGTCATGCACATCTGATGTTTTTTATAATCACTAATTTGGGAATCTGAAAGAACTTGGATAGAATCAAATCTGTTTTGAAACTCATAAATAACACCACCCAACAGCCCACCCCCCCCCCCCACCCCCCCCCCCCCCCCCCCCCCCCCCCCCCAAAAAAAAAAAAAAAATGGGGATAAAAGCTGGATTCAATTTGGTTACCGGAGTTTAAGGTAACACTGATCAGAATTAACTGGGCCGCCAGTTAAATTCTCATTCATTTGCCTGCTTGAAACGGCATAAGTCAGGGTACAGTTTCATGTTACTGTTGCTTTCAAATGAAAAGTGTGCATCTTGGGCACTCAAAGCTTGAAAACTATTGAGGAGAGGGGTCAACTCAATTGTCAAATACTCCTCCATTGGTGCCCTGGTCACAGGCTCGACTTAGGCCGCTATTATTAACTCTATCACTAACCTACTAACTACATATATCTTGCATTCTTGATTTCTAAAGCCAAAAAAAAAAAAAGAACCTTGAAAATAATTGATTTGCTGCTGCGAAATAGAAAAGCCATAGGGAATAATTATATATAGCTAGGTGGGTTAGAAGGAAGTTTCTTCATTTGACTATTCCTTTGAACCGATCGAATTTTGTTAGTATTATAAAACATACAAAGTCTATTATTCATCGATTAATTGAAATAAATTGCAAACAACTCCTAGCCATTGCACCTATTTCTTATGAAAATAAATACAAGGCACTTCAATGAGGAACAAAGAATTTAAAAAATAAATAAATAGGCTTCTATTGTTTATCGAGATGACAATACACTTTTATGCAATCCTGTTATAATGCAAAGTACCATTCCCTCGAAGCAAAAATTTTCAGCAACGAAACAGTTTTCAACTCAACAAACAAAGCAGTCCCAATGTTCACTAGTTTCTTCCCCTTTGTAATCATATCTTCTTTTTGGGGATATTGTCATGTTTGAAAAGCGCCTATTTCTTGCAGCTCACAACAGATCAATAGGGAATTCTTGTTGATCAAAAGCTTAGAAAAGTGTATGCGAATCATGAACATTTTTACAACACTTTGGTTTTCCTTCAAGTCGGACAACTAAATGACCTTCATTTCTTACCCTTTTTCTTTTTTCCTTACTGATTTATACACTGAAGAAAGAAAAGAGGAATGTAACCAGACGCTGGAATCCAGACTAAAGCGAAGAAATTAGGTTATAATATCCCTCACTGCCTCTTTGCCAAAGTCTTCTTCAATCCCTTTAGAATTTTCCCAAACCAAACCAAGTTCATGGCAGCGAGAGCAGATGGAACCACAAAAACCAAAAGATAACCGAAAGTGTGCATCTGGATGACCTGCCGAGAGAGAGAGAGAGAGAGAGAGAGAGAGAGAGAGAGAGTTTAATGGTGTAAAAGCAAGGCATACTAGAATAGAACAACATGACTCCACTGCTTCTCAGCAAGGGCAATAGTAAGGAAACAAAGTGCTAAAAATTTTACTCATTTTACCTTGCTCTTCCAGTAATCAAACTTAGACGATGATGATAATAATGGAAAAGGGTAGCACTATTTTTAACTTTCAAAATATTAATGAAGAAAAAATTGTTACAGATGAAAGTTAACGATTATTGCATTACCTGGGAAGAAGTCCACCAAATTACATACAATAAAATGAAAAGCACTCATTCGTTTAGTTACCAAGGAAATGGCAAGAATCATATGAAAAATTGGAGCCTTGCTATTTTTAAAATCAGAATTTTTGTCTAAAAATTCCAACTTCCCGTTAATCTGAGTTATCATATTTGCTTTTCTCTTCCTCTGCTCAACAGCCAAATAGAGGATGAATTTTTTTCCCTGATATACGAGGAAGGGAAGAGGGAAAATCATCAGGGTAGAGCCAAAAGCTATGAGGCACAATTCAAGGAGGTGGGCCTAACTTTTGGAGCGATGATGGCACCTTATGTACTCACGGCAATGTTATACCAGTGTTGATGTGGAAGAGGGGACGAAAGTTAATTGAATGATGCAGTATTCTTTTGTATGGCTGCAAAGCTTTCCAGTCTTGCAAATATAACAGGATCCAAGTATTGCAGCCAACAGTAAGAACTTGTCGGTTCACATGATTCATGGCCCTAAAATCTATAAGTCAGAAGATAGAATTACCTGGCCATAGTGCAAGTACACATGGTAAAACATGTAAGCGAACAACAAAATTCTTGCAACCTGCGTAGCATAATCCATTTCAGCAATCATATATAATGAATGGCTTAACAAGTCAAACAGAAAACAGAACAAAATCATAATATATCGGGATTATAATAGATAGGCATCTCCCAAGGCATGCCTGTGCCTGTAATTTAATTCAACTTCCCTTAATTTTTTTTAATGTCTGGCATGCTGGCAAATTTATCTTCTAATACATGGGGTGTCATTGAGTGCAATGCCACCCATTTGATCATCTAAAATAGCTTATATTTGGTTCGACTTAAACGACTGCTGGTTAGTAAACTAGGTCCATGTGAAACGCAATGATAAATGAATATTAACTCACCAGCCAAGCAAAAAACATCACCACACCATTAACCAGATAAGCATTTGATCTCTTTAAACCAGCAGTATCAAGATACCTATATGAAACCCAGAAAGATACATCAACTTCAAATACTTGGGGGCTCATCTCATTATTTGAGCCTCGCTTGTTAAACATACCATCTCATATTGATCTCAGGAGTTGTCACCTCAGAGATTAGAACCATGAATGTGTAAAGCTGCCCTTCCCCAGTAAACATAGCATATGCTACCGCAATTGCGGAAAGCGAGTGATGGAAGATCTGAAATCCAAACGGGTACAATCATATGAGCCATATTGACAGGACTGTATAACATGAGTACTTTACATGTTTCTAGTAAGGGCTTTCTGTATCCACTCCAGTATTCAACTCTATCTACAAAACCTTCTGCACCTTTTTTTAATGCAAAATTCCCCCTTACATCATCTAGATAATCTGCAGATTCATACTCAATCCAACTGATTGAACACAATGTTCGGAGTCACCAGCATCGTGGAAGATACTTTTGACTTAGAAAGGATCAATAGTATTGTTTCTTTGAATGTCCGAAGCTACACACCACCATATTTATGTAACCAGATTTCAGAAAGCATATTTTCAATGAATTGAATAAGGGTGTGACTAGACAGATCTCGACATTCTAAGGTAAACAAATTTTTATTTTGTTTTTGATAATTGACATTATAAGGTAAACAAATAATGGGGAATACATGTTTCTAAAATTACATTTCAAAAGACGAATACTAGAACTCGCTAGATTTGAAACACCATCAGTTGAAAGAAATGAGAATTGGTAAACTTGGTTATCTTCTATCCTTGACAGTATACTTACATATTCTACTCCACCTAGAGAAGGATACAGCCAAAAAATCATTCCAAGATCGGCAACGAAGTACCCTCCAGAAACCTGTCAAAAATCACATGGAAACTATTCTATGAAAAGGAATTTCTCATACAAGTCAAGAAGAAGCAAACCAAAGATGCAGTGAAGAAAACTGATAAGTATGAAGCCCTAAAAAGCATGGATACATATACGGACACCAGACACTCACATGATACAACACGATATGACACAAACATGCCAACACAGAAATTTTTCAAAAAAAAAGGAAAGACACGGCAACAAGTGAATATAAATTTTAAATGTATAAATGAAAATAATGACTATTTCTTTATTTTGCATTTTATTCTGTTAAAATAGTAAGAATCATTTTCCACATTCTACATATTGGAAAAGAAGTATGAACAAAAAGTTTTAATAGGAAGCTCTATTCATAAGCAAATTGAAATTTTTGGCCTTTAGAATATCTGAGATTAAGAAGTCTAAACAATAAAGGATTAATAGGTATAAATCCACATTGTATTCATTTTATCATTGGGTATCAGTTTATTTTCTTTAAACTTGCAATGGGAGACACGTGTGTTCTCCAATTGTAAAAATTAAAAATGCAATAAGACAAGTTTGGGCACGTGCCTAATGCGTGTCGGGGAGTGTTCGCCAAGGACATAACACCTTCTTAAAAGTGTTTGTACTTCTTAGATGATGCCCATGGAGTTGCATTCTCATATGTTTCAAAAACAGGCAAAGCAGTTGTACCCCTGCCACTTCCAATTCACAGTTTGTTTGGTTTCCATTTAATAGGGTCATGCCAAAAGGGTGTCACATTCTTTTTTGCATTAATGAGATGCATGCCCCTCCTGTTAATGGTTTAGAATGAAACTGAAATAAACAACCATGAATAAAAGCTTGTGCCGTACAATTGCCTAAGGAATGGTGGTGGGCTTCAAGAGCTGATCTTGAATGTACTTTATGGGCCTAAAAATGCTCATCGGAATCCTCCTGTGGGAGCAAAAAGTGTTGATTTATTTGTTCCACTTGTAACTTTCAACTAGAAGAATAAAGCATATATTATTCCTTGCATGATGACTTAGATCATACAAATTAGCTTTACTAGGTTAAACTGGTTTAAAGGCCATGCTCCAAAGACGACTTCCAAGAGTTCAACTCCTTAGTCCAAACTAAAAGGCAATTTGGCATGTGCCATCTCCACTACCACAATTGGAGCGTTTGAACTATCAGCCACAGCATATGACAAATCTCATAATCTACTCAATGCCCAAAAACTGGTAGACATTATATGCTGCAAACTTCGAAGAATATTAGATGCAAAATTATTCTAGTTGATAATATCTCAGCTCCATGAACACAAGGACCTGAGGGGTGGTTGTCCCCCCAACCCAAAAAAAAAAAAACACTCTTCAAGATGACCCCCTTCTGCTAGAACAATAAAAAAAGCATTTTATATTTCTTTTTGTAGCATGTTGTTATGACCTCTTTGGCAAAGATGTAATAGAAACAATGTTATAAAGAATATCCAGCCTCCAAATGTTTGAAACCTTTCAAGGTTTAGCCAAAATAAAGATGTAGCTCTTTTGGAATTAAATCGGAGAGGTGGAAAAAAGAAAAAGAACAAAGAACAAAAGAAAAGACTTACTCCCAATGAAAAAGTTGATAGCTGTGAGCTCCGGAGTGTAAAAAGGCCAGCATTCTGGTGGTCAGAAAAGAGATCTGACCAGAACACAAAGTACAATGACAAAGTTGCAATAAAAATCGCATGAGCAGTAGAGATAGCACTGCAAGTTTAATTAATAAGAACATACATAAGATTGTTGATAAAATAAAATAAATAAATAATTTAATAAACAAAATTGGAGTATGTATTCACCGGTTGTTCCACTCAATCCGCTGTACTTTTGTTAGTGTAGCATAGCTCCTAAAGTAAAATGTGCTGATCAACTGGGAAAGATCATATACCTGAGTGGGAAAAATAATTCAGAGGAATCAACAAAAACTAAAGGAACCTCGCATCTGAAAATGTACCAAAAAGGCTAGAAAGCTCCCAAAAAATCTCCTTTTACAAAAGATATTATATGTTCCAACCATACATCACTTCTACTTCACCGAGATTGACAAGTTGACAACAAAATAAAATATATATATATATATATATAAATAAATAGAAAGAAACCAGGACTATTCATGAAAAGAAGTTTCAGATTCCAATATACATACAAGGTAAGCTCATCCATTTTTCCATTGGGAAAAGGATTTAAACACAAAAACAAAAAATTTAGAACATTACCATTTTGCAGGCAAATATGCCCCCAAGGACGGATGTATAAGGAATGAAAGGATCTGCAAGTAAATAGTTCTTAACCAGCACCTCAGCTTGATTTTGGTAAGATCTAAACCCCACAAGTGTCTTTCTAGAAGCTGCCATCCTCGCGTAGTTCTTAAACCATATGTGTAATTAGCTTCCACAACATGATAATTTTCTCTACGCACTAACCACCCAGAAACCTGGAAAACAAATTCCAACAAAGAAGCTCTCTTACATGGCAGCTTTCATTTAATAAATTAATGCAGACCTATGGTACCTTCCATGTACATTGTACAAAAAAATTATAAAGGTGAATACGTATTCCAAAATATTAAGAAAATTTTAGCTACCAGTTCTTAAAGGCCAAGGTACGACATAAGCTCTTGTGACCTCCAAATAAAAAATAATAATAAACAACATATTCAACGTCATTTAGCAAAAATTAAGCAATATTGAGGACAAAGTGGAAATGGTTTTTTTTTTGTTTATATGGGATCATTTATAAGAAATGTAATGTTGGGTCAATGTTTTTTCGTAACTTTTCCTTCATATTGTTTTTAACTTACTACACAAAAGCAAAAATGCTCTATTCAATTGCTGAAGAGATGGAAGGAAAAAGAATGAACATTTAGAACCTTATAACAGCCATTTCAAATAATAAGCATTTGACAGTCTTCCATATTCACATGCTTTCATGACATTCAGGCCTTGCATAAACGAATAGGGGAAAAGAACATAAATCAGTAGCCAAAAAACAAAGTTTGTACAACTTGGATCATATATTTGAGATGGAAAACAGGCACATTCATATACTTCTTTATTTGTTCTTTTTGTCTTTTTTGGGTCTTCTCAATCATAACTCATGAGAGGCAACTCCAGAGTAAACATAGAGGAGCCTTTCCAATATGGTCAATATTGCTCCTTTCTACTTCAAACTCATCCCCCTAGGCAGCCTGGGTCATATTTCGTCCATAAGTTGAGGTTCAACTCCATTTGTAAAGAATTATGTAATAGAATAGGCAAAGAAGAACCGATACGGATACATACAACAACAAAACTACATATGGACCGTGAGGGGCCATGCCCCCCCCTACTTTTACAAAATTTCATTAAGACATATAAATATTAAATATTTATGGTCCGAAATTTTATATTGGCCCCCCCAAAATTTCAAATATTTTTCCTTGATGCTATAAAGTTCAAAAACTTTTACCTTAACAGCCAACAAAATTTTTAAAAAATTTGACTTTTGACCTTCCAAAATTCAAGAATTTTTACCTTAGCCCTCAAGAAAATTCAAAATATTTTGCCTCGACCTTCCAAAATTCGAGAAATTTATCTTAGCCCCTCATAGAAATTCAAATCTTTTTTACCTTGCCTTTCCTGGCCCGCCCCCCCCCAAAAAACATAATTCCTAGTTCTGTAACATATACAGATACCGGACATGGGTCACCGTGATTTTCAAAATGTGAGAATACAGACACGACAGGAATATGGCAAAAAAAAAAATTATATTTGCATTCGTAATGTATATGAATGTATCATTCATAAATCACTAAAAATAACACTATTCAATTTGGGTCCAAGCTTGGCTCCACTGCTATTACAGCATGAGAACATAACAGGAAGAAGTAGAAGGAGAAGAAGAAAAGGAAAAAGAAAAGGAAAAGGAAGAAGAATAGAGAAGGAAAAGAAAAAGAAGCATCAGCGGGCAGCGGCATGAAGTCTCACAATGAAGAGGCAGAATGTCCAATATATGTCCCAGATGTGTCCCATACATCTTGCATGTCTTTGTTGTAGGCGTGGCCATTAAAAAATAAATAAATAAAAATTCAACTCATTCGAAGGACAGGAGTAGAATCAACAATAGAAGCAGGGTAACTTTTATGTTTAGGACACACCAATTGGTATGTTCAACACATGTTCTAGTGTGTCCGAGGTATATGTGTATCCAACAAGTGTCCGACATGCAAACAGCTCCCTAAACAAAGTATCCATACTTTCTAGGTAACAGGCATCAAAAAGATCAATTCATCACACACAAAGAATGAAATCAGCTAGAAGCATACATGTAAAAGGACATTACCCAATGTTGGTACCCACTAATCAAGGGCGCTAGGTGGGTAAGACTGGATATAGACCTAATCTTTGTCCTATTGCAAAAATTGGCTGCTCTCAAATTCGATGGCCATGTTTCTCAATGTGTGCAGTTGTGCCAGAATCCATGGGCCGACTGAATAGGCTTAATTAAATCAATCAATTTCAAAGGGGCATGGGGCATACCTTCTTAGACTTAGTGTTCATTTTATCCTTCAACGACAAGGACCTTACATTCTAAGAAAGGAATCTGACCATGATAACTAATGGGTAGAACTTTCAAAATAATACAGATGCATTATAAGTGAAAGCATAATCAACTGCATATAGCTCCATCAATGAATTTGACTGCTCCATTGTTCACAAACCAACAGCATGCTGTCTACTTCAAGTCAGACTGTTGAAAATGAAAGCACAAGCTAATCTACGAACTTGAAAGGGAATAAGATGAAATCCGGTGTTGCAGGGATGACCGAATTTTGTCCTGAGTCTCCTATTGCCAACAGCCTGGCTTCTATGGTTAGAGAGCAATAGCAGTTAGGGTCTGTAACTAGCGCATTCTTCACTCGTGCCCCCATGTTTTGGGGCTTTATCCCCTAGGCTACCACCAATCTTTAATTGAAATGAGGTGATCATTATCCGTAACTCGTGAGATAATCCGTAACTTGTGAGCTGCTTTAGTTAAGTCCATCATATTATCCATGCATGCAAATCCACATCAATGGCCAGTTGTTACAAAAATTTATGCTTGTACTCATACTCCAGGCCATAAACCAAACCCGGTTTGGCCTATGTCTGGCCTAACCACAACATTCTAAATTCCCTAACACTTTAAACCTTAGGCGATATGCCAATTTCCTAGTGGCCAGCTCGAAAAACTCCAAAGCGTAGTAGGAGTGGGGTGCAAACACCATGATTACTTTAGGAAATAATACTTCACAAAGCTTCTTTATTTATTTGGTAAGTAGCAAAGCTTCTTTATACATAAAACTAATCACAATTTGTGGTTTTTTTTTTTTTTTTGTTTGGTAATTTCTAGAAATCCAGCTAAATACAAAGATATTGAAGTGTTCTTTGTATAGCTGAGAGTTTCGAAGTGTGCAGAATGTACTCCACCTAACAAAGAAGGATGATCACCCATAATTCTTCCAAAAGAAAACAAAACAAAGGAGACAGTCTCAGTGATGCAATTTCATAGGGCCCTTTTCAGCATACATATTCACAGCTATATACAAATAAGCACTTACAAACATATATACGCATGCATACATAAATACATATTCATATACATATTTCTACGCCCAATTAATTGAAAAATACATAAAATCTGGATTATGCTTTCCCACTGAGATCCAAGGACACCCAATGTCCAGTTAGCATCAGCTTCCAGACTACTACATCGGATCAGCTTCGATAACAAAGAACATGAAAATACTCCCAATCGTGGAGATCAGAGTCAAAGGAAAATAAGTGAAATTAAGCAAGCAAATAACCCAGAAAAGCTAGAGAGAGAAAATGAGCAAAGGAAAATAAACTCAGGATCAGATCGAAGGGCTTACCGAAAGCAAGAATGTACGGACATTTGAAGAAGAACCCAGTTGAGACCAAGAACGAGAGAGATCAACAGCAATGCGTATACCTACCAAAGGTGCAAATCGAGGAAATATAGAGAACCAAACGCAATCGACACAAAAAGCAATAAAATCCACAACAACCCACGAACGAACGCGTAAGCTCTCATCAATGTGTATATGCACTATCGGAATCTCCAACCGAAGCAATAAACGAATTGGGAAAAAAAAATTGGAAATTCTTTGCCAAAAGGACAAGGGGGTCCAAAGGTCGGGGTTGGGCGGGTGATACGCGTGGACTTCTGTGTTGGGGGTGTTGTTTAGCACACCTCTATTGCCAGTTCATAGCTGACTATTTCCCAGTTAATGTACAACAACTGAAGCGTTAGGTACAACTGTTTAAAGAAGTATCTGTTTGTGAAACAGCTAATTTTGCTCTAGCAATAAAGAGTTTCCATTTTGTTTTCTTGGCAAAGCCAATATTCGGTAGTTGGTTGCTTTGGGTTTGTGGATGCAATTGTATTCCTATCCTTTCCTGGAGATCCTTAGAGATAAGGAAATGAAGATTGGCAAAAGATAATTAGCTCAAATGTTTTGGTAATTTTGATAATGTTAAGGTTTTGGAATGAAGTGAGATTAATCCACTGATAGTGGCTCTCTCATTCATGTTTAGCGTTAGATGTTCCACTCACTCACTCTTCAAGAATTTTGGTCCTCTGATGTGGCCGAAAAAATAAAATGCATTCAATAGTTTAGGTAGATTAGATTAAGACATGCAAGGAGGGTGAGAATTCAAATTCACTTGAACTTGTTCATTGGAACTTGGAGTAAAATATAAAATGAAACCAACCAAAAAAATAGTAGGAAGAAGAATCATTTTTTTTTTCTTGTTTTCCATCGTGCTAAGAAAAATATTTGATCAAAAATGTTAATTAAATGACACGATTTCTTTGAAGCCATAAAGGGAACTGATATTAGATATATTAATTTTTGTTTTTGTCTTATAATAAATTATTTTCTCATTTTTTCAAAATGACTAAGACTGTATTTTGATTAAAGATTTGGTAATGAAAAAAAAAGAAAAAGTAATAGTTGACGGAAAAGAGATTAAAAATCCTAGTTGACGTTTTTTTTTTTTCTCGTCTTCTTTTCCTCTTTCTTCTCTTTTTTTTTTTTTTGGATAAATTTAAATTCTAAACACAGAATAAATAAAGAACAATAATTTCTTTCCTTTTTTTTTCTCAACAACAAATCTATGAACCAAGCAAAGCAAAAAATGTTGAGAATTCAGGACAAGTTGGGGTTTAACTCCAAATGAGTTTGGGATGGGGGGAAATGGAATTTGCTTATCACCCGGCTCATCCCGAATATGATTCTTTTAAAAATTATGGATTTAAATTTCAACATCTTAATTAGGGCCCGTTTAGCAAAGTTTTTTTTAGCCAAGCTTATAAGTAAATAAAAGTTCCATTTTTTCAAGTTTTTCGTTTTTATAAGCTAAGACTAGCAAAAAAGCAACCAAAAAAAAAGCAGAAAAACAAAAAAAAAATCTAACATTTTTACTTATAAACTAAAAAGGTCCAACCAAAAATATTTTAAAAAATACTATACCAAACGGCCCTTAAAGCTCCATGCACCTTATCACTTCACAATTCATTGGTATTGTGTGGCATGTGACTTTATATGTTTTTTTTAGCATTAAAAATTGCTAAATGTTTAGAACCTTTAAAAATCAATAGAAACCTAAGTCATACAATCCTTTTAAATAGATAGGCGAACTGTGTTCTAATCTTTGAGCTGGAGAACTGTGAGCTAATTCATGTCAAATTTACAAACACAAACAGTCAAATCTTCAAATTCTAACTTTGAGTAACAGGTGATTGCCATGTGTGTTGTTATGGTAGTTATGGTGAAAAATTTGTGACTCTTGGAGTCACTTTAAGCCATAAATAACGTGGGACTCATTTATCTTTTGATGTGGGTCCATGGTGCTTTAAATTAATCTCCACGAGGAGATTAATTATATATAGCTATTTACTCAAAATAATGAAGGAGTCAATGAGGATTTGGCTTTAAAGTGTTCAACATGACCATAAGTAAAGAAAGTTTGTCCCACGTTACTTTCTTGTAAAACTATTGAAATGTTTACATAGCATTTCCTTAGACTTGAGCATTGGGCTCCAATGGACACCCTAATTTTGTGAAAGGAAAAGAATCTAGTCAAACTTGGGTCCAGCCAAGGGTAAGAGAGCATGTGCCTCTATGTGCCTAGGAGAGGCATGTGCCTCCCTCAAATTTCAAAAATAATACTTTTACCTATAATTTTATTAAAAAAATTCAATTTAGCCCCTAAAAATTTTGAAATGCCCTCTCTCAAATTTTCAAATATTTCATATTTGTCTACATTTTTAAGAAATATTTTTAACTTTTTTTTAAATTTTATAAATGCCCCCTTAAATGCTCAAATATTCTATTTTTACCTACAATTTTAAAAATAATTTTTAATTTTTACCCAATAAAACGTGATAAATGCTCTTTTAAATATTTATTTTGCTTTAAAGGCCCATTATATACATAAATTTGTATAAATTATACATGCATGGAAGCCAAGTATCCTATTGTTGATTACACAAAAAAAAAAAAAAAATTTTTGTTATGATTAATGATTGCCCTCCCTAAATGAATTTTTCAGCTTCGCCACTAGTTCCCCCAAATGCCGCCCTCAAGTTTTCAAATATTTCATCTTTGTCTACATTTTTAAGAAATATTTTTAACTTTTTCCTCTAAAATTTTATAAATGCCCCCTCAAATGCTCATACTTTCTATTTTTACCTACAATTTTAAAAATAATTTTTAATTTTTACCCACTAAAACGTGATAAATGCTTATTTAAATATTTATTTTGTTTTAAAAACTCATTTATATATATAAATTTTTATAAATTATACATGTATGGAAGTCAAATATCCTATTGTTGATTACACCAAAACAAATTTTTTGCTATGATTAATGATTGTCCTCCTTGAATGGATTTTCTAGCTCCACCACTGGGTTCCCCACATGCGCGTGCCATCTTGAATCAGGCTAGGTCCATGTTTCAAGATCATTAGAGATCCAAATATGGCCTTAACTTTTTGCATCATAATTTGAATTTAAAATTTTAAATTCAAGAGTTGTATTTGTTTGATTGGTAGCTATCCTGATTAAGTACATGATTGGTTGGGTTGTAGGCACATGTTTGATTGAGTCATGACTATTCCGAACAACTTTATTGTGGCCTATAAATATCAAGATATTTTGTGCTTCATTATATTTGATTTTTTTAAAATTTTTCTATTGTTTTGAGAGAGTTTTTCACTGTTTGATATATACGAGGTGTATAATATATACGAGGTGCTTTCAACTCTACAAATTTAAAAATGCACGCTCTTATGCTCCATCACTTGCACCTGCTTTGCGTAACTTAAAGCCCACTCCGATTAATTTACACCTCATCTTGTCTTGGCCTGCGGAGAAATAATTTGGGATCGGGACGAGGTAATAGTGAGACTCTTCTTTCATAAATGGGGAGCAGAGAAGGATGCCCTGTACCAAACATACCCTATTCCCATCGCTCCCACCAATGCAATTTTCTCTGGTTAATATAATTTTGGCTATTGTATGTTTAAAAAAATGTATTTTTTATGCTAAGTAATAAAAATGAGAAGGAGTGAATAGCGTAGTAACTCCTTTGGGTGTGACCACGAGAAGAGGTTCTCACCCATTATACAATATCTAGTTTGAACCATAACTATTGACTGAAAAAGGCGAAGCGCAAACGACATTCAGCTCCTTTTTATCATCATATGGTTAACTTCACGCAACTATTTTTTACAAATAGTTTTAAACACACGATCGTTAAAAAAAGAGCAGAGTTTTAAATCTGTTACTAAAGCCAACTCAACTACTACCTCAGTACTATTATAAAAAAAACAAAAAGTGAACTGTTTGGTAATCACACGAGAATCAAGTTTAAATTATTGCATTTTGTTTATGATTTATGAAATGGTTAACTGTTATCAATATTTGCATATTAGTAGTTATTAACATGAGTTTTGTACAGACAAATGTTGCATATAACAAGGAAAAAAATGTTTCTCCACTATTAAAATGTGCAATGCAAATTTAATAATTCACAACGGATAATACAAATGTATAAATTGAAAATATAAAAATAAAATTCTTAAAAGAAAAATATCCATAACTTATGAGTACATTAAAATTACTGAGAACACTTGTTTCAAAATTCAAATTTAATAATGGTATTGTTGGCAAATTAAAAAGTACATTACTGGCATGGCCGCATGAGCAAGAAAAAAACTCAACTCATAAGATGATTTGTCTTGCTTTGGAAGAAAGTGAATCTTGTAATGCTCTCTTGCCCTCCACTACTAAGTTTAGGACAGAGTTGTACTAATTTGGTATTACCGTATCATTGAAAGTTGTCCACCAAACACAAAGAATGATTTGTGTTTTTTTTTTTTTTTTTTTTTTTTGTTTTTTGGTTGAGACATTAGAAGGAAGTATTTACAACCTAAAAGGAGGGAAAATGAGAGTTCTAGATACAAATCTAGAAGATGGGAGAGATGGTGAGTGCACAAATTTGAATTTGTGACCCTGAGCTGATCAAATAAAGTCTTGACCAACCGAGACAGCCCATGAGCTCCATTAGGTTGATTCAGTTGCTTTTTGTTTGTTCTTCGTTTTCTTTTTTGGGGGGTGGGGCAAGGAAAAATCAATTACTAGTTACTAAGGTTTGCACGGTGACAAATTCAGAATTTGTAAATAATTTGGTATTACAATTGGAAGTTAATGTAAAATTATCAGCAATTTTTTTTTTTAAATAAAAACAATGAATTGAGAAAAGTTTTGATTGGAAATTTTATATATATACCAAAACGAACCTTAAAAATCTAATTTTTTTTGGAAATTGTGATATACCTAATTTTTTTTGTGTATACAAGGGAGGTATTAGAATATGCAAAATTAATTTGGGATTCATTCGTATGATAACAATATAGGGAAAATTTTGAGAAGTTTTCAGAAGTTAAAAAAATTTACTAGGACAAAAGCTACCGTTAGCTCGCGCTCATATAGCTATCCATAAGCCTATACATGTGGTTTGATATTGCATACCTACCAAAATGTGCACCTTGTAGTTTGATAAGAAATTGTATGATTATCCTCAGGATAAAATTTTCGTAAAAAAATTCAATCTAATCTAATCACAAAAATTGGGTCATATGTAGTATTTTTTTTTTCTTCTGATTTTAAGTAACAACGTGTTTGCTTTGTTATACCAATCAAAATGCAAGTTCACGAGAAGAGACATAAACTTGACCTCATGATACAATTGCTCATTTTGTTATTACTGATGCATAGGCATGGCCTGGCTCAGCCAGGTTTTGCGGGCTCCCGTTAATTTTTGGGCTGAGTCAAGCTAAACTAAAATTAGGAATGCTAAGCCCAAACCTAGCCCATAGATCTAAGGGTAGGCTTGGGTTTTTGCACTGGCTTGGTATTTTTTTTTAAATTTTAGTTTTTAAGTTTAATTTTAGTATCTAAATTAGCAATTAATTTATAAATTAGTAATTTGTAATTAGTAACCAATAATGGTTAGGCTAAATTAGAGAACTATTCAACTTATAAAATTATACCGAAAAATATAAATGATTAAACTCATAAGATATTAATTAATGTAAATCTATTAAACTATTAATTATATAATAAAAAAATACACTTTAAGTTAGTAAGTAATCACTAATGGCTAAACTAAGTTAGAGAATCAATTAACGTAAAAAAAATTATACAACAATATATAAATAATTAAACTTATAAAGTATTGGGTCGAATATATAAACTTAGTTTAGCCATTATTTTAAAGAATTATTTTACACAAAAACAATATATAAACTTGTAAAGAATTATTTTACACAAAAACCAGTCACACGTTCAGGTCATAGAGTCGAATATCGGTAGAAACAATAAGTTAATAATTGTGCAATGGTAGGACCCCAAGGACCTTCAGCAACTTTAAAATGTGGAAGGAGTTCGGTGGCCGGTGCACCACCAAGAATAAAGAGTAAAAAATCGATGTGAAACGAGTTTGTTTTATAAATACATAAGAAAAGGAAAATTGTATGTTTAGAAAAGGTTTTATACATAATACTTTATTAATGTGGTATAAGCGATAGACATTGACTGCGTTGGACTTAAACCAAAATTAGTGTCAATTTGGCCCAAAATAAAATCCAAAATTCCTCAAATTTAAAAATACATTTCCTAGCCCTCCATTTTAAATATATTTCATGTCGAAACGTGATTCAAACAAAATTTTCAAACTCCCTCATTAATATTATGAGGTTTAAAAAACATTTCAAGTCCTATAAATGATAAACAGACTTTATGGGTCATTGCATCCTTGACGACTCCTATGTAATAGTGATATATTTGAAATTATAAGCCAAAATAATAGATATTCTAGTTTGAAATAAAATAAGCACAAATAATCACATTAGTTTACATAAAAATTATGCATAAACGTTTATTTGTACAACATTACTCAGAAGAAAAAAAAAAAAAAAGGTTGTAATGACGGTCAATATATTTGTGGATAATTACAAAAACACATCAAACTATAAATTAGTATCACTAAGCTACTCTAACGTTATAAAGTGAGATGTTGATTCTTTGAACTATTAATTTGTATTAATCAATATCTTTTGTTAATAATTTTTTAGGAAAATAAATATAAATTTGTCATGTGACTTGCACATATTCATAAAAATATAATTTTATATTTAATGACTTTATTTTATTATAATAACTGTGTAATAATTGAGATGCACCTTAGAATAACATATAAATATAAAAACAATCTAATATATAGTTCAATGTTTGGACAATTATTACTAAAAGAGAAAGTCAGTATATGTATAAAACATAATATTGTATATATGCACAAGTCACGCGAAAATTTTTTATGTTCTATGTCCTAATAGATTACTAACAAAAGATGTTAATTGATATAAATTGGTAGTAAGAGGGGTCAATGTATTACACTTTAAAATTTATGAGGTTTAGAGATACTGAGTTATAGTTTGAAGAGAATTTTTTGTAAATACATCATATATTTATTAATAAGCTTTTCAATTTTTAGGTACACAACATACCATTCGACAAAAAATTGTATGCCGATAAAATGGTGAAAATTGCACATTAAGGTTTAATATAGCCTCTCCCTGTCAACCCAATTTTATTATGTTCAATTTATCTTGATTTATCAACTCAAGCGATATTGTGTTTAGGTGATTTTTTTTTTTTGTTTTTTGTTTTTTCCATTAATGTGACTATCTTAGTGAGAGGGCAATAATTAAGTGACCAACGTATACTTTTATTTTCTTAGCCCTAAGTGGACCAATCAGGAGGAGAGGTCATGACTAGAAACATGAGGGTGATCTCACCACACAATTACTCTTCTTGACCAGAAACATGTGGCTAGCGGCCTTCTGAAGTCAAATGGATAAAAGGACAAAGATTAAATTGTTTTGATTGGTCTATGCAAAGAACAAGAAATCATACAGGCACCGTCTTCTTCTCAACGAGACAAACTCAAGAGATAAAGACCAACATATATATATATATATTTATATATATAAGAAAATTTGCGGGAATAAATTGAACGGCTCAAATTATCCGAGATCCCAAAAACCAAAGAGAGTGTCTTCGAATAGAAAAATTATTCAGTGCTTTTTGACCGCACGTTGTCCTTACTTCAATACTTAGATAGTTATAGAATTTTTTATTAAGTCAAATATTTAACAGATGGGGCAACACTCCCATGTAAATAGAGGGGTAAAGGTAAGTGACGCTCCAAACACGCTAGATAATTTCTCCTTCAAATACGTGTGTCATCTTAATTTGACTTAGTCAAATTATAGGTGAGATTCATGACTGTTTTTTCAAAATAACCTGATTTTTAAATTTATTTGTAAAATGTTAGATTTTAAAAAGTAATAACTTAATACGCAATCTTAAATTGCGTTTTGAATATTACATTTTTTTAAAATGGACTCAATTGTGTTTTGAGAGAAAGTGAAATTACGTTTTCTTTAAGAGAGAGAGAGTGAGAGAGAAAAAAGGAGAGAGACAGTCAGCCGCAATTGTCTCTTATCTTTCTAAAATCCTCCCCCCTCTCTCTTCTCTCTCTCTATCTAAAACCCTCCCCTCTCTCTCTCTCTCTCATTCTTCATGTTTTATGAGAATTTTTAAAGTATTATAATTTTTATACATATTTTATGTATGCATGAAAATTGTTTTAAAAATTTAAAAAATAAATAATAGATAAATCATGTGAAAATAGAGAAAGAGTGAGAGAGAAATATCATTGCCATCTGAAAATATTATTGCCATAAAAAAAAATCCTTTTAGCCAAATAAAATGAGATAAAAAAATATCATGTATAGAATTAAAGACAAATCTGATTACAAAAATATTATTACAAAACGAGGCCAGACAAATATCATTTTAATTGGCTAAAAAGATTTATTTTTAAATGGCAATGATATTTCTCTCTCACTCTCTCTCTATTTTCACATGATTTATTTATTATTTATTTTTTTGAGTTTTTAATATAATTTTTACACATACATAAGAATTATACAAAAATTATAATACTTTTAAAATTTTCATAATACACAAAGAATGAGATATGGGAGAGAAGAGAGAGAGAGTGAGACAGAGAAAAGGAGCGAGAGGGGGGAGGGTTTTAGAGTGAGAGCTGCAATTGCGGCTTGCTCTCTCTCTCTCTCTCTCTCTTCCCTCTCCCTTTCTTTCTCTCTCTCTCTGAAAACACAATTTTAAATTATGCTTTTAGAGAAAATTCAGTTTAGAATTGTATTTTTTTTTTTTAAATGTAATTAGATTTGCAAAGTGTGAAACCATTTTGAAAAATGCAATTCAACGTCATGTTTTAGTTTATCGTGGGAATAACTTTTTAAAATTTAATATATTGAGAATAAATTTCAAAAATCAGATTATTTTGGGGAAAAAAAAACTCTTCATTCACAATCATATTATTTTATAGACAAGTATTTAGGATTATGGATTTAAATCTTTCAAAATTTATGTAAAAAAATTGTAAATTTAGAATTTTCTCAGTGGAGATCTGTAAACCCAGATGTCCTGAGTTCAAACCTTTGCAATCTTTTTGGTATTAAGTCTCGGAAGATTTATTTTACATGAATCTCCTAGTCCTAGAGTGATGACTTATCTTTAACTAGATAGAGAAAAAGATTAGTGGAGTTGCGGGTAAGTTAGCTCGAATATCTCGGGTTACATATTGTTCTTTCCCATAATATAATTTTGCTAAAATGACACTAACCACCGTATCAGATTGGCGAATGGAGAATTGAAATCTCTTTTGTCCATACCAATAAAATTACCAAAATAACTTCTATACCCCCGGTACCCACACACCAGTCTTGGATATCGGTACCTTACAAAATTTTGATTCTTGAATAAAAAAAAGGGATAAACTTAATCATTTAATGAAAATCTTTCGAAGTGATTTTGATGAAAAAATAATTACAAAAAATGTGAGTTGCAATTAGTTACCGTTATAAAAATGAGATTAAAATTTCCAGTACCAATTCAAGGGATAAGATTGATTAAAGTACCGATACTCAAAATCATTGTTGGGTACCCAAGCTGTCGGTGTTTCTTTAACCACACCACACCACACCACACCACACCACCAAATTCAACCAGAGAGAGAGAGGGCCCCGCTCTTTTGAAATTGACCAAGTCTACCAGACCATATAGTTTTCTAATGAGGTTGCCTTTTTCATTTTTAATAATTCTACATCCTACGCTAGCTTTTTAATTCGTTTATGCTGGCAAGGAAAAATTATTGACATATACCATGTCAACATCACCATTTTCCTCTCATTAGCACTTTTTATTTTAAAAAAAAAAAAAATCAAAAGAGGAGAATTCAAAATAATACGTATCTATTTCATGCTCCCATCAAATAAAAACTAGTGCAAGGATAGGGAGGATTTGATCTTTGACTATTTTATCTGATTTGATTTAATCACATTTGATTTGATTTGATTTGATTTGATATACGAATGTGATCATAAAATAAACATACATTGTCTTTCCTGGACAACATTCGCTTGTTCAATTAAAATATCTCAATTGTGGATGTCTTAATTTCGAGTTTCTTCTTGACACTTGTTATTAGTAGTTATGCCATATTTCTTAATTTAAAAGAAAACGTTATTTTCTTTCTTGATTTAATGAATATTTATTTTCATGAGGCAAATAGACAAATCTAAACGCTATTTCAATTTGTGTAAAACATCGCGTCAAAAAAGGTAAACAGTCAATACCTATAGGAGGTAAACCATATGATATATTTTTCTCTTAAAAGAATTAGGGGCCCAATTCATGCTAAGTAATTGGAAGGTTTTTTAAACGAAAAAGAAGCATGACATTTTTAAAAAATAATAAATAGTCAAGCTCACTTTTGTGAGAATAAAAAACCATCAACGTTCGGAAATGTATCAATTACTTGCATAACATGTGTTAGTAAAGTGTAATACATTTTGATCAAGTGTTATACACTAGGGCGTGTTGATAATTCTTCATTTCTTTTATAATTAAAGTCATTTCTTTTATGATTAAAGTTGATTATCTGCCATTTCAACAGATATTGGGTTTTTTATTTTTAACTTGCCAATAAATTGAATCCAGAGGCTATTTACACTTTACCTATTGTAGTTCTAATGATCTCTTATGATTTCAAAGTGAACACATAATTTTTTTATGATTTGAACTTATTTACAATAGATGGAACAGCGAAATGACAAAGATGTCTATGCGAAGAATAACTTTTTGTTTTGACATAAAAGAGAAAAATTATCTTTTTAATGTTTCGTTTTGAAAAGATAAATGATAAAAATATCCATTAACAGAATTGTCATTAATTCTAATGATTTCATCTATTTTACAATATAGTTCAAATCATAGATGGTTATTTGTCTATTTTCAAATAACATGAGTATCGTGTAATTTTTATTCAAACAACATGAGAAAAAATGTAATTAAATTACCCCTAAAATCAATATTTTCTTAAAAAAAGTATAATAGTTAGATAGCACTAGGTTATTAGTAATCACCCCTACAAAATTAGGACATGTAATATTTCATTGCATCAATTTGAATTTATCAAAAAATAGAAAGACTTCTATCAATAATATTGCATGGCAATATTGCTAACATGATATCACAAGCTAATAAAATTCATTCACGTATGTATATTGTAATGAAATGTTATATCAGTTAGTAAAATAGTATAAATAAAGTATCTCAATAAATGCTTTAATTTTAAATAATAAAAATAAAAAATATATTTTAATATATTTTTATGAGCTTATAACACTATATTAACAATAATAACGTGAGGTGCATTGAATGTTTTCTCGACAGACAAGATGTGATTTCTTCTTTTTTAGATTCGCTCTCTCGTCCTTTAATAAGATTTGTTTTCTATTTAATGGATGGGGTGACGCCATTGAGAACGTAAGCAAAACACAACAAAGAAGCGTGACAACATCGCAAGCGTCACTTAAACGACTTCAGCTGCTAACTGATGGCTATTAGTTTATGCCCCCACCGTCCTTCCCTCCCTCCTTCCTTCCCTCTCTCTTTAACAAACCGACGCCTCCTCTCTATCTCTCTCTCTCTCTCTCTAGGTTCTCTGAAAGCAAAGAACGAAGCTTCATCATGACACGTGTGCGATTCGGATTTGTGGCTTCAATATTGTCTATTCCTTGAAACACGCCTTTGATCTTTGATGGGTATCTGATCTATAGCAACAGGTTTGGAAGCTTTGTGTCTGTTGTTGTTGTCCTGAAATTCCTTGTTCAGCTTTTGATTGGTGCTGGCTAGAATTCAACTGGTTTTTAATGGGTTTTGTGAGATGAGCTTACTATGGCTGCAATTAATTATAAGTGAGATCTGATTGTTTGTGCTTATGAGATGATATTGTTAGTTGTCTGTTCTTGATTGTGTAAGTTCTAGGACTTGTCTCAGGTCTTGTTTACCTTGTGTTTGTTTATATCTTCCTTAAAGTTGATACATAGTCTTTTTTGGGGTAGAATCTACCAAGAACTGCCATGGTGTTTGCATCTTTGTTGAGGGTAATATAATTGGGCAATCGTAAGAAATTTTCTTTAGCTCTCTGGAAGAAGTCTTCTACACTTTCGAGTCAACTTCTTTGCCCCACTTCTATGACAAGTTCTAGAAGTACTATTCATTACTTTGCTTGAATTCCTGGATCATTCTCCAATTAGGCCACTTTGTACAATACCCAGTTAGAATTGGGTAGTGGAGTTCCATATTGAGGAATATTTTTGAATCCTCTCTGCTTGTCTATGAGGGTCTTTGCCATCTATAATCGCTTGTACCATACTTTCAGCATAGAGTGCATACTTTCCCATATGGAGAATCTTTAGTTGTTGCCCATTTGCTGTCGATTGTGTGCTTCAACTCTCCTTCTATGTAATTTGTTTGTGTTGATTTGATAATATCAACAGATACTGGGCCGCAAGAGGAGGATTTAAGTTCTGAAAGTTAATTAATGGCGAATTCTGCCGAACCATCTTCATCTATAAGCTTTACTTCGTCTTCCTATGTATCGAATGGATCCATTAGCTACAATATATCAGGCTCTGGTTCTGAGACGGGGTCCAGTCTTGAAATCATCAGTTTAAGCAAGCTTAGCTGTAATTTAGAACAGCTTTTGGTCGATTCCACTTGTGATTATAGCGATGCAGAGATTGTTGTTGAGAGCATCCCGGTAGGTGTTCACAGATGTATATTGGCTGCTCGGAGTAGATTTTTCCATGAGCTTTTTAAGAAAGAAAAGGGGGCCTTTGAGAAGGAAGGGAAACCAAAGTATTGCATGAGCGATTTGTTGCCTTATGGTAGGGTTGGTTATGAGGCCTTCTGTATTTTCTTAAGCTATTTGTATACCGCAAAGCTGAAGCCTTTTCCCCTGGAGGTGTCGACATGTGTCGATAATATATGTCCGCATGATGCATGCAGACCTGCTATTGATTTTGCTGTGGAATTGACGTATGCATCTTCGATTTTTCAGGTTCCAGAGCTGGCTTCACTTTTTCAGGTCAGTACTTACACACTCTCTTTATCAGCAATAAATTCAAGCAAATTGATGTTCCAATCTCTATGCATAAACACAGGACTTTTAAAATTCAAGCAGGAATAAAGACATATATCTGAGATTATATTTTATTGATTCAGGCATGTTATGTTTTAGCATCCTGGAACTGCTTTGTTGCTTTTGGAAGCAAATGTTCACTGATTGCTCACAAAAAAAAATAAAAAAAAAAAAAAAAAAATAACAGTGTTTTTGAAATGCAAACTAACAATAGAATAACTGATTGTGTTATCATTTTGTGCTGCTTGTTGTGGGGAGGACAGGGGATGATAAATGTCCAATAATTATGAGCCATCCACAAGTACTCCGTTGCGATAGAGCTGGAAATTATTATATGGAGTTTACTTGAATACTTCATTTTTTATAATTAGATTAATATGGGATTTCACATACATTGACACTGAAACTTTGTGCAAGCAGCAGCCTCCTATAGGCTGATACCAAAAAAGCTACCAGATCTTTGTAGTGATAGCATGAACAAACTAGTGAAGTCGGAAGCTAAGAATATTGAGGAAAGACTTAATTGAGGAAATTGTGTAGTTTCAAAAGGTTGGTTTTTTGAAAGTGTAGTTATTGGTTGTTGAAGTATTGATGTACTACCATAACTATGTGATGCAAAGATTTACAGGAATAACTAATATTTTAGGTTGAATTGCTCTTGGTGATGCATCTATTTGTAGGAATGGTTCTTCTGTGGATTCTAAAAGAGTATTCAGTACTTTATCAATTATCTTATCTTAGAAAGGAAAAAGGAAAAAACAAAGGAATATATAATAAACATTATTTATCTTGAAATACCAATTTAGTTTTGTGAATCTATAATGCAAATAATAAGACTGAGACTCCCCTGGGTCTCTGCTGAAGTGAAAACTACAGTTGGAGTAGAATTAAATGTTTTATGTGTTTCTGAATATTTTGTTTTTACAAAAAGAAAGGATTAAGCACTAGTTTTCAGCTCTTCTCATTTTTCTCATCCACTTTGTTTGCTAACAGAAAATTATTTATTTGATAATCCATGAATGATTGCAGCGGCGCCTTGTCAACTTTGTTGGCAAAGCTCTGGTGGAAGATGTCATTCCAATTCTTGTCGTTGCCTTTCATTGTCAATCAAGTCAGCTTGTCACTCAATGTGTCCATAGAGTAGCAAGATCAGATCTTGACAACATCTCTCTTGAGAAAGAGCTGCCTTTTGAAGTTGCAGAGGATATTAAATTGCTCCGCCTCAAGTCTCAGGCAGATGATGAAAATGACACACCAGCTGGGGATCCCTTACGTGAAAAGAGAATTAGAAGAATACATAAGGCTTTAGACTCGGATGATGTCGAACTCATGAAACTTCTACTGACTGAGTCTGATATCACCTTAGATGAAGCCTATGCTCTTCACTATGCTGCTGCCTACTGTGATCCAAAGGTTGTATCTGAGGTGCTTGGTTTGGGTCTCGCTAATGTCAATCTTCAGAATGCTCGGGGTTACACAGTACTTCATACTGCTGCAATGCGCAAGGAGCCATCAATTATAGTATCACTTCTGACGAAAGGAGCACATGCATCAGACATGACATTGGATGGGCGAAGTGCTGTTAGCATTTGCCGGAGACTAACAAGGCCAAAGGATTATCATGTGAAAACGGAGCAGGGGCAGGAAGCAAACAAAGACCGGATATGCATTGATGTTTTGGAGAGAGAGATGTGGAGGAATCCAATGGCTGGAGATGTATCAATGTCTTCCCCAACAATCGCGGATGATTTGCACATGAAGCTGCTATACCTAGAAAACAGAGGTAAAATTCTCCAGATAAAAATATTGGATTCTTCTTTCATTGATTTAAAAAAAATGGAGAGAGAGAGAGAGAGAGAGAGAGAGAGAGAGAGAGAGAGAGAGAGAGAGAGAGATGGTCACAAGTGATGTACGAGTTCTATTATTAGAAATCTGCAGGAATGATTTATTACGTTGGATGCCATAACTTTTCTTGGGTGCTTACCTTAGTTGGAATTTAAGGTTGTATGTGCGCAAAAGGAGTTTGAGAAAATATTTTTGAAAATTTAAGTTGTTTTCTCAGTTAGTGATCTTGGGTAACCTCACATGGTACTCGTAACGTTGGAAGGGTTTTTTGTTCATTTTTTTTTTCTGGGGCCTTCCATTTTCTGCCCTCCTGCTTTCAGTAATGGTCTTATAGTGTTCTCTTGTCGCCTTTTATGCTTTCCTTTAATCTCCTTTTCCTTTCAAGACACGTTAAGATCTGTTTCAGGTAAACTAAACATAGAATGCAACTTCAGCTAGTAAATAAGAAAAGAAATCTTGTAGCAGTACCATCAAATAAACATGATTAGTCTAAGAACTACCTGCTTTACTTCTCTCAGATCTGTATACTGGAGGGGATTAGGGCCACCCGTAAACTGGCTATGTTCTTGGATGTAGTATGGGGTTAGTGATTTTTGGTTGGGGGGAGATGATCTTAACATTGTTAACAACTGTTGCTCACTCTCTCTCTCTCTCTCTCTCTCTCTCTCTCTCTCTCTCTGTTTGTTGTTTTGAGAAACATCATATTCAAGGATTTCCCATGAATAGGAACATTAATTTTCAATAATAAGCTACTTTCATTTTACTTGTATTTAGCATCTTTTTGAATTTATTATCCAAGTGAAATATAGGATTTCTCTGATAACAAGATAGATAAAGAGAAAAAATAAAGGCATTAGGTCAAGAGTATCTATTAGGATATTTAGTTATCCACTACAGGTTAAAAGACGGTTATCTAAAGATTATTATATGTTTATATGCATCTCATTATTGTTACATTTCATCATCTTTCTTGTTGTACTGTTTACTTCAGCATATTTTCTGGTACAATACTACTGCAATAAATTTCCAACCCAAAGTGTACACACTGATGTTGCTCATTTATTTCTTTATAGATCGTAATAAGTGGTTCTAGTAAGAATTTATGGCCACTCATTCTAGAGTAGTTGGACAAGATGAACAAATGTATACAATTAATCTCTGTAGATTTTTAGCTTTAATGGAGCCAATATGTGCTTACTTGTGAGTGAGTAAATCTTGGTCATGGAATGCAGACCAAATATCTTGGATATTGTTTTCTTTCTGTTTAAAAAAGAAATTTATCATGCTTGAACAGATCAACATGATAATTAGCAACTTATTACTATCAATACATATTCAAGATCCATGACTGTGTGTTTGGTTTGGGGACTACTATAGCACAGAAACTGGACATAAATTTCCTGCTTCATCTTAGGCCTTGTGAACAGCAATGTAGATCATTGGCAATAAATTTAGCTATATATCAATAAATAAGTTGTGCACAAGAAGAAATTCAAACTACAGGAGCAAATGCATTTGCTGTCTCTAGACAACCAAAAATAGGGGAAAACAAATAAAAGTGCTGCAAATGCAGCATATTGTAGCTTGTTTCCTTTTTGCTGATGCATGAATCTCAACATTGGAATGCTCACTGTTTCTGGAGTTCAAAGTTTAGCTTGTAAAAGTGTGCCTATGCTTTCAGCTTGTGCATATACATTAAAATCCCCTTTTATCATCTTTGATTGCAATCCCTTCCCAGCTTTACTTCTTATTTTTAAGAACGCTTTGTTATTTAATTTGATGTGTGTCTCATGAATTCCTAGGCTTGTATAGATCAGTGCTGAGTATTGCTTTTTTATATTTGTATGTAAGCAGTTGCATTCGCACGATTGTTCTTCCCTACGGAAGCCAAGCTAGCCATGGAAATCGCACAAGCTGAGACAACATCTGAGTTTGCTGGTCATTTGGCATCAAGAGGTTCAAGTGGGAATTTGAGGGAGGTTGATTTGAATGAGACACCCATAATGCAGAATAAAAGGCTCCTCTCAAGGATGGAAGCTCTTTCAAAAACAGGTATTTGGAAGCTTTCAAATATTTTGTCTTGTTTCAATTTTTTTTCATCCTCCGATGTTTATACATTTTGATTGATTAAGCTACATGATGCTTGCTGGTCTATCCCCATTCCTCTTGTTTAAGTAACTCAGGGGTTGTCCAATTTTTCTGAGTGATTAGCAGTGGCAATTCTTGTGCCCAGGTTGGCTTTCAAAGCCAGGTGATTAGGAGCTGAGGCGATTTGAAGTATGTGCTCTTGTGTTTTGACTATGCATCTTGATTCTCCTTAGATGTGGCAATTTCCTAGCAGTAGCTAAGTGAGATTAACAATAGATTCCACTTATTTATTGTGCCTTCTAAGGAATAACGTAGATAATATTAATTGTTATTTACACAAGACTCGGTACACAGAGAGAGAGAGAGAGAGAGAGAGAGAGAGAGAGAGAGAGAGAGAGTCCAAACCTAATTTACCATATTAGGGTTTAAATAAGATGCCTACAATCGAACAGATGTGATTGCAAGATCATTTGCAGATATTTGTGTGTGCACATATAGGAGATAGAGAGAGGGAGAGAGGTAGCTCTAGTACATGAAAAACATAATGAAATTAACTTTGAGAGGAGCAAATAGTACTTGCAGTCCTCAAATATGACAACATAGTTTAAGAATTCATTCTCACCAGTACTGTCTTAACCTTTGTGGTTGTCATGGTGGCAGTGGAGATGGGTCGACGTTATTTCCCTCTTTGCTCACAAGTTTTGGATAAGTTCATGGAGGATGACCTACCTGATTTGTTCTATCTTGAGAAGGGGACTCCAGAGGAGCAGAGAATTAAGAGGATGCGCTTTGTGGAGCTAAAGGATGATGTTCAGAAGGCATTTAACAAGGACAAGGCCGAGCTTCACCGCTCTGGCTTGTCTTCCTCATCATCCTCATCTTCTGTGAAGAATGGGGCAAATTACAAAATTAGAAAATTGTGATGATAGCTTAAATATGTCTTCAATTACCTTGACAATATATACATACAGTTTTGGAGAAAGTTATAGTGAGAGCCGTATGAGTATTGGCTCTGCTTGTGTAATATCTTCTGGAGATCGAAGTTGCTCCATAAACCACCATGTGTAATTGAGCTTGTGATTCCACTTACATTCAATATGTATTGAGAAAGCATTTGCTTAACAGCTAGTTTGGCAGAAGACAAACAGAGGCCAAGGAACTGGATATTTTGACTAGTTTCAATTTCATGTTTTTTTTTTTTTTCCTTTCTTGATTTTTTTTTTTTTAGTTCCTTCCCCCCACCCCCACCACCTCTCCCCCCCACACAACCCCCCCCCCCCCCCCCCCCCACCACCCCCCCACCCCCCCCCCCCCCCCCCCCCCCCCGCCTCCTCTCCCCCCCCCTTCCCCCCCCCCCCCCCCCCCCCCCCCCCCCCCCCCCCCCTTCTTTTTTGGCAATGTAATAAAATAATTCATTTATGTATGTATTAATTTGAACTAGAACATCAAACAATGCAGTGAAAGAATATTTTGAACAATTTTGTCAACAGACCAAAAGGAGGAGGACATCAAGAAATGGGAATCACATCTGGTATGGTCGGGAGTACTCCCTTGAGCTTGAGGCTGCCTTTTGCAACAAAATGGGCTTTGCTTTATTCCCCTTCTTGAAGTCCTTTTGACCTATATCTATCTATCTTGTCTATGTATGTATCTCTCTGGGTGGGTGCATGGGAACATGGATGGAGAAGGCGGCCAAGCCTTTTGTTGGAAGCTTCGAAACTGGAATAACATTGATTGATGTTCCCATTTTCAGATTGGAGTTCTCTAAGAATCCAGGGTGATTGGCAAGCAGCAAGCACCATTAGATTATTTAATTATGATTTGCTTCTAATTCCCACAGTAGGAAATACTACTAAAAATTCGAAGAGATTGACAAGCACTTCCATTCGGATTGGTTCAGTATATGTGTGTGTTGTTTGAGAGGGAGAAGAGCTTCCGAGAGGCGAAGGGAGCCTGACTTACGGTTTCCAAGTCTGGCGCGAAGCGATGGGATTGGATTTCACCCATTATTACTTTTTTCTTGACATTGTGGGAAACGAATTTTTAAGTAGCCTCGCTTTTCGGAGCTGCTTCCAGCTGGCATTATGGTGGTGGAGGAGGTGCCGTGAAGATTTAGGAGTCTGAGCAGTACAAGCTGAAAGGCTCACATACTGTTCGGAGGGCAGGAGGCATACATGCCAAACAAACCTGACCCTTATCTATCATCGTCGTGGAAGCTAAAGTTAGTACCAACTAAAAAAAATGGACAATTAAAGAGATTTGATAGGAACAAGATGCTTTGCAAATTAGTTGGTTTCTTGTTAAATAAAAGTCTCAGGGTTCCATTACTAGGAGTAATTATTCAAGGTGACCGTAATACTATATTATTTTACTTGCGTATTATGATATTTCATTCACATTGTGACATGTATCAAATTTTTACAGAGGAATTTAAATTTAAAAATTCACTATACAACTAAGATAATTGCTTTAATTTTTCAAAAAGTGGTGCCTCTCTACACATGGTATTATGTGAATAAATCATCACACCACATAGAGTATGATGATGTGGTGTGACAATTATCCTAGATAATTTCTCCATTAGTAGACGACTTACTATTAGACATGTCAATTGGGCCAGCTCGATCTGAGTCAGGCTTTGCGGGCTCTCACTAAATTTTGGATCAGGCCAAAATTGAGAATGGTAGGCCCAAGTCCAACCCATGACCCTGAGGGCGGGCTCGGGCCTTGGGCTTGGGCTCTTGGACAGGCCTTTGGCGGGGCTTGACGGGCTTTTAGCCAAGCTTGATTATTTTTTTTTAAATTTTACTTTTTAAAATTACTAGTTAATTTATAAATTAGTAATTAATAATTAGTAATCACTAATGGTTAAAACTAAATTAGAGAATTAGTCAACTTATAAAAATCATATAAAAAATATAAATAATTAAACTTATAAAATATTGATTAATGTAAACTTATATATAAGACTTACATTTTTAATTAGTAATTGATCTATATAAATATTAATTATATAAAAATATACTATTACTTATAAATTTATAATTTATAATTTAAGTTGGCTTTTGGGTGGAGTTTTTTTGAATCGGCCAACGAGCCGGGCTTGAGCTACAAAGGATAAATCCCATGCCCGCTCATAAGAGGGGTCGGGCTCAAGCGGCCCATGGGCCTCGGGCCTAACTTACATCCCTGCTTACTATATGTTGAAGTATGTATAAGAAGCCTGCACGCATACAAGCAAAACCAACTGATGAAAAGGATATAGGGCGAAGAGTAGGCCACCCAATTAGATCACCTCAGATTAAACTGTTTTCCCACTACTTTAAGAAAGAATATTTATCATCATACATAACTTTTTATCCATTTTATAAATGGACTCTCCTAAATTTGGATATACACCCAGTAAATATGTCTAAGTAGTAGAGTTTACTAGTGAGCATGCCTACGCAGGTGAGTTCATATTATAACTACATATACAACTCCCATTTAAGCATAAAATGTAATATTGGTTTGTAAACACCATTTATTCTAAATATACGAAATTAATATTTAAAAAAGTTTATTGATTTCTTTGGAAATGAGAATTTGATGAATTTGACATTTAGACATATATTCAGACACCCAAAATCTTGTCCATATACTCATGTGATTAATTGTTTCCCCAAAGATCAAAAAAGAGAAAGGACGAAGAATAACAAAGCACAAATGAAAATGAATTAAGGGTTTATTTGATGCTAATAGTTTAATATTTGAATAAACAAAAGTAACGCTACAGTCAACGAATTTAGAGAGGATCCAGAGCCAATTTTCTGAACCCCAATAACTATGAGAGGTTCCATAAAAAGAAAAAGCTACGAGAGGTAAAGGGAAGAGTTGAAACAACCAAATAACTATCTTTGATTACTGAAATAATTTGGCAAAACACTTTAAATCTACCAGTATTCCCTTTTCCCAATTAAGCATCTGAACATGCAAGGATTGTGCTTAACGACAGTGCCATATGTATACATTGAAAATCAAGTAAGTTTGATTCTGTCCAAAATCTAAAGTTTATTTCCATGTTAACCAAGGTAATTTATCATCTACATATATCTCTTGGTACTAAACTGAGACTCTTGCTTTGCAGTGATGAACTCATCTCAAAGCAAAGAAAAGAAAAAAAAAGAGAGGGAAAAAACCAAAGTCACAACAAAACAGAAAATGAATGAAGAGGTGATTTGATGCAATTTTGATATACAAATTCTAATGTCAACAGACAACGGCAAGGAAGCCAGTGCTGGCAAACTGAAAGCATAAAAGTCCTATGCTCCACGAATTTGGGAGGAATAATAACATGTAGAACCAAACTTATCAAATGGGAACCCCAATATACATGAAAAGATCAAGTTTTTTGCTACAAGAATCCGTATAACAAGGTAAGAGTTGAAGTGATCAATGATTTTTCAAACAAAGCCATGCCTCCAAAACTGAAGAGAGGAAAATTTTCTCTACCCTGGTATCTGAAGGCAATTTTAAAGTTCAATAAGAAAAACTACTTCATATATACCTTACAAATAATTGAAAGTTAAATCACTATAGCTTCCTAAAATGACAATCTCAACATCTCACTTATTTTGCAAAGACCACAAAGCAAAAATAACAACAGTAACATTAAATAAATGAGTCAATAAAACAACACCCAGATGAATTTTTGTCTAGGGTTTCTAGACACCCTTTCCATTGTGTCATAAAAGTAGAGTCAAGCAGCAGAACAAAGCAAAATTTCACTACAAATGAATCATGAGATGACGTGAAGAAACTTTCGATGAATCGAATTAAAAGTATTAAGGGTACAAAAGACTAGTATATTATGAGCAAAGCAAATTACTATATCCATAATGGCACCTTTTAAATATTTGATCCAAAGAATTTTATATAAAAATGAAGAAGTATAGATCTTAGCTCGAAGGCAATGGTTTTTGTAAACTTTCCCACATTGCTGGTCCTTCTGGATCTATATCTACAAAATATTTTACAAATCGTGCATCTGAGCATGCAAGGATTGTGCTCAAGGACAACATTGGTTTTGCTGCTCCTCTTCCCCTCAGCCATAGATACATTGAAAATCTAAGGTTGATTCTGTTCATATCATAGCACAAGTACGATGGGAACGCCGCAACTGATTCCAGTGGGTAATCCAGACAGTTTCTCAAACAATCAATCTTCTTCTGAATCACATCTTTGGTCTGGTTTAGCACAGAGGGAGCTTGTTTGATCATATTTGCTACAACATTGCAGTCCAAACCAGCCCGTACCAGGCAATCAAACCTCTCCTGTAACTGATCGCCTCTGCCCCGGAACTGCTTCAAAGCTTTTGTCATTTCATCTGAGTTTTCAACATAACCTAATCTAAGCAAGAATGCTGTCTTCTCCAGAAATTTACTTGGAGTTTGACAAGATATCAGTTCCATGCCATTAATATCTGATTTAGAAGCCAAACTGAGCAACTTCAATGGGTCTTCCTTTATAATTTGGCATAAACTATTTTTGTCAACCTTCAAAATTTTCAAAACAGTTTTGGGTCGTCTCAGAGAGTGTGAACCCAGCAGTTGCATGTTAGTAGTAATGATATTTGCAATGTCTCCTGTTTCCATTCCTATCTCAACAAGAAAACCCACTGCTTGCCAAAGATTCTTGGAACACTTAGCTGATAGAATCTGAGGATTTTGTAAGAACAAAGAGTGAATTTCATTCATTTTAAGACCCAATTTGAGAAATCTGCCAACCAATACATAGATTCTTCTCCCAGAACCTTCAAACAGCAATGCAGGATTTGTTTTAAACACAATCCCCATCTGTGTCTCACTATAACCCACTTCACCAAGAAAGCCCGCCGTGTCAAGCATTCTATTCCAATTGTATGTGCTTTTTCCAGATAAATACCCCCCAATCCAATCATTTCCAAATCCAAAAGCTTTCAACTTTCCAAGAACCCCGACAAATTCCTTGTTAACACCACCGACCAAAAGTGAAGGGCAGTAACTGACCAGCTTAATAACTGTGGATTTGCTCAAACCTAGTTCTTCATAAGCCCTAAGTTTTGAAGCCAATATCCCGTAGTCATATCTGAATATCTCATTTGCTTCCTTGTATATCTTCCCAATCTTACTCCGAGGAATCCCATAGTCACAAATGATGTGAAAGTTATCAAGCATGACTTGATCATCGCTCAAAAACATCAAGCTCCGCGGAAGAAGCGTTATGAGTTCAGACGGGGTCAAACCCAAACTCTCCAAGAAGGGTTCAAACTCATTAATGGGATTGTATCGAAGGAACCTTGACATTGCCCGTGATACATCTTGCTCATTTTCAACCTTGGAGAGCAAGCCCTGAAGAAAATGGGGCGAATTCTTGCTAACGTGCTCTGCGTCCGTGAAGTGAAATCCTCTAGTACAATGCAAGTAATCAAAAAGCGCGTCTTGCGCCTCCGACCTCGCAACTCGAGAAATTCGGTTGGGAGTAAGAGAAAGGGATGACTGAGTTGACTCAGTAAGAGAGAGTTTAGCATTATGGGGTGGTGTAGAACTGCGAAAGCATCGAATTCTCGGTGGTACGAAAGGCAAGTTCTGCAATTCATAGGGTTTTCCAGAGACACCAGGAGAGAGAAACAAGTGGTTGACTTGGCAAATCATTTCAGAAGCACAAATACAAGATTCCCTTTTACTGATTCTGCGCATTAACATGGCAAATTATCGAGACAGAGAGAAATGAATAGCAAGAGTAAGAATGATCAGCCAATGCGCGCTTTCGATTTCCAACTGAAAATTTTGAAATTTGTGGAATGTTCATATATCATGCTACATAGCTCAAATGAAAGCAAAAACCCACAAATCTCAGAGAGAGAGAGAGAGAGAGATAAATTAGCGGGAAAACTGATAAGGCAAGAGTAAGAACGTTCAGCTCAAAATTAATTTCTGAATTGTTCATATCTCATAACTACATAGCTGAATTGAAAGCAAGTACCCAGAAATCTTTGAAACGAGACCAGTATAAAAACAATAGGATTTGAGTTTTCGGTTCACAAACCTTCGATTCAATGGACCTCTCACCCTTTTTCCTTCTTTTCGTGCTCAAACATAAAAATGATAGCTCTGTCAGAGCATCTGCCTCCAGGTGTAATGGAGCGTGTCAGTGGCACAGAGAGAGAACTTGCCGGTTAAAACCCTAGAAGAAGAGTGGTTTTATTTGTTTGTTTCTTCATTGCCGGTGGGTAGGCAAGAAGGGTTTATGCCGTGTGATCCGAATGAATTGATATTGTCAAGGATTGGGCTCGGGCTCCTACAAGATTTTCACTGGAAAGCCCACAATTGTGGATATTGGCGTGCCGGGCTTACACCTTATAATAACAAAACATGCATGGGCCCAAGCTTGCCTGGCCTGACATCACGCTTAAAACTGAATTTCAAGCCTACAAAAGATAAAAATGTATGGTTCAAGACTCAAGTCCGTCCATTTAACTTAATTTTTTAATAAAACATAATGTCAGAGTATAGTGGCGGGCAGGGCTTACACCATATAATACAAAACATGCATGGTCCCAAGCCCAGGCAGATCTAACATCGGGCTTAAAGCTAAATTTCAAGCCTACGAAAAACAAAAATCGTGTGGTCCAAGTTGTCTATTTAACTTAATTTTTTAATAAAGTATTTATTTCACAAATTAACCAAGAAAGCAAGGATAATATGATAGTTACAGTAGTTTGGACTTCTTTTATTCACTAAAAATAAAAAGTTGGGCTTACACCATATAATACAAAACATGCATGGGCCCAAGCTAGGCCTGACTTGACATTAGGCTTAAAGTTAAATTTCAAGTCTATTTAGGATAAAAATTGTGTGGTTCAAGTCCGTCCATTTAACTTAATTTTTTAATAAAATATTTATTTCGCAAATTAACAAAGAAAGCAAGGATAATATAATAGTTACAGTAATTTGGATTTTTTTTGTTCACTAAAAATCTATAGTTCAAATCTTGTAACTAGTTTTTGTAACAAATATTTATTTTCTCTAAAATATAAAGTCAAACAACATAAAAAAATACATATAATATATAAAAAGTTAAATACTTATGCATAAATTCTCAAGCCCAGCCTTACGAGTCAATCTATAATCCCAAGTCCAATAAATGATGACTTGACTTAGGCCGACCACCAGACCAATGGCAAACCAGTATATCTCCATAACTTGATCTTGTCAAGTGATAATTATGGGTAAGTAGGACTATGCCTGATCTTGTCTTTGTCGTTGGATGCTTTGTCGATGAAGAGTTTTCAATGATCAGCAATCTCCCATAGCTCCGGAGGGGGGGTGGCGAGGTCACAATTTGGTTGATCGGCATCAGGTGTTTGATTTGCTTCCTAGGGTAGTTCAATGAAAAATTCAACAATAAAATCAGCAAGTATTTGACCTTTTATTGCCGATCTTGGTTGAAATTTGACGTCGAATTCTCCCAGCTCCACTGCCCATTTTGCTAGTTTACCTGAGAAATCAGTTCTTCGGAAGAGTGGCTTAAGTTGATGATCTGTAAGGACATTGATGGTATGGGCCCTGAAGTAATGTATCAACTTGCGTGACGCCATTACTAATGTTAGAGCCAGTTTCTCCAATGGTAGATATCTGCTCTCTACCCCCAGAAGAGTTTTGCTGACGTAACAAACTGGGCTCTACTGCCTGTCTTGTTGACGGAGTAGGATGCTGCTCATTGAGTGCTCCGATACTACTAGGTAAAGGAAGAGTTCTTCATGTTTGAGTGGCGTAGAAAGTAGTGGTGGCTAGGCCAGATATTTCTTTAGGTCGGCAAGAGCCTAGTCACAATCAGGATTCTAGTTGAACCGCTTCTGTTTCTTCAAAAGTTGAAAAAATGGCCAACACTTATATGAAGATCGGCTGATGAACTAGTTGATGAACTTGTTGAGAGGTGCTATCATTCCAGTCAACTTCTAGACTTCTTTGATGTTCCTCAGGGCATGAATATTTTAAATGACACTAATCTGATGTGGATTTGCTTCAATCTCCTAATGCGTGACCAAAAATTCAACAAACTTTCCAGAGCTTACCTTGAAGACACATTTAGAGGCATTTAGCCTTATTTTTTAGTCTTTGAAGATCTCAAACACTCTCTTTAGATTATCCAAATGTAGTCTGCGGACCTTAATTTTGACCACCATGTCATCAAAGTATACTTCGATAGTGCTACCGATGTGTTCCTTGAACATTTTGGTGACCAATATTTGATAAGTGGCACCTGCATTCTTCAAATCAAAGGGCATAACTTTGTAAAAAAAGATGCCCCTCAGGGTGATGAAGGTAGTTCTCTCTTGGTCTTCTTTATGGAGCGGGATCTGGTGGTACCAGCGATAGACATCTAAAAAACTCATCCTTTCAAATTCAGCTGTTGCATCTACAAGTTGGTCGATCTTCGGAAGGGGAAAAGGGTCATTGGGTGTTTTGTTAAGGTCGGTGAAATTAACATAAACCCTCCACTTGCCGTTCTTCTTCTTCACCACCATAGTGTTGGTAAGCTAGTGTGGGTAGTAAACTTTCCTTATTACCCCTGCTTCAAGGAGCCTATCAATCTCTTCAATTACTGCATCCACATGTTGAGTGGTTGCTCGTCTTCTCTTTTGGACCACAAGTCGGCTCTGTGGGTCTACGTTAAGTTTGTGGCAGGCTACTTGTGGGTCGATTTTTGGCATATCATAAGGTGTTCACGTAAAGATTTTGACGTACTCTGTTAGCAGATTAATCAAAGAATTCTCCTTAGTTTTGGACAAAGAAGTGCCAAGTACGAAGAACTTCTTCTCGTCATGCCAATCTATATAAACTTTCTTAAGGTCCTCAACGGCCTTGTTTTCTGGTAATAGCTTGACATTGTTAATCGTGGGAGTATCCTCGTAGAGCTTTATCATTTGAACTTTACTCGTCTTTGTATTTGTGGCGCACGCTGTCAGGAAACATTGCTTAGCCACTTGGTCTCCATTTATCTCTCCTATTCCTCCTAGGGTTGAGAAGCTGATCAGTTGGTGGTAGGCAGGCGGTATGGCCTTCATGAGGTGTAACCATGTCCGACCAATGATTGCATTGTAGGGGGAGGGCACGTTAACTACCAGGAACTCTGCTTGGATAGTGATCCATCCCGCAGTGACCAGGATTGTTACCTTTCCCAACGGCCATACCGGGTTCGAGTTGAATCCGATTAGGGGGTTCAAAGATGGTTGGAGATCGAAATCCTTCAGTCCCAGTTTTTTAAAGAGGTCATAGTACATGACTTCAGAGGAACTTCCCTGATTAACGAGCCTACTTTTTACATCACAATCTCCCAATCATAGCATTACCACCAATGCATCATTATGAGGAAGTTGTACTCCAACCAAGTCATTATCAATGAAGGTTATGGCCTCAACACTGCTGCCGACCTTAGTCTTTTTATTTGAGGCTTCCAACTGCATCACCTCCCTAAGGTGTGCAGTTTTTTAGATCTCAACCTGGTATCTATGAGGGTCTACTGTTGCTGATTCTGTTGACCTATGGAGGACATTGATAACCTGGGCAGGCTCTGTTTTGGTTTCCTTCTGCGGTGTGGCTTCCTGCTTTGTCTGCTCTGCCTCTCGCTTAGATTTCTCTAGGTCGATTTACTGGTAAAGGTGACCAGCCTTTGCCAATTCCTCTAAATGGTTTTTGAGATTTTTGTAGTTCTTTGTCTGATACCCCTTTTCCTTGTGGTAAGAGGAAAACTTCCTCTAGTCTCGGGTGGTGGGGTCTCCTCCAAACTTTGGGGGTTAAGGATTTATACTAAAAGACATACTTTGTGTAATGAGTATTTATTAATAAATTAGTTATTCCATTTTAATGAGAATCTGTGTGAGCAATGATTGTATTGCATTATTTATTTAATGATTATGCATATGTTTCTTCTATTCTATATAGTAAATGATTTGGTGTGTAGAGTACGACTTACACACAAAAGATTAGATCATCAGTTCTTATGGAATATAAGCTTATCGTTCACAATCTTAGATGGAACTGGACACACCATCAATAGGACTATAGCACAAGGTTTTAATAGGTCTGTCTTGACTATGGAAAATGGTATAGTTCTAACTCCTTACGCTAGTACACTTTGTGTGTGTTGAACAGGACTGTATTGAGGTGATTGTTTTTATACTGACTATATAAAATAATTAATACTTCATGATTATTATGAGTGCTTATGCTCTTAATTCTAATATAATAAATAGACATGTGCATGTAGTGTTTATTGTTTTGATTCATAGAAGAGTGAGATTCTTTACGGGTTAATAAATTCAGTGAGTTGGACAATAATATTACGTGTATGGTGAATATTAATTATTGATGGAATACACGTCCCGATATAGGGATTGATGATACCCTTTTGAGGAAGCTTATAAGTTTTGATTATGTCAAACCTTGCATGCGGATTATGAATTCGACATATCAAATGAGTTAAGTGGAAGGTCTCAAGGAATTAAATAAGTTTATTAAATTTAATTGTCAGTAATTTAATTTAATAGATGGGCATTTGTAATCTTAACGTGGGGAGATAAATAAGCATTTAATAATAGAGAGCTCAAATATAATTCCTAGTACGAGAGGGAGTGCAATTATAATTCATCAGTGGTATCAATTATAATTTACGTAAATAGGGATTAATCCTAATTAGATTAAGAATCCTTATTTGCGTAGGAAGTCCTAGTTATACTAATCCTATGGTCCCTGTTGTAGCTTATATATATATACACTCTAAGAGCAGCTAGGGTTATGCTTTGCTCATAATTGAGAGATACACGTTTTTGTGAGGAAGAGAAACCCTAACAGCTGCGAGCCCACTCTCTCTACAGCAATGCATATACAAGGGATACAAAAGAAGTCCGAAGGTTAAATTCGAACAGTTGATTCGTGCTTGTTGCTATTACTTGACTCGTGCTTGTTGCTGACACTTGTTATTCGGGATCAAACCAGAGAGATATCGAAGGTATAATTCTAATCATGTAGATTAAGCTATGCTACTCAGATAAGAATTTTTGGTAGTATGTGCATGCACTATAGCCAAATCGTGAGAAATTCCGCAATCCCCAGCATGGGGGCCACTTGAAGAAGGGTTTATCTCATATTTGAGGCAAAATCTTATAAATTGGGTCATTAAAGACTGTGTTGATCCCTTCTGTCGTCTTTTTGCCTTGATTATTGCTATTCTCCTCATGTCCGGCTTCTTGCTTTCACGCTCATCTTTCTTCTCAGTTTTCTCGCAGATCTTCTCTTGTATCGGCTGAGAAACATTTTTCTCTAGGAAGGCCAATCTTGAACTGCGTAACAGCTAGCTGTTCGTTGCAGTCCTCTATTTCATTGTAAGCCTTTCAGTATCGCCTTGGATATACCCGTAATTCCTCATCATATTTATTCTATAAGGTTAGTCAGTAGTCCATCTCCTTAGGTTGCTTACTGTTTGCTATGAACCAGTTAGTAAATAGCTCAACAAGTTGTCTCTAGCTTGACACTGATCTGGACGGCAGCTTGTCGAACTATCGTAGGGTTACCTTTCCTAGGCTTGATGGAAAAACTTGGCACATAAGTAACTCGTCCTCACTCTATAGTACCATCATCTGTTTGTAATGCCGAACATGGGTAATAGGATCTATCTTCCCATCATAAGGAGTAAATTTTGGTGGGGTAAATTTCCTGGGAGGTCGGCGGCCCTTAATATCTTCTATAAAGGGGGTGGATGCAATCTGGTCAAGGGCTCTTTTGGCTATATCCTTGGCTGTTTGCCCCTTATGGTGCTTATCCCTGTTATCTAGCCACTCGTTCAGCCACTTTTCTCAATCCTACTGCTTTGGTTTGGCCCTTGCCGGACCTCTTGCTGGTGTCCGATTTCTCTGAGGCTGCCGATCTTCCTGTCGGTCAGTATAGTGCCCAGTACTAGAAGCATAGCTCCAAGTTAAGCGTGCGGCAGGGGAGCTCGTGTTTCTTGAATTCGTCTTCCTCCTTCTATGCCGATCTTGGGATCTATTAGGTACTCATCCATCTCTTTTGGCAATCGCTTCCCTCATAGCATCAACTGTTGACCTGAGGTGGACGATATCTTCGTCCTATTGCCAAAGTTTCCCGTTGGTTGCCTCCAGGAACTTGTATCTTCGATTTGATAAAATGTCCTCTTGGAGTTCGTAGTGAATCATCATGGCGACTTGACTAGTAAGTGCCGTCTTGACTACGGACATCATGGCTGTCTTCTCGCTCACTGTTGGGATCAACTCTTCCTCTGAAAAAGCTAGTACTTATTATTATTAGACCTTCCCATAGACGACACCAATTGTGGTGGGATTTTTAGGAATGCTTGGTTGAACTCTCAAACCAATTTGACGAGCACGAGCAACTGCAAGAAAAGAAGACAATGAGAATGACTCGAACCCCTGTGGGCCGAAGGCACTCCGATGATTAAGTTAGCAAGCTTAATCACAATAAATCAAATAAATTATTAAGACCTAAAATTCAAGTAAACGTACCTTACACCTTTAGTGCATATGGGTATTTATAGGTTTCAGAATGCCAGGTTCTCTTTGGAAATTGGAATCACTTTCTTCCTAAGAGTCTTCCTTGTTTGAGAGTCTGTTTAATATATTAGATTTATTCTTTATTTGCCCTAGTCCATTTAGGAGTAACATTTGCATTATGGACCTATCAATCCTTATAAATTTTTGGATTAGAATTCCTAGGCTGGCCCCTTTGGGTCCAATTTATAGATCGGCATGGTCTATGTCTGTCAAGTCAGCAGCCACGAGCCGACCTCACTGAGCTTGTCTTTTCTCGGTCTTGGACTTGACTATTATTGAGCCCACACTTTATATTACTATTTTTTTTTTATTTATAAATATCCTATTCAATCTTATATCACATTGCGTTTTCATTTTCTATAATATTTTATGTCCAAGTCATATGTTTTTGCTATCTGTGTCATTTCTAGGTTTCATTTCTTATATTGACAACTATAATATCATCACATAATTATGGAAACACACACAATAAGATAAGAGAAAATTTTAAATTGAAAGACTCTTTTAATTATTTTAGTATACCTTTGTTTTAAAATGATTGGTCCAAAAAGGGCAGTGCGGTTTTGCTGCTGGGAATTTTACAGTCACTTGTGATCGATGCGTTGTCACTTCTTATTGCTCGCCACGTGTAGGGACACCCCAGATATAGACAATGGGGTTATAAACCCCTACTTCAATGAAATTTTATTTGAACCTTATAGATTTTGAATTTTTATGAGAAAAAAAGTGTATTAGCCCCCCATTTGATGAAATTCTATTGGAACTCTTTAGATTTTAAGTATTTATGAGAAAAATAGTGTGTATTATTGTATAGGCCTTCTAGAATTAAAAATATTTTATCTTGATCTTTCAAAATTCAAGAATTTTTACCTTAGGCTGGGTTTGTTTTGATGAAAAATATTTTTCAAAAAATATTTTTTGCATTTTCCCGTATTTGGTTGCATGCAATTGCGGTAAAATGTTTTATATGTAAAACAATTTTTAACAAATCAATATAAAATGACTTACCAATCTGATTTCGATAAAAATATTCAGTATAACGGTAATGCCAGGTCATCATACTTATGTAGTATCACAAGCCAATAAAATTGTACCAAAATATAATTTTTATCCTCATCACCTAGAATTAAGGAGTTAGTTAAGATATTTTATTCATAATACCCGACTAACTGATATAGCATTTCATCACAACATACATACATGAATGCATTTCATTGACTTGTAATACCATATTAGCAATAATAACGTAACATCACCTGATTTCAGTAAGTCATTTTACAGGCTCCCTTCCCTCACAAGATAAGCTTGATAAGCCGCATAGTGAGTTGTTTGATCTCCATAACTAAGGCCTCGTTCCTTCCACGGAGATTCTCATCTTTCTCACCGTTAGATCGACTCTACATTCTTACTATCGGTACTGTTAACATTCACAATAAACATGTATATGAACATAGGAATATTAATTTATGTACTCAAGATTGTAAAAACGTACTCGTTTGTTCCATGATCTTGAATCCGAAGAGAAGCAATCCAGTCCTGAAATCAAACAGTATATTCGCTTTACATCTTTCTCTCTGTCTCCAAACTCCTTACAACAGATCTCTATGGGTAGAATACTATCAGTTGTGGGAAGAAAGGGGACTTAGCCTATATATATATTGAACCCGATGGGCCTTCTCATAAAGGGCTCCCAAATAGGTTCTCTTAAGCCCACATTGTCCGTTTAACCACATCAAATAATCAATAGGTGCACACAAGCCCAGTCCAAATGGATCATTTCTTTATTGGGCCTATTCCGTATGTCTTAACTTAACTTGAGTTCAACCCGTTTTATTAAAACTAAAATCAATTAATGTGTACGCTCAATTTAAAAAATTCTAACATTCTCCCACTTGAGCAAACATTAATTGTAGTTATAATTTTGAAAATCTTTTTAACAACTACTCTCGAGTTGAAAACAATAAAAATTGTATGTAGCCACATTTTGAAAAACCAAGCAAAGTTAAGAGACAACACCTAAAACAATCTGGTTCAACAAGGCAATCAATATCGAATCGAGGTAGTCAATACACGATCAATCCATGTAAGACCACTCATGATCACAAATACTAATCTCCTTATCGACATGGATCAAATGTGGTAGTGTGGTGAAAAATAACACTCCTTAAGTGATCTCATAAATGTGGTATTTCTCCATTAGCCTCAAATTCTCTTTAACTGTATGCCTATTCAATAAGCAAGAGAATTTCAAAAGTTTCCAATGAAACTAACATGTCTTGCATACATATCTCGAGAAAACTTTATGGTACACATACAAGCCATATCCCTGATTGCTCAAGTACACCAAGCTTGAAAATTTTCTTTATATCTGAACCATGAACATATATCCATCCATATATGACATATGAAATATGAATAAAATAGATATTCATGCATAAATGGCATCAAATGAAAACAATCAATAACCATCAATAATCTTTAACGACCAATGATAAACTGAAAAGGTCTCAACATGTAATAACTGTCACATAATGTCAGGAAAACAACTCTCACTAACCAAGTACATTAAAAGACCCAATAACACTCATGTTTGAAACATGACTACTAAAAATAATAGGTCTGAGTCCCTTGGTTAAGGGATTTGCCATCACCAGTCCTATATTAATGTGCTCAATAATGATGTTACCTTTCCTTACCAAATCTCTAATTGACAGATATTTGATCTCAATGTGCTTAAACCCACTAGAAGATTCGTTATTCTTGGAGAAAAACACAACTGCACTATTGTCACAAAAAATCCTCAATGGTTCTAGCAATGGAACCAATCACCTTAAGTTCTGAAATAAAGTTTCGCAACCAAATAACCTGAGTAACAACCCTAAAACAAGCTACAAACTCAACATGCATAGTCGAAGAAGCTGTAAGAGTTTATTTGACACTTTTCTAAGAAATAGATCCTCCAACAAGCATAAAAATGTATCCTGAAGTATACTTTATGTCATCTACACATCTAGCAAAGTCTGAATCTGAATAACCAACTAGTTCAAGATCCTCAACTCTTCTATATATAAGCATGTAATCTTTCGTCCTCTATAAGTACCTCATCACTTTCTTTGTAGCTATCCAATGATCTATGCCAGGGTTTGAAAGATACCTCCCAAGAACACCCACAACAAAAGTTATATCTGGCCTAGTACATACCTGTGCATACATGAGACTGCAAACTGTACTAGCATATGGTATGTTCTGTATGAATTTTACTTCTGTGTCATTCTTAGGACTCTAGTTTTTACTAAACTTGTCACCCTTGGTAACAGGAACATCCCTAGGTCTACAATCCTGCATATCAAACCTCTCAAGCACACGATTGATGTATCCTTTATGAGATAGCCCCAACACACCACAAGATCTATTACGAATGATCTCAATGTCTAGAACAAAAGAGGCCTCTCCAAGATCTTTCATGTCGAAGGTGTTGGATAACAGTATCTTAGTCTCACGCAAAAGACTCAAATCACTGCTTGCAAGTAGGATATCATCAACACAAAGAACAAGAAAAATAAATCTACTCCCACTGACCTTGAGATATATGCACTGATCAACCTTGTTCTCCAGAAAACCCAAGTAAGTGACAATCTCATCAAATTTCAAGTACCATTGGCGCGATGCTTACTTCAAGCCATAGATAGACTTCTGTAGTTTGCACACCATGTGCTCCTTGCCCTCTACCTTGAAGCCCTCAGTATGCGCCATATAAATATCCTCATAGGTACTGTTGGAACAAGCTTAGTAAGAGGCTCAATAGGATCAGAAGCATTAGGTATGGATGCATCAATCCCCAACTGCTCATGATCAACAACCTCCATAGGTATGGGCACAACACTATGCTAGATAGCAGGCAAGGGAATAGACATCACCTTGATAGGCCTATCCATATCAATGCGTGGTGGTATCTCCAAATTAGCAATATCAAGCTCCAAGAACTTAGCTGTTTGAGATTTAATAATTTTGGCACCCGGTGTAGAACAGTAGAACCTGTATCCCTTAGAATGATCTGGATACCCAATGAAATAACGAGTGGTTCTGGGGTCAGTTTTTCTCTCAGAAGGATTATAAATCCTAATCTTTGTCGGACAACCCTAAACACGGAAATGATTAAGACTAGGCTTTCTACTAGTTCACAATTCAAAAGGGGTTTTAGGAACAGACTTGCTAGGAACTCTATTGAGAATATATAAGGCAGACTTAATGGCATCACCCCAAAGATACAAAGGCAAATTACTATGACTCATCATACTTCTCATCATATTCTTAAAGGTGCAGTTATGCCTTTCGGCCACACCATTTTGTTCAGGTCTACCAAGCATGGTATATTGGACAATAATACCACTGTCTTGTAAGTATTTGGCAAATGGTCACATATGCTGTCCAGTAGCATCATGTTTGTCACAATGTTCACCACCATGATCAAACCTAACAACCTTAATTCTTTTCGTCAATTGGTTCTCTACCTTTATTTTAAAAATTTTGAATTTTTCAAGCGTATTAGATTTCTCTTTAATTAGGTAAATATAACCATAACGAAAGAAATCATTAATAAAGATAAAAAAATATTTTCGCAAAAAATAGAGGAATAATGTCCACTAATATCAGTGTGTATGACCTCCAAAAGATCACCACTTCGTGTTGCACTTTTCTTCTTGGTTTTGTTCAATTTTTCACGAATACAGCCAACACAAGTATCTAAGTTTCTAAAATCAAGTGGTATAAGAATGTCATATTTAATTAGCTCTTGAATTATTTCTTTAGAAATATGACCTAGACGCTTATACCATAAAATGGAAGACTGGTCTTTAATTCTAGGTCTCTTGGACACACTATTTTCAACATAGAAGGAGGCATACTCATTATTCTGTTTCAATTTCAACCTATATAATCCATCAGATAAAAATCCATGGCCAACAATTTTGGAATTATGAAATAAATTAACCATGCCATTTTGAAATTGAAAACCATATCTAAATTTGTCCAAAAAAGAAATAGAAATTAAATTCCGTCTAAAAGACGGTACATAAATAGTGTTTCTCAAAACAAGTTGAAAACCAGTCTCTAAACTTAAAATAACCTCTCCTATGGACTTAACCCTAACTACTGCATCATCTTTTACTTTAAGCTTTTCTTCAGTCTCACTTGGCTTCCGTTTGATTTTGAATCTCTGCAATAATATAGCAACATAAATAGTTGTACCATTGTCAAACCACTAGGAATTTGATGGGACATTAGCTAAATTGGATTCGAAACAAACTAAAGCAAGTGAGTTACCTCCTCCATATTTCTTTTTATCTAACCAGGACTTGTACTTAATGCAATTCCCCTTCATGTAGTCTTCTTTGTCATAAAAGTAACACTTGAATGTTTTTTTAATGGCAGCATTGGGACCTAAAGCATTGTTGGTCTGACCATTTTCTTTACCTTGCCCTTTGTTGTCCTGACCCTTACGAGAAGTATGATGAGTCTTAGATTTCTTGTGATTCTTTTAATTTCCCTTACCCTGATTGGGATGTGCCTTAGAATGGGAGACAAACAAAATAGACTCAGTTTTTTTCCTCTTAAGTTTCTCCTCCTTTAAGACACATTTGGCAATAAGGTCATTGATGGTCCAACATTCATTCTGTGTTATAGGCAGTCTTAATTTGGCTAAAGTCTGGTGGTAAGGTATTAAGAGCATGGTGAACTACAAAGTCATCTGGGATGGTAACATTAAGACTCTTGAGTTTGGTTTGGATGAAAACAAGTTTAAGAATGTACTCCCTCACACCCAATTGGCTATCATACCTCAGACTTGTGA